>CM073505.1:43745000-44345000 GCA_037074495.1 Acacia confusa | reverse complement strand
TAAGGAGACGCTCATACTACTCCTTGGACAGGGAGGGAGTCATAGTGCTGGCTGCATTAACACGTAGGTCTGCATCACTAATTTCAATTCCCAGTTGACCAATTTCCCTTTGCTTTGACTTATTGCCCTTGAACCCAGGTGGGTAGCCTACCAATTGGTAGCATTGTTCACACAAATGTCCACGTTTATTGCAGTAGGTGCATTCAATGGGAGAATCACCATGGGCTCTACCTTTCCCACGGCCCTTACCTTTGGTGATCATGACAATTCCTTCAGCTTGGTATCCACGATCAGAGATGGACCTTTGTGTCTCATCTTGGATCACCATTGAGTAGGCCTCATTAACAGAGGGAAGAGGAGTCATAAGGAGAATCTGACCTCTTGCTTGATTATATGTATCATTCAACCCCATTAAGAATTGCAGCAGCTTCTGTTCTTGAATCAATTCTGAATAGGCCTTAGAAGTGTTACACGTACAAGAAGGCAATGTAATCAGAGCAGACTGTTCCTCCCATAGTTCCTTCAACTTAGTGAAATAACCAAAAACAGAGGAGGAGCCCTGGTGATGCATGGCAATTTCTCTATGTAAACCAAAAATTCATGCCCCATTCTTCTTGTCGAAACGCTCCTGTAGGTCAATCCAGACAAGATGTGCGTTCTGGAAAAATATTACGCCATTCACCAATTCTTTGGAGATGGAGTTCAGCAACCACGAGAGCACAATGGCGTTACAGCGTTCCCATTGAGACTAAAGGCTTGGGTCTTGATCTTCTTTACGACAGCTGCCATCAATGAAGCCCAGCTTGTGTTTTCCAAGAAGTGCGATTCTCATAGCACGACTCCAAATAGTATAATTCTCAAATCCGGTTAAAGTGTGTGGGATAATCGACACCCCCTGTGTGTCCGATGGATGGAGGTAAAGAGGGTGTGAGAAAGGAACAGATCCGGCAGTTACCTTGGCCGTGTTGTCCTTCTCAGCCATCAGAGACGGAAGCGATGGCAGTTCTTGCAGCGGAAGAGATCGTAATCGCACCGAGAGTTGCAGTCACAAGAATTAGGGATCGAGTAAATCAATTGCTTCGTCCTGTGAGTTTACTTGTATTGCTGAATCTGTTTCTCGGTTCGGGTCAGTAGCTCCAGGATTCTTGATCTGGATATGAGTATCTTGGGCCAGTCTTGGAATGTAGCCCGTATATCTCAAAAGAAAGCCTCACGGTCCTTGGTACTGGATCTTGGAGTTTGGGCTGTTTCTTGGTATATGGCCCAATAATCACAACGACGCAAGTGAATCCGTGAAGAAGAATGGCTCTGGTACCATGTTGAACAACCCAGCCTTTGATGGTGGTGAAGCAACAATACACTCCAGGCAGAGAGGAAAAAATACGATAACCTTTATTGAATGAATATCAAAGTTATACACCCTCTGTCCAGAAAAGTTGAATGACTCAATATATATATACATGACTCACCCTAACTGATGACTCAGCCTAACTGCCTAACAACCAACGACATTACACAAACATTACAGAATTCAATATTTAATTACAATTAA
Organism: Acacia confusa; assembly: GCA_037074495.1. NCBI lineage: Eukaryota > Viridiplantae > Streptophyta > Magnoliopsida > Fabales > Fabaceae > Acacia > Acacia confusa. Next base: position 44,343,448 of record CM073505.1, on the reverse strand, counting down.
TCATATACAACTCTAACAATTTTAATATTAATATTAAAAAAAAAGTGATTTTACAGTTCACCAGGTTACAAAATTTAGACAAACCTTTTATCTTGGTCATACATTCAAAAATAATGTTTGCAAAATTAAGATTAATTCCTTTTGGGTTTTTTTTATTTATTTCTGTCGTCCCCTGAATCCAAAATTATTGATGAGTAAGAAACTATTTATTAAAATATAGCTCGGCAATTACATGGGATTGAAGCAACGGGACAACTTTTTGAAACATGGCGTTCACTCGGCATCACTTAGGTTTGTTGTGCTTCATCTGGCAGTCACAAGCGTTAAGAGTTATTTTTCGAGTTAAGTTTCTCGCATCATCTTTTTCTAATCATCTCTCATAATCTATAAATCATATCCGTCCAATCAATATAATATTACTTTAATTTTTCTCTCCCCTTCCCAATCAACAACCCAGATAAGCTGATGAGGAAAAATAAAAAAATAATAAAAAAAAAAACCAATGAGAATATCTCCTTCCCTTATTTCTCTTTTTCCCTCTTTACTTGCTTGTGCAGTCTCTCTTTTTGTTGAATCTCTCAATGTTTTGTTTTATTTATTCCAGTTTCTGTTTGATATTTAGTTGCAGTACTGCTTTAGAGTGAGCGCAATAAGCTTCATCACTGTCTCCTCAGCCTCATCTGGATGGCAGTCTCAAGCGGTAAGACATTAGTCTCTCTATTTTGTTGAATTTCTCCATGTTTGGTTTCATCAATCCTCAATCTCAATGGCCACAAATCTGCTCTAGTGAACACAATGAGACTCATCTTTGTCTCTTGAACTTCATTTGGCAATGGCAAATGGTCTGACTCTTTTTATTTTTATGTGTTTGTTGTAGTTCACTTTGTTTTCTTGTTCAATCTCTCTTTCTTTGTTTCGTGGTTGAATGATTCATTGTTGTGTGAGAAGGTGTGAACAATGTTATCATGCTCGGGCTGGTCATCGACTTGGTCGGGGTACTAGGTCAATGGGTCACTGGTTGAACCGCATAACTATAACCCGGTCTCGAAAACCATACTATATTTATAAATTTATACAACCATACTTATAAATATATAAAATAAAATGAGTTTACAAAATAAAAGTATCTAAAATATTTTTACAAGTTTAAAACATAAATAACCCAATTAACTAGGAGCAAAATTAAAGAAGATGGGTTTACAAAATAACCCCCAAACACAATAAAATCATGGCCAAAAATCCCAAAGATGATGCATCAATGAAAGGCTCTTTATCATCATCAAAATAATGTGGATGACCAACAATATCTTAAGCAAAGTTTTTTTTTTAAAAAAAAAGCACCAACCGGTTGGACCGGTTTTCTACAAACCGGCCGGTCGAACCGGTCCAAACCTGTTTCTGGCGCATATCTGGTCCTATGACCGGACGAGACTAGTTGGGTGACCGGTTCACCGGTTTTTGGGTTGACCCGACCAGTTCAATCCGATTCTGATAACACTGGGTGTGAAAAGATGTAATACGTTTTTGCATAGACCTCACAACTGATGGGCTGATTGGCCACCAGCGAGAGGCATGAATGAAATGCCTTTATGTCTTACTATACAAGAATTATACCTGATACTATATTAACATTATACCATCTGATACCAAGGCTACTCATGGGATACGATCGAGATTGGGAGAGCCAGTCCCAATGAATAGGACTCGATCTCAGTCGGGAGGGACCCAAAATTTTTATTTTATAACTTTTTTCCAGTATATACCAAAATCTAGGTGGCGATAGAAGAAGTTAATTATACGTTTATTTTATATATAAAAATATCCGATGGACGTACAGTGTTCGCGGTTGAATTAAAACATACACCTTTGCGGTTTTGAAAATATATAGGAAAAAAGTTAACACCACCTAATAATATACATAGATATTGTCCATGGATATTTTTATATATAAAATAAGTAAGCTAGCTAGCTCAACGAAAAAAAAAACATTGAGAGAAGTGTAGATCCGAAAGAACATGATTCACCAAAAAGCGAGTCAAGCTTGATAAGGACAACGACACCTACATATGTGACAAAATGTTGTAACTCCATTTTACAATGTAATTATTCTTATTCTATGAAATTTTTAGAATAAAATTTATCAACAAATTTACAAATATCATCATTATTAAATGACTTGTAGATCTAAAATCATGCTCTCAACGGGGCAAAAATAAAAAATATTATATCATGAATAAACTTGACAACAGTTACATTATACCATGGCAGCAAGGAGAAATCAAGTATGATTTTCGATTAAACCCAAATAATGAAAGGCAATCAATAAGTGAAGTGGAAAATAAACTATATAAAAAGGGGACATCAACAGTTAGTGAACAACAAACTCCAACCCAATTTTTTTAAAAAAAATAAAACAAAATGAGCACGACACGCTTTCACATTACAAATGATCACCAATGAAAGCTAAAAAAACAACCTAAATTGACTAATAATGAGTTAGAATAAGGGCATTATTTGAGCATGCCCAGTTAGGGAAAATACAATCTCGACCCAAACACAAACAAAAACTCAAGGAAGAATTCATTTTATATATATATATATATATATATATATATATATATATATATATATATATATTTTAGGGGCCACCCTTAGCCCCGGATCTGCCCTTACCTGCATGACGTCCTGAGGGAGGGAGAGCGGTGAAGCTTGAACGCTGAAGTCGGCTAACGACAGGTATAGATGAGTTTCTTAGGTAGGACGAGGGATGTGGCCATGGAGTTCCGACAGTGGAAGGTTTGTTGTTGAAGATTCTAGAATGAAAATCGCATTGATAAGGTCCTTCATGATTGGATCTCTAAAGGACTCAAGAATTTCAAAGTACCAATAATTGAGTATTCAAATATGAATAAAAAATGCGTGCTACGAGGGTCAAGGTTGAGTCAAATTTGGATTGAGGACAAAAACTTAAAAATAAAATACACTAACTGTTACGGGAGGAAAAAATGGGCTTAGGGATAGGCCCAATGAGAAGGCCTCCTATTAGAACTCCCTTAAACAGATAAAATGTTAATCTCCACTAATCATGCTTATAATGACAGACAGTACAGTTAGTGGAGCAGACATACCAAATAGTGGAGCAGGCACACACTGATGGAGAGGCAGACAGTGTCAGAACATGGAGGCGCCTCTCCAGCATACCCTTCAGGATAAGGAAACCCTAGATAATCTCTATAAGTAGGAGATTACCCGCCAAGTATAGGGACTTCCTTCATCTATTTTATATTCAGTCTCACAGTACACACACCTTGCCTCTTCGTGGCCGTAGCCACCACCGTGTAGCATTGTGATTTCAGGAGCCTTAGTGATATTATCTCCATTGATATCACCAAGGTCTTCTTTATTCCTTTGGGTGTTATCATCTGAGCCCTTTAGGAAACATACAGATCCAACATAAACATTTACTAGCTACTCTTTGCTAGACATCTGTGTTCTTTATACAGAACACTAACCAATTTGCCCTGAAGATTGTCTGGACAGTAACGGGGTAACGAGCATTGGAAAATTTTGAACACCCCTAACCAGCTCTGATACTATATTAGAATTATGGCATTTGATACCAGCTCTAATGCTATATTAGAATTATACAATATCTTACCATTTCTGATATCATATGTGATGCCATATTAGAATTATACCTTCTAATACCAGCTCTGATTATCGAAGCCACTGAGGAAGAAGTCGTCTGAGATGGTGGAGCCGAAACCTTAGCCAAGATACGACGGGACGAATCACGGTGAGGGAAGAGAAAAAGAGTGAGAATTTCGGTGGAAGCGGGATCAGTTCTGCAAGACACTGCACACTCCTTCGGAATTTCTTATTTTTTCCCTATCCGTGACAATGACGATGATTTTGAAGAAACAAGTCTAAAACAGATGTGGACTTGATTGATTTTTAAAGAAGTTTTTTAACTTCAGATTTTGTTAAAAACCCGTCTTTCTGCTTATTTAGATTAGCGTTTTGGATGTAATAAATTATTTTCATGCATTTTGTTGTTGGTTTCTATCATAAGATTCGGATGGACGGATATAATGAAATAAACTTAAGTTTTATCCCATCAGAATTAACAAAATATAAGCTTTTGAGCTAATTCAGTGACGACGAGAAAGTTAGCTTCTAAATTTCATTTTCTATTAATTTAATTTGTCATTTAAATTTTTTATGTTTAATTTTCATCTCTGGAATATATTTTATTTCAATTTAAATTTGTTTATAAAAAAAGACAAAAGTGATGTGAGAAATTCTCGTACATCTTTTTTTAAAATGCATTTCTGTTGAAATAATGTGTTATATTGCCTGTGAGTGGTCAGCCTATGGTCTCTAAGCAGAATTGTAAGTTTTTGTATTCATTTGTGTTGCACGTGAAGCAAACTTAAGTGAATGTTTCATTTGATAAATAGTCTATCATTTCATTTGATCAACAACTTTTATGACAGTTTACTTTTGTTGAGAATACCTGGTGCATAAAATATATAATCCACAATACGTGTGTATATACATCATTCTACAAGACGTACAAAAATGACTCCATCAATGATAGAAGAATGGATCTAATGGTTCTCCAAAACAAAGAAGCCTACGAAATTCATCCCTTGATAAGAAACGTCCATGAGTAAGTTTGTAAAATTCTTGCTCGGCTTTCATATTATCGTTAAAGCCTGCGGTGCTTTTTATTTGATCTACTTCACGACGAGCAACTTTTCTTTGTTTTTGTATTTCTTCAAGACGAACAATCTTGTGATATTCTCGCTTAGCTTCCATATTATCGTTGAAGCCTGCAGTGTTTTTTATCTGATCTATCTCACGACGAGCAATTTCTCTTTGTTTTTGTATTTCTCTTCCCTCAACTTCCCTCTTGTCATTGAAGCCTACACTATCCTTTATTAGATCTATCTTATGACGAGCAATTTCTCTTTGATTGTACACTTCTCTAATTCTTTTATGCTCTGAAATCTTTCTTGTTTCTACTTCAGCCTCCGGTGCTGTTACTCTCTGAGATGCTTTCTTTTATATATCACTCAGAATTTTCCTTTCCACCGTTATATCATCAAAAGTTCCTGCAATTTTATATGAGGTACGTGAGTCATGATTGTAGGATGAAAATTTTTATTTGATCTATCTCATGAATTTTGATTTTGAAATTTTAATGTTAATTTTAAATTTAAGAAATTAAGTTATAAAGATAATTTTAAATTATCTAATATATCTGTGTATGTATATGTATATATATAAATAAATAAATATCCAATAAAGATTGGATAAATAAAGGATAAAGAAAAAATTAAAGATATGGATGTGACACATTAAATTAAATTATTAATCCAAGAAATAATTAAAGATATAGTATAATTTATTATCTTGAATTATTAATTCAAGAAATAATTAAAGACATGGATGAGATCCATTATCTTGAAATTAATTCAAAAAATAATTCAAGATATGGATTTAATTCATTTTATTAATTATTTGGATAATACTAATTAATGGGCCTTTAATCTTTAACCCTAATTAGGGTGTTGGCCGAAATTTAAAAAACACATTTTAGTCTTGCAAAATTTCAGCCAACATAAGAAACCCGTTGGCCGAAACATTAAACTTTCTTGAACTATTGGAAATTTTAGCCAACGCCAAGAAAAGGAGGAAGAAACGTCATCCAAAGGTAATCCAATCTTCTTCACCTTATCCTTAACCTAATTTCAAGAAACTTAATTTTATTGAGATAAAGAAAACCAAGAACATTGATTCCTCGACCTTGCCATCGCTTAGGAAGCATCCAAGGAAAGAGAGGGATCAAAGAGAAGGAGTTCTCAAGACAATTAGGAGATAACCGTGTGGATCAGCATTAAAGGACGTCATATACTTTGAAGTCTTTTCTGATCTAAGGTAATCCTAAAATCCACCGTATTTTAATGAGTAGATCCTGAAAGAGCCCATGAGTATTTCTTTATTATTTAATTTGGGATTATTCATGAGCACCTGTAAAGAGTTATGGGCTCCATAACGATTAATATATCTAAAATTATAATTGAAATCATAACCCATCAGTACCGTAAAAGTTACGGGTTCTCATGAGCTCATGAGCGCTCTTAAAGAGTCGTAGTTCCTATGTTTATGACATTTAGTCCCATGAACGCCTATAAAAAGTTACGGGTTCTCATATATTAACTTATTTAAGAAACTTATGAGTACCGTAACTCTCATAAGCACATATAAAGAGTCACAACTCTTGTGTTTATAATGTTTAGTTCCATTAGTACCCGTAAAGAGTCACGGTTTCTCATATATTAACTTATTTAAGAAACTCATGAGTACCGTAAAAATTACGAGTTTTCATGAGCGCTCGTAAAGAGTCACAACTCTTATGTTTATGATATTTAGTTTTATGAGCACCCGTAAAAAGTTATGAATTCTCATATATTAACTTATTTAAATAACTTGTGAGTATTAATTGTAAATTCCGCTAAAATGAGTGAAGAACAAACATTTTTATTTTTCCTACTTATGAATTTGCGCTTGAACATCAATCAGCACCCAAATTAACTAACAAAATATTACCCTACCACTTTCTATTCCATTTCATTCTTAGTTTCCATTTTGTTTACTAAAAGGAGATAACTGTATGCAAAAGTTGTAGAAATAAAATAGACTTGCATGCATACCTTTAGAATTAAAATCTACAAACCTTTAGAATTAAAATCTACGAGGTCTTTAACTCGATCAGTTTTAAGAGAAACCTTTTCTCTTTGTTTTTGTATCTTGATACTTCTCCAATTCAAAGTAGTGTACTTTATTTTTCCAAGATTTAACGATGGTTCTGCCACAGGATTTCTATTTTTTGACACAGCCATGAGTGTTGCTTTGAGCGAGCTTGTTGATCCCTACTTCTTCTCTTCACCAAGATTGAAATCAGACGTGGCTCAAGTTTCTTTTTAATTTCTTCGCTGGACGTTGTAGTTCCTTCTATTTATTGATGGAAGCATCCTCGGTAAAAAAGATATAAATTAATCTTTACATAAGATATATAAAAAGATATTTTATTTACAAAGAATATCTTTTTTAAATCAATTTAGACATTATTGGACTGTTCTAGATTTCTAGGATATCTCTCACCTCTGTTTGGATGAATACCATTTTTTTTTAAGGTTGGCGTAACAATTAAAATGTTCATTTATATTATAAAATTAAACTAAATTATATCTATTTAAGAAGGTCTTAGGTTACCTGGACGAGAAAATGAGAAAAAAAGCTTGAACCTGGAATTTCTTATTTTTCTCTTTCCGTGACGGTAACGATGAATTTGAAGAAGAATTCTGAAACAAACGTGGACTTATTAATTTTTTTAAAAAAATAACTTTCTTATTAAATTTAAAATTTGTTAAAAACATCTCCCGTAAAATTAGCCAATTATTATATTCATAACATATCCGCTTATTTAAATTCGCTTTTTGGATGTAATTAACTATTTTCATGAATAAGATTATCTTGTATGAAAGATTTCAAAATCATCACAAACCATATTGATGATGATATCAAAATAAAGTACGAATATTTTTTTTTTGGTGTAATTAATTATCCTCACCTTCCAGATATAAATTATTGTGTACCAATAACTTAAAAATTAAATTTTTTAAATTTTCTAAAGATGTTTTAATATTAAAATAAATAAAAAGATGGTTTTACAGTTTACCAGGTTACAAAATTCAGACAAACCTTTAATCTTGGTCATATATTTAAAATAATGTTTGCAAAATTAAGATTAATTCCTTTTGGTTTTATTATTTATTTCCGTCGTCCCCTGAATCCGAAATTGTTGATCAGTAAAAAAATATTTATTAAATTACAGCTCAGCAATTTCGTGGGATTTTTTTTTTGATACTTAAAAGTTTTGGAAGGGTTTGACACCAGTCCCCTACCAAGGTTAGGGCACGGCCCCGAATTCTATAAGCAATTAGGTGGGACTGAAGCGGACAACTTTTTGAATCAAATGGGTCAAGCTTTTTTTTTTTTTCTTTTGGCAAAAATGGGTCAAGCTTTTGAAACATGGCGTTCACTCTGCATCACTTAGCTTCGCTGAGCTTCATCTGGCAGCCGCCAGCCTGCAATCCTCCCTCCCCTCTCACTTGCTCTCGCCAGTACTACAAATCTACAATTATCTCGGCGTAATTCGTCGGTAAAATTTATAATTTTTATTAGTATATTTTAATAATTTATATAAAATAAAAAAAAATTAAATATCAGAAAATGAATATTTAATATAATATATTAAATATACATTAGATCAATAATAAATATTTAAATGAAAGAATAAATTAAAATTTTTATATTTTATATTATAAAAACCGAGATATATATTTAATATTCTATCTATCTATCTATCTATCTATCTATATATATATTATTCTTAATTGTTATATTATATATATTTTTATGTGAATAAATAATGTATTGTCAAAATAGTTTAACTGACAAAGGCATTAGTTCGTCACAAAACACAGCAATTATCTTGTAGGATCTCTGCGTTGTTTCTTTATTTCTTTGAAAAATAAATTATGCATTTTGAGAAGACAAACATGAGGATCATCACCATAGGTTCTTTCTCACTTTTTTTTTTTAAAGAAAAATATATATGAGAAGGCCAAAAATAGATTTATTTTCAAACATATATAGCAACAAAACGTGCGGGAATAATTCAAATGATGAGTGATAAATAACAGAAAGCATATTCAAAACTTGGACCATAGGTCATCTTCATGAGAGAATAAATAATTGCATATACACACAAATATATTTTCAACACCCTCTTATCATCCAATTGATTCCATTATTTATTTTTTTGTTTGTTTTTGCCTTCACGTCTAAAGAGTAAGAATCAGGTTGAAAGTTACACAAATCTTAACATATTTTTTTTATTAAAAAAACGTGCAATTATATATCCATCCACTACCTCAACAATGAGACAAATACAAAAACAATAAAATCGATGATATATAATATAAGGGTTTAGATTTCTATAGCTTGGCAAATCCAAAATGATCTTGGTGATGGTGATGGTGATGGCAGATATTTTAATTCCTACGAAAGTTGAAAACCGTATGATACTAACTGAACATCAAACTTGATATCTCATACTTAAACGCTCTAAACTCATTCTTTGGTGCTATATATACATAGTGGAAAAATATAATGAAACATGCATGTGTGGCAGTACCATACCACCAAACAATAGACCAATCGAAAAGCACGCTACTACATCTGGTCCTAATTATAGGAGTAAGTTTATAGTGCAATTTGTACTATAAGCTTGGTCCTATAATTATGACCAAAGGGAATATTATCATAAATTATTGTTATCATCTAACATTTGTCTTTCTACATATAAGAGTGTGTATGGGTTTACAAGTTTCTGTACAATGAATCTAAAGTCCAAGTATCAATTAGATGCATTATTGATTCCCTCCTCAATCAAAATTCCATTAAGCGCGGTTCAATTTAAGTCCCATTACTATTAACATTTCACCTTAATTTTATCAGTCCAATAACCATCAATAATGTTATTATCTTTTTCCTGAATCCATCAATAATAGTTGAGAACTTGATGAGATTTGACTATCACTTCATTTCATTCTTTTATTATTTTTTTAATAAATAATCAAGCAAGTTAGCTCACATGACTCCGGAGTTAATATGGAGTTAGTATAGAGTTCACTAGCTCAAAGCTAGAAAAGCGTTACGTTTACCAACATTATTACTCATCAATGAGGCCATCATCATATCAATAAGAGTTAAATTCGTGCCTAAACTTGGCATTTTTGTGCTAAATTACAAGATGAAAATATTACTACTAATATAGGAGGGATTATGAAATTTTGGGTCCTTCAAATTGGTCTGGAGTCTCAATTTTATCCATGAATTTTAAGTTTTATCAATTAAGTCCCTAAAGTTTTATAGTCTTTATAAGTTGAAGGGAAACCACATCATAATAAATAATTTATGCATCGTCATGGAATTTTAGGGGCTGTTTAATTTGGTACAATGGATTTAGACAAGAGGGGAAAACGTATTTAGACGAATTGGATTTTAAAAAAATTAAAGAAGTTGATTAAAAGTTTTTAATTAATTTTCTCTACTCATTTTTTTTTAATCTTACAACGTTTCTTTATTAACATTTTATAACCTCACCTCTCCAAACTTTTTAATTAAATTCAACTCAAAAAAAATTTCATCCCTTTTAAATCCCTCGTACCACTGCATGCACGTTAGAGACTTGAATGATAATACTCAAATTTTAAAGACCAAATAAATAACTGGCACAAATATAAGAGCCAAAAATCTATACAATCTCTTTTTTTTTTTCTATTCAAGACAAAATGATATTAAGTAAAAATAAATTTTACAAGTTACATTAGTGTCATATTAGAAATCAGCTTACCTTTGAGAAAGCAACTTAGAATTATGGGGAAATCTGAATGTCAATAATCTGGAGCTTAATGTGTAATACCTGAATAATTACCTATCTTAAATATCATATTTCCATAAATAATACATATTTTAAATAGATGAATATGTGGTCTCAAATTTTGGTGTTGTATTTATTTTTATTCATAGGCAATTTTTCCATAGAATTTAAGAGTCTAAAAACTAATATAGCTAGTTACCATATAAAACACTATGTTAGAGATTTAAAATCAGGATTTAACTAAGTATTCATAATTTCTCGTTAAGGGGCGAAAATTTCTTTTTAATGAGGGATAAATAATTTACACAAATAAATGGAATAACCAAATTATATTAACCCTTAATCTTAAATTCTAAAGTGGACCAATGAGAGATTTTTCTTTTAGAGTTTGTGAGAACATTAAAACATAAATTGATAATTAAAAAAAATGAAGCGGGGGGGGGGGACGGTTTTTACCTTGGGCAACAAGAAGAGGAAATTGTGTTGAATAAACATACAAACACATGGGCTAATTAAATTAAAGTTCTAGAAGGAGATAAGTGTACATATGAAGACTTTAAGGGCTTTGGATTTAATGTAATGGAAGAGGATAAGGAGAGAGAAGAAGGGGGAGGGGGATGGCGTGTGAGAGTGTGTGTGTGTGTGTCTAAGAGTTGTGTATGTGTGTGTGTAGTAAAGAAAGTCAAGAATTAACCAAGGTGAATAATGGTTTGAAATCCAAAGTAAATCTTAAGTAGCAAGTTTGTTATTTAATCATAAACAAGTGAATGAGAATCTATAGAAATTAAATCATATCTTGAAATATTTGAAATAAGTATTTAATATAAGTAGATATTTGAAACCAGTAAAATATGTGCTTGAACTTGGTTATTCTCAAAGTCATTTTCGTATACTTTTATGATTCATACCTAAGTGATTTAGAAAGTTTAAAATTTCCATAAATCTAGTCATAAAATTATGATTACAAAAGTGAAATTAGATCTTAAATAAAAATTCCAACTTACACCTAACTAAATTAACATTTGGGGTAAATAAGAGATGAAGCAAAAATATAAGAAGAAAAGGGGGGAGGTGGCGGTTTGAGGAGAGGTGTAGGGGTGAGATTAAAACTTCTTTATTAAGATAAATCCAATGGTTAAAATCAAGGGGAAGTTGTTAGGAAGTTAACCAATGTTTTGCTATAAATAGAGGCATCATGCTTCAAAAATTCCTCACCAATTCACAAAGCATAAACCGCAATTGAGAGTGTGAGGAAGTGAGTGAGAAAACTGCAAGAGCAAGGAGCAAGGTTCTTCAAGAGGTAAGAAAGCTTTTAGTCTTTTAGTTCTAGTTCTTAACTTTTGTAGTAGAAATGTTAGGAAATGTTATTTTGATTTTTAATCTTCCAATTATAGTTTTATTACAATGTTTTTATGATTTTCATTGCCTTTATTTCGAAAAAATGATGAAGAAGAAGTATGACAAAATTTTTTGGAAGATTATAATCAAAATAGTGAAGTTCTGGCGAAATTTCATCGGTTAAAGATTTCAAGAGCCAGTAGCAAAAACGTTAATATTTTATGAAGGAAATGAGGTTCTAAAATTCTGAGTAAATTCATGGTGAAAGTAGACATATAGGGCTTTCCAAATATATATAGAGTGTGTCATTTGAAGTTTTGTGCAAAGAGATAAAAATTCCAGAAGATAAGCTACGTTTTCTGGGGGAAATTCTGGGCAGAGGTTTGAAACATTGAAACTGGGAATTGTTCTTGAATTCTGGGTGAGTTCCAATATTTTTCCTCGAAAATAGTGATCTCAAGGATTCCGGGAAATTTTACGGATCCTCATTTCGATTTTTCTGAAATTAGTTATGATTTTTCAAAGTTAGACAAAATTCTGCCCAGAAATGTTGAACCAGCGTTTTTTCCGAAATTTTGTGGAAATAATTGAAAATAAAACCACCAAGGGTAAAATTGTCATTTGCAGCCAAGATATCTCTTGGAATAATGTTTGGGAATTAATAGAGGCGATATTACCCTTATAGGATAAACTGTGAACGCATTCTGACCGACAGAACATACCAAAACTCGTCAACGAAGGTACGGACGTGTATTGTAACCTTAACTCTTATGCTTATGGTGTGCTTATATATGATAGCTGTACTCACATGCTGAGACTCTGTTTTAAATTGCTCTTTAAATATTGAATTGAATACGGGTTATGGTCATGATAACGCCGTTAAGTTTTTCTAGCGCTGAGGACACGATAGGCCATCGTGGCACTGGTGAATAGTGCAGACTGGGGTAACATACATATTGCAGTGGTTGTGTTTTGTTATTGCCTTACATGTTGTTATGATTTTGAATTTGTGATTATGTTCTTATTATGTGGTATCTGTCATATGCTGGTTACATAAGCATGAGGTTAACCGTTACCTGAGGTTCAATGGGTATTGAACCTCAGCCCCTGCCTTAGCTTCAGGATCCCAGGGAGTCAGAATCAAGGACAAGGGTAAGGAGCCAGCATGAGAACTCTGCGGAGGCGTCATTATTTTGGATATGTACTTAGATGTATTAAACACACGGATGAATGTACTGTTAAACGTTCAGTTAGTTACACCACATACAATGTTATTCAGTTACTCTTTATTTTAAAAAATATTTTTAGCACTCAGCTCTGATCAGAAATACTATGGAAACGTTTATAAAATGGGGTGTTTCATAATGGTTCTGGTTCAGCTGACAACACTGCGGTTCATTAGTTGTTGCCTCCCACGGGATGTTTAAAAATTAATTTGGATGGTGCCTTTTCATCAATTAATGATCGTGCGGCAATTGGGGTGGTGTGTCGGGACTGGTATGGGGATTTTAAATGGGAATATGTGGAGAAGGTGAAATCAATTTCGGCCTTTATGACTGAGGCCCTAGCTCTAAAAAAAGGCTTTGTTGTTGGCCTTAGATTTACAAGTAGATAAAGTTATCTTTGAATCTGAGTGCCTTTCTTTAATTTCTTGTATTAATGCTAAATCTCCTGAGTTAGTTGATTGGAAATGTAGGAGTGTAATCCATGATATTATTTGTTTTGTAGCTGATAAGGTGGGGTTCTGTTTTTCTTTTATCTCAAGAAGGGATAACAGAGTTGCTGATCATCTGGCAACAAGTACTTATAAGGGGGTGTGCCTGGTAGGGTGGGTCTTTCAACCATCACCCTCTTTGTCTTCATTGCTCACCTTGGATGTTCATGAGGCCAATCAATCAATGGATGCTTCTTCAGCTCTAAGACCTGATCTGGAGGAGAGTTAGATGTTTCTGTAATTCTGTTTGTGTATTGTTTTAACGTTTTTGTGTCTGTTGTTGTTTCTGGTGTATTGGTCATCGTTGTTATTTGTTATGTTTCCTTCTGTTTGTCTAGCTGTAGCATTTGTCTCTTCGGCTTGTTGGTATTCGGTTGGGTTGTATTTGTAGACTATGTTTCTTGGTATCTTTATTCAGTAATATATGTAGCATTTCTGAGCTAAGAGAGAGAGAGAGAGAGAGAGAGAGAGAGAGAGAAAGGCACATTGATTGGGAGCAATCAATTTATCCAAGATCTTCTTGAGCTGATTGCTTAAAACTTTGAATATAATCTAGTTTGCAACATTGCAGAGGCTTATCGGTCTAGCTAAAGTCCTTGAAAGTTTGTTTATGATGAGGACAATAGTGGTCTTGTTGGTTGAGATTTTAATTTGCAAAAGATGTTCTAAACACCAAAAGTGTAGTATTATATTGAAAATATCCTCACTTACCAATTCCCCAGTACCTCTAATAAAAAAATGAAATTAAAACCATTCGGGCCAGGGTTGCTTTCCTTGGGAAGTCCAAATACTGCCTCTTTGACCTCCATCCTGGTAATAGGTTTCATAATTTAATAAAACCTCTTCTGATAACGAGGGCATTGGTATTTATATGAGAGAGACCACTAAGAATTTGATCCATGGAAGCCTAATTTGCATCCTGATAAATGCCTTGCAAATAAAGGAGACCCGTTTCAGATATTTCAGCCTCTTCAGAAGACCAGCTTTCATCCAGCTTTTGAAGACTATGAATACAATTACAAGCTAATCTTTTATGGGTTTAATGTTTATATCTTTGCTGCAGAAATATTTTCTCTACCTCACTTACATAAAAGTGAATGGATCCCATTATTCTCTCTCTTCTCTTTATAATGGGACCCACTCGCTTCAGAAAAAATGTTTCTATAGGAAAGACAGAAACAATAAACCCATCTTTTATTAACCAAAGCATGAAAATAAGATCCCTGGTTGGCACTCCCTCTGATTCTTATTATAAAATATCAACTAGTAAAATGTATTTTGTCTTTTTTATAAGACATTTGCTTATTTCTAAGGAGTATTCATTGTTTTTTTCCATTTATGTTCATAATTAATAAGAGTAGTTAGTGAGAGTAATAATAATATTAAAGTTTAGTACAATTAATAGAGATAACATTAGAAATTACTTAAATTTTACGACAACTTTATTAATTGTAACTTTTTTTATTAATTTAGATTAATTAATTAGTGTCTCATAATAAAAATTAGAAGGAATATAAAACAAAAGAAGAAGAAGAAAATAAGGGAAAATGTCCTCCAGGGCCCAAAATAACAAAATAATCTTAAATAAGGCCCAGAGAACATTACCTTGTCAAAAAAGGCCCTAAAGCCTTTATAGGTATTAAGTTCAAAACCAAATTACATTGTTACCCTTAACTTGCTTCCCGTCTTTGTTCATTATACTCGGTGGAACTTTTTTAATTTCATTCGCTGCAAAACGATTCTGCCGGAGCCCTGAATCCTATCTTCCATCTCTCACTCCCTCTTTCGCGCCGGAGCCCTTTAGTGAATCCTATCTTCCATCCCTCACTCCCTCTTTCACACTTTCTCTGCCTCAGTCTCATATTAGGGTTGCACAGAGTGAGCAAGGTTGGGAGGCGTTACCGGAAGCTGTCATCGTGAGAGTTTGATTCATGGTAAGAGTCTCACATTTTGCCTCAACTCACAATCACATTTTGCCTCTCATTTAAACACGTGATTGAAACTGTTTTTTTTTTTTTTATACAAACAATGTGATTGAAACTTATTTTCTTGCGTCATTTTCTGTTTTATTTTGAGTGCAATAACAGAACAGACCCCAAAGACTCTATTGTTATTTTCCCCAAAGACTAGCATATATATGTGGCCCCAAATGTGAAATTTCAACAGTTCATAATGTGTTTGATGTAACCAGTTGAACCTGTAATCTAAGAAATCTGGTTAATATTTATTTCAGCGAACTTCCTAAACTAGCATATACTAAATGATTAAAATTAGGCCTTCCAACAAGCTAATCTGAACATGCATGTTCAAGTTGTATGTATAAATATCTTTTCAGTCAGCAGCTCCAAGAATTATGTAGTAAACCAAAAGCTATATATGCTACTGA
Organism: Acacia confusa; assembly: GCA_037074495.1. Classification (NCBI taxonomy): domain Eukaryota; kingdom Viridiplantae; phylum Streptophyta; class Magnoliopsida; order Fabales; family Fabaceae; genus Acacia; species Acacia confusa. The sequence continues at coordinate 44,327,494 of CM073505.1, read as the reverse complement.
ATTGCAATTTCAATAACATTCTAAAGTTGTGGTTCATTCTTTGCTTGAACACAATACTGATTCTTAATTTTATGAAATATGTAATCAAGCTCAGCAGTGCTTGAATCTTGATTGATATTATGATTCTTAGGATTGTCATTGGTTATCTTTTGAGGAATGATTGATTGATTGTTTTGAATTTTCTTGGATATGAGCTTTTTAAATTGCAAAGTGGATTGTTATGTAAACGTTTAAACTCTCTATATGAAAACAATTCAAACTTCATGATACTAAAAATGGTTTGTGTGTTTGTATGTTATTAAATGTCAGTGATTTTGGCTTTATCAAACTTCTTTTTTATTTTTTTAATATAGGGATATTATTGATATTTGACTTTACAACTTAATACTCATTAGGGCCCTAGGGCCTTTTCTGATCAAAGAGTTTAGTTTGGGTCTTTTTTAAGATTTTCTTGTTTATTTAGGCCTCGATAAACATTTTCCCAAAAAATAATCACATGATAACGGCAATGGGGTATATATTTTCTGAAAACAGAATGTTCTGACATCAGCCTACATGGAGCCCACCCACAAAAGCTCTTTCAGCTCAAGCGTCGGGAGGTAGGGGCCGTGGGGCCCAATAATACGTAAATTTCAGGTGCTACATTTTATATTTATGTTAGGTTCTGGAAAATGATTTTAATATCCTCAAAAACTTTTGGCATTTTCTAATTAATTTACAATTATTCAATATTCGTTCACCGAATTGGATTCTCTCCTACTAGACTTCAAATGCATAACAACGGGTAGGGCGAACCTTCAGGTCTGATTTTTAAAAGGGTGTTTCTTTTTTTACAATTGCATCTCAGAAATTTCTTGGAAGGGTAATTTAGCTTTAAAAATATAAAAAATGGACTGATTTTGCCCATTTTGTTATCTCGATCAATGTTGATAATTTGATCGATAGTTGATCAAATATGTTGAACTTACAATTCATATATTATCTATGTCGTTTTTTTTAAAATTCAAATTTGTCTAAAAAATTCATGTGTCATCTACTTTATTTTTTAAAAAGTTAGATATAAAATTTTTTGAATAATTTTGCACTTTAACAAAAATGATATATGGATATTCACCTCAACATTTTTTGTCAATTAACAGTCAAAATTAAATTAGGTAACGGTAATGACAAAATCGCTCATGTTTTGACATATATAGAATAAAATTGTCCCTTGATGAAAACGTGGGGAAAATAGACCTTTAACCCTTTTTTAAAATTTAAGGTTATGTGTTTTTCATTTATAAATATAAAGATTACGGGTTTGAAATGAATTCGATATCATACAAAATTTTGGCACTTTCTAATATAATTCAAATTTATTTAGTTAGAAAACAATAAATGAATGAATTGGATTCTCCCCTACTCGACTTCATGAGTATAAACAGGAAGTGGGGGGAACCTTTGAAATTTATAGAATAAAAAAAGAACCTTTGAAATTTAAGAATGGAGAAGACGAAGAGAAGAATTGTATATATTTTTTGGTCAATCAAGTGGAGATAATCTCCATGCTTTACTTGGATGAGAAGAAATATCAAATAGAGGAAGGATTTTGTTTTTTGTTTTTTTAAAAAAATCTTTCTTATATTTGGGTTGACAAGGAAAAAGGTAGAAAAATATTTTCAAGTGTTAAATGCTGATTTTGATCTAGAAGTTTACAGGGGTAATTTTCTCTCAGAAATGTTAGATATAGAGTAATTTTTTTCTTACCATTATTCTACTTAAGTTTGACCGTTGTTTGACATAATATGTTGAGTTAACAGTTCAGTATCATTCTCGTGTTTTCCACGTCATTTTTGTGAAGAAGTAAGTTTGTCCTAAAAGTTTTCACTAAAAAGTAATATTGTCTGACAAATTTTCCCCACATGACACTTTCGAGACAAAATTGCTACCTATAAAACTTATAAGTAGAAATTGCCCATCCGACGGATACTTGATAGGCAAAATTGCTTCCATTTGTTCATAAAATGTATCATTCATCTTCGGGCTATTGGAAGGGAGTAAATTTTTCGTTTCGCTAAAAGAGAAAAAAAAGGGGGGGGGGGGGGGGGTGGTTGGAGTTTTGAGCTAATAACCGTAATGGCTCCAATCAAATGATATAAGCATAGGGATTGAAATGTGATATATGTTGGTAATATTTTTCCTATAATCCTTTCATCACTTACTCATTCTCACAATTTCATTTTTCCTAAATTAAACTTTAACCCAAGGTTTATTAATTACCCAAATGATTCTCGCTATAATAAAATAAACTATATCATTCTTTTTTCAAAATTTGTTGAAATTACATGAAATTTTCACATAATTTCTTATATGCACTTGTTTTAAGCAGCGATTGGAATTTTTAAAAGCAGCTTTTCAATTAAAATTTATTATATATAACTCGACTTACATAAATAAACTTTTAGAGATACCAAATGTAATCTCAAATAGGACAGATTCTACAAAATTAGAAGTAAAAATCTTCTAATATAACTAGGAGTATTTAGCATCTCCTTTACTTCTCTATGCTTCACTCGGCAAAATCAAATATTCATGCTATAAGGACACGTTTCTTCTTTGGGAAAAAAATTAAAATGTGTAATTGAAAACGATGTCGTCTCATTTGAAAGATTATTTGGCATCAAAACGAAAGATTAGGGTGAAAAAAATGGTGTACATTAAAGACAAATATATGAGAAATTCTATTGTGGTTGATATGGTTAATTAAGGATTAAGGCGTGGATGAGTCAAATTAGTGGACTCTCGTAATTAAGAAACTGGTGGGCTTTAATTATTATCACGTGGGAACAACACATGGGACAAAAGAAGAAAAGAGACGTATAAGAGTATTTTTAGACAAAATAACAAGAGACGATCATGTTGAATGAATGAATGATCCATTTTGACAAAAAGCAACTCAAATCATTCATCAAAATAAATCACACTTGCACACAAACCCCACTTTCATCACTTTCCTTATCTAGCAAATCGTAACTAATCCAAACACTATTAACATCAAATACATCAAACCATATTCGCAACAATTTATGACGTAAATTATTATAGGATATGAAGAAACCATAGCTTTTTCATCTTCTTGACTTCACATAAGTCTCTGTCTGGTCTTAGTAATTCCACAAGCCATCACGGTCCATTGGAAAAGCAGAGGAAGCAGAGAGATTTTGCTGATTATTATTCTCAAAAACCCTCCTACCAACACCAAAACTTGATACCATCACAGAAGAAATTTCAGGATTCATATCAGTGGTGAAACTTGTTTCTTGGGAAACACTCACAAATTGTTCTCCCTTGGAATTGAAACCACTCCTCATGTTTGATCCATGGTTTTCGAGAAAAGCCTCAAGCAGGTTCTTCTGGTTCTGCCTACAGAAATTTCCATGAGCTTGATAAGGAGGTTGAGCAGAATACAGAGGGATTCTGGGCAGGATTTTTGAATAATTTGAAGGAATCATCAAAAGGGAATTTCCTAAGGAATCAAAGATTCCTTCTTGGTTTCTTTGATCATCAATTGCAATGGAGAAGCAGGACACGTACGCTGACTCTGTTACGTTGGGCTCTGTTTTACCAATAAAAGGAGAAGAATCCGCCAGAGGAGGTAATAAAACTGAAGAGCCCAATCCATTTTCAGTGGATTCAACTTCACATCTCATATGGGTTTTCTTAGAACCTTGGTTTTTCCAAAACAACCTGCAAATAACCCACTCTTTCTGCGAAATCACACCTTAATCTTGTTAGAAAGAAACAGAGAAAACTCAGTTGAACAAGCAGTGAAGAAATAGTGAAGTTTATGAGTTTGAACCTTTGCAGTTTTGGGGAGGTTTTGAACAGAGAATTTACCATCCAATCTGAATTCATGCATGACCCAATCGGTTTTTTCTCCCTTTGGTGCTCTTCCTCTGTAAAAAACCAAAGTTTTCTTCATCCCTACCAGAGATTTTCCTCTGTAAATCTCTCTGTCTTTACCCGTGGCCTTCCAGTACCCTGCTTCTGTTGCTCTGTTCGTTCTCAAACCAGTTGGGTATTTTCTGTCTCTCACGCAGAAAAAAAACCACTCTTTCTCTCCCATTTTTGCTTTCTCTTTTTAAGAAAAAAAACTCAAATCAGATGAAAAACAACGAACTTCTGAAGAGAATCATCAGGTTTAATAGATTATTGTGATCAGTTTATACTTACGGGGCAAATCCCAAGGCTCAGACCTGTTCAAATCCACTTCTCCAATGGCTATAGCAGAGAAGTTCGTGAGAGTGACCTTTTTGAACAGATAATGAGTGATTAGCTCTTCATCTGTTGGGTGAAACCGAAAACCAGGCGGCAAATTCATGCGATCTACATCCTTGTTATACATAACACAGACGCTTTCCATCTAAAACCCTCTGTTTTTGTTGATAAAATAAACAGCTTCAATTGATCACAGACTCATTTCCCAGATTTAAGTGCAGAATCTGGTGATCTGGGAGAGAGAAGAAAGGAGGGAAGACATTAGAGTGAAAAGCTGAGAACTTGAGATGGTGTTGATGGAGAGAAGTGAGGAGAGAGCAAAAGGAAACCCCTAAATAGAGATGCAGGGAGAAACAAACGTGGAATATTGTCATCTGTTGTTGTTATTTGGGAAAATCGTATTTACTCCCAAGCAATAGGAAAAAAAATGAAAAACTGATCTTTAAAAATCTTAAAATTACATTTAAGTCCCTTAGACTTTTTTACACTAAATTCTAATTTCACTATCAAGTGCAAATACATCCACAACAAGTTCAAATACGTCCACTAACAAGTTTATAAGTGTCTATTGACAAATCCATAATTGAATTTATTATAAAAAAGTTTCACAGAACTTAAATATAATTTTAAGATTTTCAGAATTCATTTTTTCTTTTTTTTCTATTGCTTGATACCTAAATATAATTTCCTTTGTTTATGACCCCCTTCAACTTTTGTGTCATAGACCATTAAAATAAAACAAAAAATATTCGTGCAGGGAGTAGGAAAAGCTATAAAAAATTAGTTTTTGAATAATAACTTTAGAAGAAAAAGTGAAAAAAAGTTATTTTAGAGAATAAATTTTAAAGAATAGCTTCTGAAAAATTGTTTTTAGGGGCAAAAAAAAAAACTGCCTCTGGAAAACCATGGTTTTAAACCTTCAAACCATGAGTTTCCATCAAAATCATGGTTCTCCAGAATTTGATAATGTTTAGGTAACTTAACCCGAACCATGGTTCTAAATAAAAAAGTGCTTCTACATTTTTTCAATCGTTTAAGTAATTCTTTATTTATTTTTTTTCAAAACATGATTTTGACTCTAAAAGTTTTTTTTTTTAATTGTTATCCAAACACACACACTAAGCCAAGGAGTGTGTTTTCATCAACTTTTAAAGAATAATTTTTACGATTTATAAGATAAATATATAAGAAGGGTTTTATCTTGACTTACGGAAAAAAGTTTATAAAACCATGATTTTGTTGTTTCCTAAACAGGCATTGTTTTTTTATTATTATTATTTCACGAGTTTGCAGGGTTACTAAAATTCTACTTGTTTGGTTCACAAGAATGTAAGTCTATAATGGAGGGAACTTTGTCACTACCAAATAATTATCACACCTTTATTCCTTGGGTTCGAACATGAAATCACTTATTAAGTTAGAACAATCATAACGAATTGATCCAAACACTCGGTGGTTTAATTAAAAATTTTGAAGTGGGTCAATTATATCTCGTAAATACTACAATTTACAATAAATATTGTAACATACAATTAAAGATATCGATGATAATATATTCAATTACATAATTTCACCCCTTGAAATATTTAATAAGAAGAAATACACATAGTATTAGTTCACGTAATTCCACACAAATTCTGGAATCAAACACATGCAACATACTAACATAGTAGGTTCTGATTAAAAAAACGCAACACAGTACGTCTTAACACAATATTCTTACTTGAACAATGAATAAATAACATTCAATCATAGATATCCCATTATTCCATTAAGAACAAGGCAAACCAACATTACAAAAAAAAACAGCATATTACCCATAGAAAAAATTCCGTCGAAAATTACCTACGGAATTCTATAGATAATTTTCGTGAGTAATGAAAATTACCCACGGAAAATTTTTGTCTTAAAAAAAGACGTGGTTTATTTTCCCATATATTTTTTTGAGATGGAAATTTTTTGTGGGTAATTTTTTAGCCACAAAATTCCGTGGATAATTTCCGATAGAATTTTTTGTATGAATAATTCCGTAGATAATAATACAATGTTTTTTTATAGTGAAAAAAAACCACATTGGCATAATAATATATGTGTGTGAATAGACTCTAAAATATATATTTTTTTAGTTTTATTAATATTTGAACTATAGGGGGGGCATTTTGTTCCAAGTGAAAATATATACGCACTTAATTTTCTTTTTCTTTTTTAGTAACAAAAGGTCATTCTCGCTCATTTTCTGTATAATTTAAACCTTTTCCTTCATAGCTTATGTTGTTCAATTAATGAAATTTTCGCTGCAGAAAAATTATTTGTGCTGGCTATTTTTCACATATCTAAAAAAGAAACCATATGAGAATCTGAATTACCAAAAAAAGGTGAAATTAATGTAAAGTACAAAACAGAATAAGGAAAAAAAAAAAGTATTTGTTCGTGTGTGTGTGTGTGTGTTTTATGGTATATTTTTCATTAAAATTAAGAGAAACAAACTCTAACAATTTTATTTTTTGAAAATGTGGACATTATATATAGCACACTTCAACTTTTGGAGCAGAGACCATAAAAACAAATATACATGTAGTCACTGAAAAACTCTTAACAATATATATTTAGTTACGCCAAAAACTAATCAATTGAACAAAATGAGTTTTGGGTAACTTTTGAAACCATAGTGTTTCAGAATTTTTTTTTTTTTTTTTTACAAGTTGAGACAAAACTCTTCTCATAGACTTATCTCATAAAGTATAAAAATTATTCTTTCAAAACTAATCTAAATACACGCTTAATGTTTCTCTTCATCGTCCACCGCGCCATACCCAATAGTAATATACCAATAACCATGGCTTTGTATCCGGAAAAAGAAGACTGGAACTCAATGGTTGTGATGACTTTAAAAGAGTCATCAACAGACTATGAATGTATAAGAAATTACTTGTAGAAAATATTTCCAAAAACTTTTTCATCAATGCCTATCTTTTATACATATTACATACAAGTCCCGATCGACTAACTAAAAGAAGGGCAATTTTCAGTCATTAATATGGAATCAGTTGAATTTGACTCATAACTCAGTATCACCATATATAGAAATCAGGCCACAAAACCAACATAATTATCTTCACAAAATACATACAGACTAAGTTGAAGAATCCTAATAGTAATTTATTTATGAGATAATCCCCCATCCTATATATATATAGCACTTATTAATTATTTTTCAAGAATCTGGAAATAGTTTCACTGCAAATTCTGTACATTAAAGTGTGAAGGGTCTTTGCTGTAAAGACAGGAAAGAGTGTACTATTATAAGATTCAATAACAAAGATTTGTTTTGATCAATTAGCTAGTATATGATAATAATTTTGATTGTGTTGACTACTTTTACAATGGACATGTAGATGTAGCAGCTGGTGTGTGTGCAGTGACATGAATGATAAGGTGTATCACTAAGGGCTATGTGAGTGTTTTGAAATAACATATAAAGAACATTTGCGCTTCCTAAAATAATCTCTCTTATTTATCTTGTATAATGCCTAATCACGATCTAAACAATTTCACAAGACATCACAAAGTCATATAGCTCTATAATGTTGGGGATAAATTAAAGAGAAAATGTTTTTCTAAACAATTCATTGATTCGTTCAGTTTTATGTTAGAGGTTTACCGCCCCTTTTAACATTTTGATAGTCTAGGTTAAGAATTTATTCCCTTAATTACTGAAATTATTATCCCACTATGCTATTCACCATTTTCAAGGTATGTATACTAGTTTAAGCAAACAAAGCAGTTACAATTGACTTTTCCTTATCTTAGGTCAAAATATCATGATCACTGTGTAACAAAAATAAGAAAAAAATAAAAAAAGGCTTAACTTTTTTTAACGCTCTTGATCTCTGAATTCAAGGTTCACGTTGTTGAATTTCGAGATTTATAAATGTAATTCACCCAATTAATGGATTGTAAAATAAATTACAAAACGACAACTGAAATCCTTAAATATAAATGCATCCATGTTCGGCCGAAGAGGAACCTCTCCTTTTCCATTTTCCCATTCTCTCCCCTCCTCCTTCTTTTTTTATAAATTTTTTTTTTTTTCATAAATGCCTATCTTTTACACATATTACATGCAAGTCCCGGCTAACTAAAAAAGAAGGGGCAATTTTCAGTCATTAATATGGAATCAGTTGAATTTGACTCATAACTCAGTATCACCAAAGAAATCAGCCCACAAAACCAACATAATTATCTTCACAAAATACAGACTAAGTTGAAGGATCCTAATAGTAGTTTATTTAACAGATAACCCCACCCCCCATCCTATATATATAGCACTTATTAATTCTTTTTCAAGCATTTTCTGGAAATAGTTTCACTGCAAATTCTGTATTAAAGTGTGAAGAGTCTTTGCTGTAAACACTAACATTATTAACCAGACAATATGGTTCACAGATGATATCTAGAAACCAACCTTTAGAATTCCAAGAACAAGTAAACCACGGAGAGAGACTGAGAAACACCAATAACATCTCTCTCACACACACAATAAAGCATATTTATAATAAAAAAATGGAGTTTATGGAAGAAAAAAACAATGAAGAGACCCGTTCTTGTAATGATTACATTATATGACTAATAACCCTCTCACGTTGTATCGCTCCTCGCTGCTTAGTGCTCAGTGTCGCTCCTCGATGCCTGGCGCTTAATCTCGTTCCTTTCCTCGCCTCATCGCAAAGGCCCTAACCTTCTCACTAGCCTCCGGCAATCGTAATTGGTAACACTACTCTTTTTCTCTTTCCCTCTGTTTCCATGCTTTCTCAATTTTGTTGAAGTCTTCTCATCTCTCCTCAGTTTGCATTTGCTCAGCTTCTGTCTGTTTTATTAATTTTTTTGTCCATCTATCAGTCTCGATTATTTGACCTCAGGGAAGAATCTTACAAACAAACAAGATAGCTGCATATTTGTGGGCTCATTAATATTAGGGAACTTAACCAGTTAACCCTAACATATACAGTTACATACGTACATGTATACGTACATGCAAGCATACATGCATATATCACTCTGTCATGATATACTCCCCGCAGTGTCCATGTTTTCTGTCGAGAGTGAGTTCTACTCAACTATATATCTCTTTCTAATGGACGTATTTTTGGGGTGATTAGAGAAAATTTTTGGATTATTTAGAATAAGTGTTGAGTTTTAACAATAAAAAACCATAGGATTATATCGTTGTAGTTTTTGTTTAAATGTTAGTTAAAGTATAGTTGAGTAGCAGTACTAATCATAGGCATTACCCGTCTAAAAGCAGACCCAGCCATGAGCGACATTAGCTATAACTATTCCTAACCAACTCTAACTGTCCTAATTGTCATAGGCACTTATAAGCGCGGGTTATAGGCGCTGGTTACTCCGCCATGCCTCCTATATAATTAAAGGCACCCCACTTGTAATTCGGTTGTTGTTGCCTTAATGAATGGAATATTCAGATTGAATCCTCTCATCTCATATTCTTGGCCTCTAATCTCTTCTTCTTCTACCTATTTCCTCTATTCAATTATGTCATGATTACATAACTGTAATAGTAGTTGAGTTTTATTGGTTTAGACTTATTTATTGATTATTGATTGACTTGAGGATTTAAAAATTAAATTTTGATTTAAAAAGTTTAGGGTTTTTGACATATATTATGGGGAAAATCCTATAAAAAAACTGTGGAATTGCTCAAATTCTAATTTAGGTCTCTAAACTTTATAAGTTATTAATCAGGTTGGAAGGTACAATTAAGAATTTAAAAATTAGGTCATATTACCTCCATACTCTTTACATAAAGTTTTGATGCAACAACCTAAGAAATCTTGCCTACTAAAGACTTTGTTTGTCTTAAAATTACTCAAAATCTTAAGTTTGAATTTCTAAATTTCTTGAATTTGTATTTTGATGGAATGAAATATCGCATATTGGAAATTAAATAAATTTCGGGAAAAGTCTAATACACTGCCTTTTTTTTTTTAACAAAACACTGTGTTTGATTATTACGAAGGCTACGTGGTTCATAACTTGACATCCATTAGAAAATAGAAAACTTGGAGAGTAAAACTTTTAGAAAAATTCAAAATAGAATTGTTGATTCAAAATCGGGATTGTTGCAGAAACCAAACATATAAAAAATTGAGGTATTGATGCAGAAATTGCATTTGTCGAAGAGAATCTCTTTACGTAAAATTTTTATTCTTCATCTTATTTTTGATTCAATCAAAGCCCTCTCCAAATCGAACCCCTCCTTCCATCCAATTGATTTTTCTTATATATAAAATTATAAAGGGTTAAGTATCAATTTTGCCCGGGAAGTACGCGCCCAAGAGCAATTTTGCCCGGTAAGTTTTCAGCATAGCAATGTTGCCCCTGATGTACGTGTCTATGAGCAATTTTGTCTTTCCGTTAAAAACACTAACGGTCAACGTTAGGGTTTTTAACAGAGGAGTAACATTACTACGTTTTGATACTTTAGAGGCAACATTATTGCTACGCCAAAAACTTCCGAGGCAAAATTGCTCCTGAGCGCGTACTTCCGGAACAAAATTGGTACTTAATCCCTTTGTAAATGACTCTTCCATTCATATATGCAAGTCATGCACTGACCATTTGTTCAGCCTTGCTTTTTCCTAAAAGAATTTTATACTTCTCAAATATAAGTCATTTTGTAAGAGTTTTTGAAGCATTATTTGTTCCCTATTAAAATTAGCCTTCTTCTCAATTTCCAATTGAGAGATAGAAGTTGATGTTTTTCAAATTAATACTTCCTCCTATCCTTAATATAAAATATATTTGATGAGTTAACTGTGGTCTTAAATATAAGACATATTATTTATATTTTTTAATATTTTCATAATTTACCCTTATTATTACTCTTTCAACAATAATAAAAGAATGGAATTTCAATAATAATAAAAGAATGGAAGGAATGAGAGAATTAATGAAGATAACTAGGGTATTTTAATAAATACATATTATATTAACTAATTTTTTTTAATCTAACGAAATAAGTAAATATGTATTATATTAAAAAATAAAGAAAGTAATATTTCTCACGTGGAAAGATGGAAACTAAAGCAGTTTAAATAATTTTCATAATGCAATGGACTTTTTTAAGTCCTGTGAGATAGCTAAAATGATTTATACTGAAGACATGAAAGATTAAGCTAGAGCGAAGACAAATTCTTCAAACATCTTGTACAAGGACATTAGTAGAACCCTCAGCCTCTTCTCTTTCACTAATATTAGTCAAGTCTCTGGATCATAGTGTTTTACTATCTCTACAATCATGCCATATTATGATTGTGAACTCTTGATGTTATAATCATTTTACTTAATGAATATTGACTTTTGATAAAAAGGAAAAAAAGACAGGAAAGAGTGTACTATTATAAGATTCAATAATAAAGATTTGTTTTGATCAATTAGTATATGATAATAATTTTGACTGTGTTGACTACTTTTACCATGGACATGTAGATGTAGCAGCTGGTGTGTGCAGTGACATGAATGATGAGGTGTATCAGTATCACTAAGGGCTATGTGAGTGTTTTGAAATAACATAAAAAGAACAATTGCGCTTCCTAAAATAATCTCTCTTATTTATCTTGTATAATGCCTAATCACAATCTAAACAATTTCACTTGACATCACAAAGTCATATAATTCTATAATGTTGGGGACATAGAGAAAATGTTTTTCTAAACAATTCATTGATTCATTCAGTTTTATGTTAGAAGTTTACTGCCCCTTTTGACATTTTGATGGTCTAGGTTAAGAATTTATTCCCTTAATTGCTGAAATTATTATCCCACCATGCTATTCACCATTTTTAAGATATGTGTACTAGTTTAAGTCAACGAAGCGGTTACAATTGACTTTTCTTGATCTTGGGTCAAAACATCATGACCACCGTGTAACAAAAATAAGAAAAAAAATAAAAAAAAAAGCTTAACTTTTTTTAATGCTCTTCATCTCTAAATCCAAGGTTCACGTTGTTGAATTTCGAGATTCATGAATGTAATTCACCCAATTAATGGATTGTAAAATAAATTACAAAACGACATCTGAAATTTTCAAATACAAATGCGTTGCATGTTCAAGCTGGAAAAGGAACCTCTCCTTTTCCATTTTTTCTTTTCCCATTCTCTCCCCTCCTCTTCTTTTTTCATAACCATTGATCCATATTTGAATGGTTCAGATTTCGTCTTTTATAAATTTGTTATTAAAATATTCATATGTAGATACAAATAAAGTTTATTTGTATATAATTTTTTTATCTTAAAAAGAAATAAATATGTAAAATATGAAAACCACACCAATAAAAATGTTTAAGACACAATGAATCATGGTAAAATAAAAGGTGTATTTTTAGTCTTGTATACCCTATCCTTGGGGAGCAAAACTATAATACCCTGCCTTTGGTTTATAGGTGAACCCATCATCTTTCCTAAAACTTTTATATAAAAAAATGATAAAATAAAAACACACAATGAACCAAATCCAAACTCACTATGCATAAAAGTTAAAGAAGTGCGCTATAAAAGAGGAGCAAGCTATCTTAAATTTCATGTTCCTTTCTCTAATCTCTCTAAACGCCTGAGGGCCTTCTTTTTCCCTCTGTTCTTTTCATATGAACACCATTTCCATCCATCCTTCAAGCTCCTAACTTTTCACTTTTGTCTTCCCTCCATCTCTCTCGGACCACCAGATTCTGTATCTAATAAACCTGTTAAAAGAGTCTCTGAATCAGAGCTTTTTCATTAAGATGGAGAGCATTTCTGTGCTGTACAACAAGGAAGAAGGTCAGATTAATTTGCCTCCTGGCTTTCGGTTTCACCCAACAGATGAAGAGCTACTCACTTATTATCTGTACAAGAAGACCAATAATGCCAACTTCTCTGCTATAGCCATTGCAGAAGTGGATATACAAAAGTTTCAGCCTTGGGATTTTAAGTAAACTTTTTGTGAACCCATTCGATCTGGTTCTCTTCAGCAATTGGATGCTTTGATTTGATGAGTTTTTGTTTTGTAGGGGAAGCGAAAATGGGAGAGGATGAGTGGTATTTTTTCTGCCTGAGAGACAGAAAATACCAAACTGGTCTGAGAACCAACAGAGCCACTGAAGCTGGGTACTGGAAATCCACAGGGAAGGATGTGGAGATTTACAGAGGGCAATGCCTGATAGGGAAAAGGAAAACTCCGGTTTTCTACCTGGGAAGAGCACCAACTGGAGAAAAAACGAACTGGGTCATGCGTGAATACAGACTAGATGGAAACTTCTCTGTCCACAACTCCTCTAGGCCTGCAAAGGTACCAACTATAATATACTTTCCCCTGTCTCATTCGTTTTCGGCTCAATCTTCTGTTTCTCTGAATTTGGTATGATTTTCCAGAACGAGTGGGTGATTTGCAGGGTGTTTGAGAAGACTTCGGGGGGCAAGAAAACCCACATTTCTGATATAAAGAGGTTTGAATCCATTGAAAATGGATTGGGCTCTTCTTCAGTGTCACTTTCACCACCTGTCGTCGCAGGTCATTACATGGGAACCTACGATAAGTACTGATTCGGCACATGTGCCTTGCTTCTCCTCTCTGCTATGGGATGATGAAAACGACCAAGCAGGGAATTTTAATTCTGCAGAAAACTCCCTTTTGGGGATTTGCTCAAATCCTCAAGAATTTTTGCCAACAATGCCTCTTGATGATTGGTCGTATTCTGCTGAACCCATTATTGAAGCTCCGATGAATCTGCCATTATTGTCAGATTCTGAATTGAGTGTGCAGGAACAGAACTTCCTTGATGGTGTTTTTGAGAACCAAGGTTTTATGGCAGAGGCAGAGCAAATGCTGAGTGTTTCGCATGAAACGAATCTGACCAACACTGACTTGAATCCAGAGATTTCTTCTGTGATGTCAAGTTTTGGTAATCAGCAGAACCCATCTTCTTCTTCTGGAGCATCATTGGACCATGATAACTTCTGGAGTTACTAGGATCAAATAGAAGACTTTTCGCTAGGGGCCATGATCCAAGTGTCTCTATAAGATTAGTCTCAAATTAAAACTTGCTCACTGATCGAATCCTCTCTCTGTCGTGCTAAAAATTGAATTTGATTTTTTGAATTTTTCTTCCAAACTCTCATTTTGCAGTAGATAGTTGACACCTTGCCCAACACCACCACCATTATCTTTTCTCTCCAACCCCCTCGGACCCTCTAATCCCATGATCACATTCCTTTCAATTTCCTCCTACCTAAAACTTTATTTATTTCACCCTTCACTACTCCATTACTTCACTACTCCTTTGTGCATATCATCTCGTCCCATCATAGGTTAAGCTAGCTATAAATTTTTTAATTTCCATTGTAGGATTGGGGAGGATTTTTTCTTTTTCTTTTTTGTTAAATTCATCCAGGCTTAGAGATGAAGCAGCCATATGCTGGCAACACTAAGAAGATGAAGAAGCTAAAGCTAGCAAATGTTGATGATGAGTGGGGTGACGATAGCGCTTCAAAGAACCCTAAAGCCTCTGTGGACATGAGGTCGTTAACGATGGCGATGATGCTAGTGATGGCAGCTTATGTGAGCAAGCAATAGCACAAGACAACGCAGGATGAGCGGCTTTGGGAGTTGATATGTACCAAGCAATGGGCTAACACTGGGTGTGGTGAGTAGCAACTGTGATTCGTCGTACTTGTGCTCAGCAGCTTCCATCGTCTCCACAAGCTCTACCTTAGGCCTCTCTCCAAGCCCAATCCTCTTATTGTTATCATCTTCTACTTGTGAGATTTTGGCTTTGGAGTTATTATTGTGTAAATTTTGGATTTCGGATACTAGATCTGTAATTTTATTTACTGTGATATGATTTTGGGTGAATTCAAAAGGAATTGTTGAATGAGATGTATTATAATATATTAATAAATCAAAAGATTGAATTATGATTTAATCGCTCGATTTATATGGTATGGCTGTAAAATTTAGCAAGTAGTGGCTTTTTTATTCAAGAAGCCAAAGCTGATGCTCTAGCACAAAATTCTCGAAATCCACTGTGACAGTCGCTTAAAAGTTTGATTTTATAGATTGGTTTTATACAAGATCCAGTCTTAAAAGTCATAAGACCGGGTCTTTTATGCAACTAGTTTAAAAAGACCTAATATTTGAATAATCGGTCTTAAAAAATAACAAACTTTTAAGATTAGCTGTATCGAAACCAGATCCAGAGACGACCTAAAAAGTGATTCTTACTTAGTTGTAAAAGTGATCTTTGCACTATTGTTGGTTTCTTCAATATTAGTATCCTTATTAAAAATAAATAATTAAACAAACAAAATCAATAAAATAACCTCCTTTGATATTTCTCCTGTTTAGACATGTTTACAGCAGAATTATATTATTATATCTTTTACATATCTGGGACCAACTTATTTAGTATTGTACATATTAAATAAAGTACTTAGTTTACCAAAAAAAAACATAAAGTACTTAAACGACGAGCCTTCCTTAAATGGATAGAGACACTTGGATCATGGCCCCTAGCGAAAAGTCTTCTATTTGATCCTAGCAACTCCAGAAGTTATCATGGTCCAATGATGCTCCAGAAGAAGAAGATGGGTTCTGCTGATTACCAAAACTTGACATCACAGAAGAAACTTCTGGATTCAAGTCAGTGTTGGTCAGATTCGTTTCATGCGAAACACTCAGCATTTGCTCTGCCTCTGCCATAAAACCTTGGTTCTCAAAAACACCATCAAGGAAGTTCTGTTCCTGCACAGTCAATTCAGAATCTGACAATAATGGCAGATTCATCGGAGCTTCAATAATGGGTTCAGCAGAATACGACCAATCATCAAGAGGCATAGTTGGCAAAAATTCTTGAGGATTTGAGCAAATCCCCAAAAGAGACAAAGTTCTTGCTGGTCAGCTGAATGTGCGGTATATTCCTTCTGATGAACAGATTGCAAATGGCTTTACCAAAGCATTGGCTCATCCTCAATTCTCTGATTTCCGAAACAAGCTTGGAATGGTTGTCATCCCTTCTCACTTGAGGGGGAATGTTAAGAGTAATTGAGGGATGCTAATTGTCATTACTGTTAGTTATAGAATAGGACAAAATATATTGCCTATGCAGATTCTTTCTGTTATAATCTTTGTATTCTGTTATAGCAATTGTATTCACTGTGTATACGTACCCTACATTCATTTGACCATTCTCTTTATAAATAGAAATGCATAGAGCCTCTGCATTGTAAAAGGTTATTGTGATATTCACTCTTGCACTCTGATTTTTATCTTGGTATCAGAGCTGTCGCAAGTTATTCTTTCTATATCACATGGCTGAGTCGTCTCCCTCCACTCATGACGGAGCTACGTCTCACGCTGCTCAAACCTCCACCACTCCGACGAACACAAATATCACCATGAACACAGTTTCTAAAACGAATTCTATGTTTAATTCGTTTAACCAGATCAACTCAGTTAAGTTGGACCGAGGAAATTATCTTCTCTGGGAATCGATAGTGTTACCCATTGTTGAAGGAAACAAACTGGAGCATCATCTTGATTCTACTGTGTCGTCGCCTCCTCGTCTCATCTTGGAAGGTGCTAAGATGAAACCAAGTCCAGAATATTCCGACTGGCATGCCACCGACAGAATCCTAGTTGGTTGGCTCCGTAATACGATGAGTGCGGAAATTGGGACTCAACTTCTGCATTGTCAAACGGCGAAAGATATCTGGTCTGAAGCACGATTGCTTGCTGGTGCCTCAACTAAAGCTAGAGTAATGGTGTATAAATCTGATCTTCACCGCACAAGGAAAGGAGGAATGAAAATGGCAGATTTCCTTAACAAAATGAAATCCATCGCTGACCAACTTGCTCTTGTTGGAGCACCACTGCCACACGATGAACTTGTCTTCACACATTAAATGGTCTTGATGAGGAATACAATGCAATTGTTGTAAAACTGTTAGATCAAACTCATTTGTCTTGGGTTGACATTCAGGCGCATCTTCTGGCATTCGAGACTCGCATTGAACAACTAAATCAATTTGCGACTCTCAGTATTGAACCAACGGCTCAACTTGCTCAACATGGCAACTCATCTCGACAGAACTCTTCCTCATGGCCTGATTCCAATGCTACTCAAGGCAGTTGGCGAGCTACCAGAGGATCATTTGGAAGAAATCCTCGAGGTCGTGGTCGCTCTGCTCGTGGACGAGGAAACAGAGGACGTCGTTTCTGTAACTATTGCAAGCGATCAAGGCATGATATTTCAAGGTGCTATTATCTTTCAGATGACTCCGGACAGGCCAACTACGCATCTGCTGGAGATGTTGCAGATCCAACATGGTATATGGACAGTGGTGCTAATTTCCATGTCACACCATCCATTGATTGTGTTGATCACGCTTCTCCTGCTGGTAAGTGTCACATTAACACCTGTACTGGTGAGAAAATAGAGGTCAAGGCCGTTGGTTCACGGCGTCTTGCATCTAATATTATTCTTAACAAGATTTTAGTGGTTCCTTCTTCTACTAAACGGTTACTCAGTGTATCTCAGCTAGTTAATGATAATCCTGTGACTGTTGAATTTAATTCCTCTGGATGCTATGTGAAGGATCGAGCGACAGGCAACCTGCTGATGCATGGGAAGCAAAATTATGGGCTATATCCAATACTCAGTAATTCTCCTCGACGTTCTGATCCAGTTGCTGCTCACGTTTATCACACCATAGGACATGTTACTCCAGATCTTACTGTCTAGCACCAGAAATTAGGCCATCCTGGCTTAAAGACACTTAGTTCTATTTTGAATAAATGTAATGTCAAGGTTAAGAACACTGAACTTACTTTTTGTCAAGCCTGCCAATATGGAAAATCAAAATATATGCCATTTAATTCATCTGTTTCACATGCTTCAGCTCCTCTAGACTTAATTCATACTGATTTGTGGGGTCCATCCCCTGTTCAATCTCAAAATGGGTACCGTTTTTATATCCATTTTCTTGATGATTATAGTAGATTCACATGGCTTTATCCACTTAAACATAAAGGAGATGCTATTACTGCGTTTAACCATTTTTGCGCCTTTGCTGAAAACAAATTCAATACCAAAATAAAGGCCATTCAATGTGACATGGGAACAGAATATAAGCCAATCAGCACTATGGCCAATGCTAATGGCATCCAAATGCGTTATACATGTCCTTATACATCTCAGCAGAATGGACGGGCTGAGCGGAAGCATCGTCATATTGTAGAGACTGGACTGACACTTCTTGCACAGGCGAAAATGCCTTTATCCTACTAGGTAGAAGCATTTCAAACCGCCACTTTCCTGATCAATCGTCTACCCACGCCAGTTCTTAAGAATTCCACACCTCTGTTTAAGTTGTTTAAGATAGAACCAGACTACACATCTCTTCAACCATTTGGTTGTGCCTGCTACCCATGCCTGAAGCCTTACAATGATCATAAATTTGCTTTTCATAGTCAACAATGCGTGTTTCTTGGTTACGCTCCTCAACATAAAGGCTTCAAATGTCTCAGCTCATCGGGACGAGTATATATCTCAAGACATGTGGTATTCAATCCAGGAGCATTTCCTTTTGACACTGGTTTTCTTCATCAATGCTCCAATCCTGTCCATGAAGCTACATTCTCGGCAATTATCAATCCATCTCAGACAGAAAGACCAGTAAGTACCATTATTCCCAGCAGTCTAATTTCGAGTAGCAGTCTAATTTCGAGTCACTCTGTGTCACCGCTCAATGATGCCTTGTCGCCAAGCGGTTTTGTAAGCAACTCTGTATCACAGTCTCAACACGCTGAGTTTGCTAGCTCTACTTCATCGTCAGGCCCAAGTGATGATCAAACTCAGAATATTCATCCCATGACAACTTGGGCCAAGAGTGGTATTCACAAGCCCAAATACCCATTCATTGGGCTTTTAAAGGCTGAAGACTCTTCATCGTTGAAAACCTTGGCAGAGCCTCATTCAGTCAAAGATGCTCTCGTCTCCTTCGACTGGAAAGCAGCCATGGTGTCTAAATATGATGCTCTGCAACGCAATCAAACTTGGCGTCTTGTTCCATTCGATGGCACTCAAAAGGTAATTGATTGCAAATGGGTTTTTAAGAACAAGTTTCTTGCTGATGGAACGTTGCACAAACGTAAAGCTCGTCTTGTCGCAAAGGGATTTCAGCAATCCGTGGGAGTTGATTACCATGAAACCTTCAGTCCTGTGGTAAAATCTACATCTATTCGTACTGTCCTTACAATTGCTGTTACTTTTGGCTGGGAAATTCGGCAATTAGATATTAATAATGCATTCCTTAATGGTTTTTTGAGTGAGAATGTTTACATGCGTCAACCTGAGGGATTTATAGATCCATCTCGGCCCTCACACATCTGTAAGCTCAACAAAGCAATTTATGGTTTAAAACAGGCCCCCCATGCCTGGTATGATCACCTTCGTCTGATTTTAATTAAATGGGGTTTTCGCAATACTAGGAGTGATAGCTCTCTCTTTGTTTTGAAGCATAATGGTTTGCTCATATATGTTCTTGTGTATGTTGATGACATATTGGTTACTGGAAATGATTCATCTTATCTGAGTTCTTTTGTTCAAAGGTTAAATGCTTTGTTCTCTCTAAAAGATCTTGGTTCCTTGCATTATTTCTTGGGCATAGAAGTCTATAGAGATGCTTCGGGTTTATATCTGAATCAGGGGAAGTATGTTTTAGACTTGCTTCGTCGTTTTAACATGCTAGATGCTGCCCCAATGCCTACACCTATGGTTGCTGGTAGGCAATTCTCTATATCTAATGGTATTCCTTTGTCAAATCCAACTGCTTATAGGCAAGCAATAGGAGCACTACAATATCTTACTACTACTAGGCCAGATATAGCCTTTTCAGTTAACAAATTAAGTCAGTTTATGTCTCAACCAACTGATGTACATTTCAAGGCTGTAAAACGGATTCTTCGGTACCTTAAAGGAACATTTCAATATAGTCTTCATATTAAACCTTCCCCTGGTTTAAATCTGATTGGATTTTCTGATGCTGATTGGGCAACAAATGTTGATGACAGGAAGTCTATGTCTGGAATTGGAATATTTCTAGGTGGAACCTTAGTTTCTTGGTCATCTCGGAAACAACGTGTTGTGTCACGGTCAAGTGCTGAGTCTGAGTATAGGTCCTTGGCAGATTCATCTGCAGAAATTTCGTGGCTATCCTCTTTGTTGTTTGAATTAGGTCTTAAGTGCAGAAAATCACCTATCATATGGTGTGATAATATGAGTGCCAGGGCCTTAGCTTCTAATCCAGTTCAGCATGCTAGGTCCAAACATATTGAGCTTGATATTCACTTTGTGAGAGACAAAGTTCTTGCTGGTCAGCTGGATGTGCGGTATATTCCTTCTGATGAACAGATTGCAGATGGCTTTACCAAAGCATTGGATCATCCTCAATTCTCTGATTTCCGAAACAAGCTTGGAATGGTTGTCACCCCCTTCTCACTTGAGGGGGAATGTTAAGAGTAATTGAGGGATGCTAATTGTCATTACTGTTAGTTATAGAATAGGACAAAATGTATTGCCTGTGCAGATTCTTTTTGTTATGATCTTTGTATTCTGTTATAGCAATTGTATTCACTGTGTATACGTGTCCTACATTCATTGGACCATTCTCTTTATAAATAGAAATCTTTATAAATAGAAATGCATAGAGCCTCTGCATTGTAAGAGGTTATTGTGATATTCACTCTTGCACTCTGATTTTTATTTGGGAGTTTTCTGTAGAATTAAAAATCCCTGCTTGGTCGTTTTCATCATCCCATAACAGAGAGGAGAAGCGAGGCGCATGTGCCGAATCAGTACTTATCGTAGGTTCCACTGAGCCCATGTAATGACCTGCGACGACAGGTGGTGAAAGTGACACTGAAGAAGAACCCAATCCATTTTCAATGGATTCAAACCTCTTTATATCAGAAATGTGGGTTTTCTTGCCCCCTGAAGTCTTCTCAAACGCCCTGGAAATCACCCACTCGTTCTGGAAAATCATACCAAATTCAGAGAAACGGAGGATTGAGCCGAAAACGAATGAGACGGGAAAGTAAATTATAGTTGGTACCTTTGCAGGTCTAGAGGAGTTGTGGACAGAGAAGTTTCCATCTAGTCTGTATTCACGCATGACCCAGTTCGTTTTTTCTCCGGTTGGTGCTCTTCCCATGTAGAAAACCAGAGTTTTCCTTTTCCCTATCAGGCATTGCCCTCTGTAAATCTCCACATCCTTCCCTATGGATTTCCAGTACCCAGCTTCAGTGGCTCTGTTGGTTCTCAGACCAGTTTGGTATTTTCTGTCTCTCAGGCAGAAAAAATACCACTCATCCTCTCCCATTTTCGCTTCCCCTACAAAACAAAAACTCATCAAATCAAAGCATCCAATTGCTGAAGAGAACCAGATCGAATGGGTTCACAAAAAGTTTACTTAAAATCCCAAGGCTGAAACTTTTGTATATCCACTTCTGCAATGGCTATAGCAGAGAAGTTGGCATTATTGGTCTTCTTGTACAGATAATAAGTGAGTAGCTCTTCATCTGTTGGGTGAAACCGAAAGCCAGGAGGCAAATTAATCTGACCTTCTTCCTTGTTGTACAGCACAGAAATGCTCTCCATCTTAATGAAAAAGCTCTGATTCAGAGACTCTTTTAACAGGTTTATTAGATACAGAATCTGGTGGTCCAAGAGAGATGGAGCGAAGACAAAAGTGAAAAGTTAGGAGCTTGAAGGATGGATGGAAATGGTGTTCATATGGAGAAAAGAACAGAGGGGAAAAGAAGGCCCTTAGGCGTTTGGAGAGATTAGAGAAAGGAACATGAAATGTAAGGTAGTTTGCTCCTCTTTTATAGCCCACTTCTTTAACTTTACGTCATAATGAGTTTAGATCTAGATTTTATCATTTTTTTTATATATAAAAATTTTAGGAGAGAGGTTGGATTCATCCACAGGCCAAGGGTATATAACGCTATAGCTTTACTCCCAAGGGTATATAAGATTAAAAGTACACTTTTTATTTAATAAAAAGTGTACTCTTAAACTAGTATACATACCGCTTTATAAAAAGTGTACTCTTAAACTAGTATACATACCTCTTAATAAAAAGTGTACTCTTAAACTAGTATACACTTTGTATCTACATTTGAATATTTTAATAATAAATTTATAAAAGATTAAATCTGAACTATTCAAATATCGATTCAATGGTCTTAAAAAAAAGAAGAGGAGGGGAGAGTGGGAAAAGGGAAAATGAGAGGTTCCTCTTCTGGTTTGAACACGCAATGCATTTATATTTGAAGATTTCAGTTGTTGTTTTGTAATTTATTTTACAATCCATTAATTGGGTGAATTACATTCATGAATCTCGAAATTCAACAACGTGAACTTTAGATTCAGAGATCAAGAGCATTAAAAAGAGTTAAACCTTTTTTTGGTTTTTTTTCTTATTTTTGTTACACGGTGGTCATGATATTTTGACCCAAGATCAGGAAAAGTCAATTGTAACCGCTTCGCTTGCTTAAACTAGTATACATACCTTAAAAATGGTGAATAGCATGGTGGGATAATAATTTCAGCAATTAAGGAAATAAATTCTTAACCTATACTATCAAAATGTCAAAAGGGGTAGTAAACCTTTAACATAAAACTCAATGAATCAATGAATTGTTTAGAAAAACATTTTTCTCTTTGTCCCCAACATTATAGAATTATATGACTTTGTGATGTTAGGTGAGAGTGTTTAGATCCTGATTTGGCATTATACAAGATAAATATGTAAGAGAGATTATTTTATGAAGTGCAAGTGTTCTTTTTATGTTATTTCAAAACACTCACATAGCCCTCAATGATACACCTCATCATTCATTTCAACGCACACAGCAGCTGCTACATCTACATGTCAATCCATTGTAAAAGTAGTCAACACAGTTAAAACTATTATCATATACTAATTGATCAAAACAAATCTTTATTATTGAATCTTATAATAGTACACTCTTTCCTGTCTTTTTTTCTTTTTATCAAAAGTCAATATTCATTAAATAAAATGATTATAACATCAAGAGTTCACAATCATAATATGGCATGATTGTAGAGGTAGTAAAACATTATGATCCAGAGACTTGACTAATATTAGTGAAAGAGAAGAGGTTGAGGGTTCTACTAATGTCCTTGTACAAGATGTTTGAAGAATTTGTCTTCGCTCTAGCTTAATCTTTCATGTCTTCAATATAAATCATTTTAGCTATCTCACAAGACTTAAAAAAGTCCATTGCATTATGAAAATTGTTTAAAACTGCTTTAGTTTCCATCTTTCCACATGAGAAATATTACTTTCTTCAGTTTTTATATAATACATATTTACTTATTTGATTAAATTAAAGAAATTAGTTAATATAACATGTATTTATTAAAATACTCTAGTTATCTTCATTAATTCCCGCATTCCTTCCGTTCCTTTATTATTGTTGAAAGAGTAATAATAAGAGTAAATTATGAAAAGATTAACAAATATAAATAATATGTCTTATATTTAAGACCATAGTAAACCCCTCAAATATATTTTATATTAAGGATCGGAGGAAGTATTAATTTGAAAAACATCAACTTCTACGCTCAATTGGAAATTGAGAAGAAGGCTAATTTTAATAGGGAACAGATAATGCTTCAAAAACTCTTACAAAATGACTTATATCTGAGAAGTATAAAATTCTTTTAGGAAAAGGCAAGGCTGAACAAATGGTCAGTGCATGACTTGCATATATGAATGGAAAAGTCATTTACAAAGCTTCAAATAATGGGTTGCCAAAATTAGCAGGAAGGTCCCAAAGTGCCAGGGAACTTTCCAAGCCTTGGTCACTAATTTGGGTTGGCGAAGAAACTCATAATTTCATAATAGACATAATTCAGAATGGTCTTTTTCACTCCACATGTTAAGCTTAGGGATTAGGGGAATACAAAAGTCTTGTTAATCTGGTGGCCTCATTATTGACTGAGTTGAAGGGGCACATCAGCACATGCAGTAACACATCACTAAACTTGAAAGGAAGAAACAGAAAATTTCCAAATACAGATCCAACTGGAAAAGGCAAAAGCAAAAAGAGAGGAGTATGAAGAAGAAAGATCAAATGGATCATTTTGCAAGCACAAATGATCATCTATTTGAGTAAAAGGGTACGTAGTCAACAGGAGGAAAGCTCGTTTATACTGATGAACATTACACAATGCACCCAACCACACTGGGAATACTAAATTACAAACAAAACTACACAAAATACTTTTTCTTTAGTTTACAGAGAAGTATATGCCATAA
Source organism: Acacia confusa (assembly GCA_037074495.1). Classification (NCBI taxonomy): domain Eukaryota; kingdom Viridiplantae; phylum Streptophyta; class Magnoliopsida; order Fabales; family Fabaceae; genus Acacia; species Acacia confusa. The sequence continues at coordinate 44,302,838 of CM073505.1, read as the reverse complement.
ATCTATAATGGCATCAGTAAATCAATTGATATCTTGCTGAAGCTAAGAAAGTTTCTTTCCTTTCTTGTCCTGCCATTCCTTGATCTGGGCTCCTATTTTCGCCTTCACCCTTGTGTGAAACCCTGGATATGGCTCATATCCGAAGAGTGATTGGAAAACCTGTAACAGTGAATAACAGTAAGTCTACTTTGTTTACTACCCTCACAAATCAAGAGGACTGATTTGAAAGAATTCAACAAACAAATACCTCAAGCAACACAAAGAAAGGGGCCATTAGAAAAGCTTGAGTAAGATTGTCCAAGAGAGCCGGTGCACGTTTCTAATATAAAAATGATCCAACATGTTAGCATAATTGCAGTGCGCAAACCCTGAACCATGTTTTATTAGAAATAAAATAAGTCATTCACCTCAAACACGCCATGACCAATAAACTGCCCAGTCCAACAAAACAGCTGAGCTGCTAGCACAACCTGAAAGATAGATGTCAGGTATAGAGTCAAAATTTTGTTCAAAGGACAAAACAGCTTTCACTATGCCTCCCTTCTCTCTTCATGAGGCTGCTCTTCCCTTAACTTTTCTTGAAAAGGAAAGAACATGCATCGACATTAAAGAAATTAATGCTCAACAATGTCACTTGATATGACAGTTCTAGTCCCCCGTGTCTTTCATTCTCAGATATGGAACTAGTGAGTAGTAATCAATATTCTCAACAAAAATGACCACAATGCTTTCAAGCAATCCCGATGCTTATTGTACAAGCACAAACGTGGTAGTGGGCTCTTGCTTATAGTTCTCAGTTAAAAAGAATACACAATACCATGGAAGTCAAAGAGCTAGTGTCAATAGTACTTTTTTTCTTATTAACTTGTGTCACTTCTCACTTATGCTTGCTTCTTAAATGAGCAAAAGAATTGCCAATATTCTACCATTCTTGTTGGCTCGGATTTAAATACTGTCATAGTTAAGCAGGATGAAGTAGAGAAATCATTGCATGAAGGCTGAAGCAATTAATTCCTAAAAATCTCCCCAATGAAATAACAACAACCAGTTTAGTCTCTACCTCATCAATGAAACTTCTAGTCAGGTAATTCCATGGAGTCTTATGAAAGAATAAATAAACAAGGAAGATGACAGAACAACTTGAAATTGATACATAAATCTGTTCTCGTTCTTACTATTCCCACCCCTCTAAGATGCTACCGCATAATACATCCTAGTGATGAACAAATTGAGAAAAGAAAAGAAAAGCAGCATATTAGAGATTAGGGATGTAACAACAAGAAGCCTTATCCCACTAGGTGGTGTAAAAATTAGAAAGGTAACATCTGATGAATATCTAGTGCCAGACGAATAAATCCTCAGCTATGCACCAAACAGAAACAAAAGCCATCTACACAATAGATATAGATTTAATTCAAACATAGGAAACCTAAGAGTTTTAGTCCCCAAAAAGGGGGAAAATAGACGCCAGAAATATATGGTTGTTTGATAAAAGAGAGTATGAACTCCAGTAAAAAAATAAGAGAGTAGAAATCAATCCCATCTTGTGCTTTCAGTCATCTCCCATATTTCTCCGCACGCTGAATGCCAAATGTATAGTTTCTAAAACCTTATAAAAGCAAAAGTGCTGCAAAGAATTAGAAAGATTTTGGCAGTAATACACGAAAAAATAGGCATGATAAGGAAGACATAGAGAAACTGGATTAATTATTTCATGTGTCTACGTGTGAGTGATATGCTCGGTAGGTATATGTGTCAAGAAAGATAGAGGAGAGCGAAAGAAATAGCTGGGTTGAATCCAAAAGCAAGTTCTGGGACCGTGAGCTATAGTAATTTCTAAACCTGACCAGCGATATAGGTTTTATGTATAACGATCGCAAATTCATATATATCAAGAATGAAGCAAAAGGGTTGACTTCACAAGAAAGGCCAGAAAGAAAAACTTTCTTCCGGAACTCATTACACAGCAGCAACTGAAGCCGTATCAGTATCATCACTGTCAAACATAGTCATCAACCAAAGGATGGCAGGAAAATAATCAACAATTGGTCTCAATAAAGAGAAGAATCAGAAGATTATTAACGCAAAACTGATGTCACAACCAATAGTTCCAAACAAAATCCGTCGTTTTCCAGTATTTGCAAGGCAATTAAAAAAAGTTATAAAACATATCCTTTCATCGGTTGCAAAGGCAATCCATACCTTCCACGCAAGAGAAAATCCGAGCCTCTGAGCAAGAATGCTGGAACCGACCCAACAGAACAAACAGAGCAAAGCCGCAAAAGAGCCAGCTTTGTAATCCAAGGAGACATAGAACAAGGCATAAATGGCAGCAAACAAGAAGCCGTAATTGAAGACGAGGCCATAATCGAGCCCTACTTCAGGTGTTTTGAAAAGCGGAGGCGTGAAGTACAGCAAAATCAGGGAAGTCACGAAGATTGGCCATACAAACAAGACGTGAATCGCGATATTAATTGGATTGCTGTGGTATGCACCATAGAAGGCAAAGTGCTTCTCCAGGTCGAACAATCCGACTCTTCCCATGGGCTTTGATGAAAATCTTTCGGATACCGGTGAGGAGGAGGAAAATGATTCTGAGAGAAAATTCCAATAACCTTCTAATAAAAAACAATGGAAGTTTATTGTACTCTACGCGGGTCATCAAGGAGACGATTTGGACACGGAAGCTTGATACAATTGGCCCAAAAAGATCCCATCAGGATCAAGTACTACGACTACCAGGAACCATCCTGTCATGATTTTGTTTTTTTTTTTTCTTTGTATATCATAAGTTATCTGGATTGTTAATTGATAAAAGGAGAAAAAAAAATTAGAATAAGATTATGATTTTTCGGATTAATTAATCAGACATAATTATAAATTATGACAGATAATTAAAAGAAAACGATGAGAGAAATCAGGCCAACTACTATCACGCACCAAGGAATACTCAAATAGAATGTTGATTAGGGGGTTATGCTAGTCAATCAATGAGTCATTATAATTAGGGTTCATATACTAGTACCATCTCTACAACAGCATCGATTAATGAATTAGGGTTATACTAGTAACTCTACAACTGTAATTTTGGGAGTCTTTTTTAATAAATTGAAATAAAACTCTTTTCATATTCTTATCTTATTTATTATAAATTTTATTCTCTAAAAGTAAATCTAAACACACATTCATTATTTTTTAGGGTTGAGGTGATCCTGAATTATTTTTTTTAAGTATATCTGGCATCTTAAAGCATTTTGAAGTGCATATAATGTTTTGAAATTTTTTTTGAATTAAGGTGCATTTAGTACTTAGAAGTGTTTTTTTAGATACATCTAAGGTCCTAAATTATTTTTGTGGCACACCCAACATCTGAAGCATTGTTTTAAAGTGTGTCCAGTATCATAAATTCTTTTTTATTACAATCAACATTATAAATTATTTAAATTGTTAAGCGGCCCCAAAACGTACTTTAGGGTATTCAATGCATTAGAAAAATATTTCAAGATATATGATGTACCATAAAATATTCTATGAAGCTGGATGCACTTGAAAAAAGTATTTTAAAATAATGGTTACACTTCAACATGATACTTATTAATTTTATTTACCAACTTAAAGTATTTTTTTGTGTGTCCATGGTCTTGAAATAATCTCTTAGAGGTCTCCAACACTAGGCCATCAAAAATATCTAATGCTGTTAGGTGTGTCTCGAAAAAAATTTCAGGAAATTAGAAGTACAACAAATTATTTTAGAAGATTGAAAGCATCTAAAAAAATATTTTAAGATGTTAGATATCCTTCTATAATTTTATCCTTCTAGATAGATTTATGAAGATGGATTGAGCACCCTAAAATATTTTTGAAATATACTCAGCACCTAAAATATTTTAAGACACAATTTCACCCTTAAGATATTAAAAGTGGATGAATGTCACCTTCAACTAATAAGCCCACAGACCTCTGTTTTCTCCCCTCCTAAAACAATTGAGGTTGGCTCTCATTCTTTGTTTTATCTTAATTATTGGATTGAAATCTGAACAGTTTAAATTTAATCTTTTATAAAAATATTTATAAATTATATCTTCACAATATATAAAAATTTGAATCATCCAGATTTTAAGGACTGAAATTTAAAAAAAAAAATGATAGGATAAAGATGAGAAGGGAAGATAATGAGAGTCTAATCCGAAAAAGTCCATATGAACAAAGTACTCCTTCTCTCCCTCTTCCCTCCCTCTGTATCCATCATGACAGTCAAGTTCGCTGTCATAAGAGTTGCTTGTTTTTTCTCATACTTGGAGCCCATTTGAGAGAAGCGTACTTGTGTTGTGGGATCAAGTTTCCAGCTTTGTGATTGGGTCTGCATGTCTCTCTTTTTGAAAGTTTCTTAAGGAGAGACATCGCCTTTGGAAGATGAGAGTTAGAATTGGAAGCAAAAGAGAGCGACATGGAAGAAAAAGCTTGAAGTTTAAAAGCAAGAAAGCAACGATCATCACAAAAACAAATCCCTCCATGTTATCATCACCTCCAACCTCGCACCAGTTCTCCAGCGCAGAAAGTCCAGGTAGCTCTAATTTCACGTTCATCTATCCCTATTAATTAATTCTCCAACAATCTATTGCAGTCTTAATTTTAATTCCAGGAGAGTAAAAAGGGTGTTTGCTTGCAAAAGCGCACGGCAACCTCACCACCTCGCCGGTGCTGTCACCACCGTTCCCGCCGCCGTATCCCACTACAGCTCTCAAGCCACCGACTTTTGTTTGGAGGTATACAGAGGGTATTGCTGTTCAGACAGGATGGTAACTTTTTCAAGATAGGAGATAACACATGTTCATTGGGACTTAGTCGAAGGGGCACATTTAGGGGCCAAAATTTCACTCTAAAATATATATCTTAAAAAATATTTTGGAGTGTTCAATAACCTTCATTTTATGGGGAGAAATATTTTTTTAAAAAAAAAAACAATTTGAATGGAGGAAGTGGGCTGCCAATTTTAAGAGCCCGATTCATTAGACGTCAATTGAAAAAAAAAAAAAAATGGCCCTTTATGTGTATGCTATCCGAGTTACCCACGTGTTTTAACAGGTTTTTTGATTTGAGGGGTAGGAGGAAAGAGAATATATTTTTTTTTATTTTTATTTATCTCATGAAAAATTTTCAATATTCTAAAAACTTACTCTCAATAATAATAATTTAGGCAACATCTTCTCTTCCGTCTCATCCCCTCCCCTCAAACTAAATATACAAAAAAGACCAATATTGATTCATCCATCCATGTTATCTCTTCTTAACTTGTAACTTGTAACATTTTATTAATATTAAAAAAAATGTATCACATCCACTTATCCATGAAAACAAATAAGGAAACACAAGCCTAGAATATGTTGGAGGGGCTCTTGATCCGTGAGAGCACATTAAGAAAGTATGAAGAACAAATTAATGCACGATATTTTTAACGCGTGAGGAGCATTTTTGTTTAGATTTAATTCATTATCACCTATACTTATCTCATAAAGTGTAGGTTGGATTGCTATTTTAAAGTGTGTAAGTTGGATTAATAGACAAATTTTCTATAGGATACAACAAATAACTATGAGAATGGACCTCACTCTCAATATTCAAGCAAAATAATAATGATTTTTATAAAATTATAGTTTAACTTTATCTTTATGTAAACTTAAGGACAAAAATAATGAATTTGATCCCTTGCTATGTGATTTTCTGATATTTTATTGTTTGTCTTAAATGAAGTGATGATGGTATTTATAAACCATAAAGTAATGTCTTGAAGTGATGCATATTGAAATAACTAACACATCTTTAATTATAAGTCATAACTATGTTATATTCATAAACCTTCACGAACCAGCATAATTTAACTAAGTAATAGTTGTTTAAAACAACTTTCTTATGATGAGTTATACTTTTATAGTACATAGAGTTTTATTAAACATCAATGCAATCACCACATAGTAATTACTGCATTTTTTTTTATAGGTATCCTTAAAAACGAGGAGGATCTTATGTTGGTGATTTTTAATATTATAACTTTTTATACAACTTTTCATATAAATCACTTAATTTATAAGAACATGAATTTACAACAACAAAAATACATGCACACACAATTCTTTTATTTTAAGATATTCCAATAGAATACAACTTATGAAACAAGAAACAAGAAATTCAACTGTTATTTTCTTTATTGGCCTCTTCACCATACACACACCTTAATTCATACAACCTGACTTTTTGGGTATGTTTGGATTAGCAATGGCTTTTTCATATATGACTTTTTTAGAAGCCGAGGAAGAAAAAAAAAATCAAGTTGTAAATATGATTTATGTTTAAATTGATGGTGGTAGAAGTGGCAAGGCCACGTCAAAAAGTTGAGAACTTTTTAGAAGAAATTACACTATGGAATTTTTACTTTACTTGATTTTAGGAGTTTTTTTTTTAAAAAAAAAATCCAATAAATTTAAAGCTCAACCCAAACACTCCACTTAAAGTTTTTAATTTTTTTATTTTTTATTGGAGTTTTTTCCCCTTCTTTTTTTACTTTAAACTACTGAAAGCTCCCTCCAATGGGGCCTTTGTCAATCAGCATTCTTGGAACTTGGAACTTCCCCACCTTCATAATCATCCCTTTCTCAGCTGTTGAAACTCTATTTTCTGTAGCACACTGAGATTTTCTCATCGCTGAAGATATATAACAGAATTCACTGTGAAATGACAAGGTGATATTTCGCATGGTGATTTGCCTTTTTAATCTATCTTACTTGGCAATAATGTGGTTCATTGTCAGCACTCTTATACCCTTAGTGTGGAAGATGAAGTTGTTTATACTACATTTAAAATCACAATGATTGAATTATAGGTTTTTAATCTATAGGGTGTGCGGTATTAATACTACTCCCATGTAGATTAATCAATGTGATGATATGTTAATAATTACGAGTTGGAGGTAATCAATGTAGTTAATGATTTTTTATTCTGTTTTCCAGCCAACCGTATTGAATTATTAAACTGAATGCGCCCATAGTGTGTGTGTGTCATAATTGAAACTCCAAGCCAAAAAAAAAAAAGATAGCAACAGTTGACCAAGTTCGATTATTGATGCCAGAATCTCAACAAATTATTGACATTGATTATTGATTATTACAAATGGGACATAAAACTTTAAATTGGATTTTCAATTTTTACTTCTTGTGCTTGATCAAGTTGTCTGTGCCACGGCGGTTGAGAATTGGCACAGATAGTAAGAGATTTAGGACTAGGCTCTTGGGTCGTAGGTTCGATCTCCTTTGTCATCACTGAGATTCTTTTGATAGACGATCTCGTAAGTTTTTAGTAAGTGCTCATGGAGCCTAGGTCCGTTCCCTGGTTTTGGTAAGGAATTGGTGTTGACCCCTCCAAAAAAATTTTTTATCAAAAAAAAGAAAAAAAAAAAGTTGCTGCCACGCCTGACGTAGCTGAGGTTCTGCACTCAAGAGAAAATTTGAGTATTACGAGAACTATTTATTTATTTCATTAGTCTTTATCATGCAGAAGGTAGAGGCTTGATTTTGAATATTAAAATGAATTGAATCAATAAAAAAAAGTTTTGGAAACCTGTTAGTAAAACCAGTTTAGTTGGCGTGGGGATCAAACCTGTTTGCTATTTTTTATTTAAAAAATTTATTTTTTAAAAATTTTATATTAATAACTCTAATATTATATTTCTCACATGTTAAGTCTTGTGTTACCTCTAGTATAACTCCGAACAAACCCACTAATCTTGACCCTTTACCTTGACTTGTTTGATGACTAGTCCGGATTTAATAAGCTTAGATAAAAATATAATTTAAAATCCTGAAATTTACTCCATCTTCTTTTTCTTACCGGCTAAAATTTTATTTAGAATACTGATTGAAAATTAATCCTGAAATGTACTCCAGCTTCTTTTTCTTACAGGCTAAAATTTTATTTAGAATACTGATTGAAAATTATTTTTATTTTATATTCTATATCCATCAAAATGTTAAATACTCAAATATTCAAAATTAAATATAATTGATGTGGATCTCCAAATTGCATCACCATAAATATAAATTTAATAATAAACACTCCATGCTCATTTCTGGATCATTCTCATACTAATGACACAAACTTTTTTTTTTTTTGAATATTAAATTTATTCTCTAATAAAATCTCATCTTTAGTATTTATCAAAAAAATAAAAATCTCAGCTTTAGTCTTCTCTAATAAAATCTAATACTACCTCTAGTTGGTTAGTTATACACACACACAAATAACGGAATTACTTCATATTAAAAATTTGATTAAAATTAATTTAATTCAATATACTAAATATGTAAAAAAATGTATTTTATTAAAAAAATACACATTTACAGATGAAGATAGTGAATGAGAAGGGAAATAAATAGGAAAAACAGTTGCCTAAGAGATAATTAACACAATGATATAAAATCCAATTAATGTAGTGAAAAATAAAATGTTAATTAAAATTTAAGACATCTTTCAAAGTGCATTTTATAAATAGGATTATTCCTATCTCAAAAATTATATCTTATACATAAAAGAAAAAAAGAAGAAGTAAGTTTATGGTTTTCACTCTGTTGATGAGAGCGATAGCGATAGATGAAAATTTAGACTGAAATACATATAAAAATAGGTACAGACAACACAATATAAATTGTTTTGTCAAAATGTAACTCTAGTCATTTGAGGATCACTCAATTGATAAGGTATAAACCTCAAAGAAAGCTGAAATGTTAAGTTTAAAATTATAAGACTAAGTTGATTTATTTAAAAAGATTAAGGAAGCTAATTAAATTATTTTAGAGGATTTATATATATTTTTTTAAATTAATTAATTTTACTAATAAACTAATATGTAATATAAGAATATACAACATATGATATAATTAATTAACTTATTTATCTCCTTTAATTTTTTAAAAAATAAACCTAAACTTATAATTAAAATTGAAAGAAGTAACTTTTAATAAATTTTCTTACGGGACAACTTTTAATTTTTTTTTTTTGCTTAGAGGGGATAACTTTTAATCAAAACACGAAAATTAAAGGCGTCACATGCGAGACCCACTTGCTCGACCAATCAAAACCGAAAATAAATACCAAAAAATGTCGGGCCTATGGATAAAGTTTGGATATGTTTTCCTAATCTATGAAAATGATAAAATGGATAATCTTTTTTTCCCGTTTTTTACCCGAATATTTAATAATGTTTTGTGGATAAAGTTGAATCCAAATCACCACATACCCCACTCGCCACATTTCTCTTTTTCCCTTTTCTGCTTCTATTTGATACAACATTTCAATATTTCATAAAAGCACACAAAACTCTCTGTCCTTCCTACCCACCAAGCCATTCAAGCAAAGAACACAGTTTTTGTTCAAAACCTTGCGCCTCTCCTTGAAAAAGTCTATTCACATCACAGACCTTCAAATCCCTCCTCACAGCGATCTTTTCCGAATCCCAAAAAAGAAAAAAGTTGAGCTTTTGATTCAGAATCCGAGCCAGATCTGTCTCACTGTTCATGATCCAAAACCCCATTAAATCTCATAGCTTGACCCGAATCAATGGCCTGTTCCTTGAAGAGCGTTTTCTGTGTTTCTTCTGGGTTGAACGAGAATCTGCGTAGCACGAAAACGAAAACTGTTTTGGGGATTTTCCCTTTCACTGTATGTATCTCAAAATCCAGAGATGCAAATTTAAGAGTCTCTTCTGTTTTGAGCAATGAAATCATGGGGAAAACCATAGAAACCAAAGCCTCATGGGATTGCAGTTTGAAAAGGAACACTATTTTCTCTGTTCAGGTATGTTCAGATCATTTCACACTATGGCTTCATTTCATCATTTCACTCTCAAAAGGTTGAATCTTTTGGTGTTATGGAACAAACACAGGCATCAGCTTGTGTAAGCCGAGCCCTTAGATGGTGGGAGAAGACAAAAGCACCTAATATGATTGAGATCCATTCAGCTCAAGAACTGGTTCGTTCTCTGCTTGAAGCTGGTGATTCACTTGTTGTGGTCGATTTTTACTCACCTGGTTGTGGAGGTTGCAAAGCCCTTCATCCCAAGGTATGTACCTTAAAATGTTGACAAAATCAGAGTGAAAAAGGGGGGAAAAAAAGACAGGAAGAAAACCCAATATGGTTAAAACATCTGAATCTATAATCTGAGATTTTTTTTTTCGTTTGTTTCAGATCTGTCAAATTGCTGAGATGTACCCAAATGCAAAGTTTCTTCAAGTGAATCACGAGAAGCTAAAACCCATGTGTCATAGTTTGCACGTTAATGTGTTGCCATTCTTTAGATTTTACAGAGGAGCAGAGGGTCGAGTTTGTAGCTTTAGTTGTACCGTTGCCACTGTAAGAATCCTAGCCAACACAACAAGAGTTTATGGAAGTCTTAGATTATTTATCTGGGTTTCTTTTTTGGTTTGTCTTGTCGCTTATTTTTGGATTTGTTGTGGTACAGATCAAGAAATTTAAGGATGCTCTGGCGAAATATGGGAATGAGCGTTGTAGTTTAGGGCCAGCAAGAGGTTTGGATGAGACTGAGTTGGAAAAGTTGGTGGCGTGTGGCGAGTTATCGGCTGAGTCGCCATTGTTGTACTCTAAGGTGAAGAAAATGGAGGATTTGCTCTCGAAAAGTGATGATTTTTCTCTTGTTGGGAGCGACGCAAGTAATAATAACTGGGAAATTGAGCATCAGGTTTTGTGCTGATCATCATTTTTTTAAGTTTGAAGATGGAGAAAGAGTAGAGCAGCTCCGATTTCTTTTTTCTTTCTGGTTAGAAATTTGAGGGCTTTGAATTGTAAATTCTTTTGTCGCAGGGGTAGGTTGTTGGGGTCTCGGTAATTTTTTTCCCCACAAAGATTGAGACCCTGTGTTATTTTTGAGTGTTTAATATATAATTATATATCAACCTTCCTCTTTTTTTAAGTAATACATGCAATGCGATAGCTTGAAGTGAAAATAAAAGCTATAGATTATAGATATCTAGCTCTAATAGAACACAAAAGTATCGATCTACAATCACTACATCCTATTGGAACTATCAAGATAAGAATCATGTCCGCATCAGCAGGAGTATTATGTCTTTCCTTGACCAGATAATCAGCACACACACAATGTTGTTTCTGGATATATGGAACATCTTCACATTCCAATCCCGAAAAAGAAGATCTCGCATTCCTCCATTAGTTTCTCATATACTACTAGAATTAGATAGCTTACATTCACTAATTTTGAGACTTAAATCCAAATTGATAATAACGGGGAAAATTATTGAAAATTCTCTCATTTCAAAATTTACTATCTCAAGGTTTCTAAATATTTAGATGTGAAAACTCTGTTTCAGACCCTCAGCTATATGGAAATATGTTTTTTGATTTTAATACATAATTGAAGATAGAATTTGCTTACATACTGTTGGAAAAAGTTGTACTTATCGAATATTTGTTGCAATTGGATCCTTAAATAAATTTCCGAATGTTCTCTGTAATATATTTTTTAATTGGTGATTTTTCACAAATTTTCCCATGATAAATTGTTGAAGAAAAGAAGCGACTGTTTAGAAGAGATTTAAATGGTTCGGATTTAACTTTTATTTTTATTTTTTTAGAAGAAAATTTAATTGGTATAGAATCTAAATAAATATAATATTTTAATTAATATTTTGTCATTTAAAATCTTTAGTTTAAACAAATTAAATTTGGGCGTTGCATATAAAAGAGGAGCTCTTCTTAATGAGCAGTTACTGGTTAAGCTATTTCAATGCTAAAGATAGAATGCCAATCAGAATTCGGAGATGCCAGGATTGAGGTGGAAAGATAAGGCAAGCGCAATTTAATATAAAATTAATATTATAGAAAATATTAAGGAAGCTAAATATAAATAGAAAGCAAGAAGGGATAATAAAGGTAGGACAAGTGATGAGAAAAGGACGAGTCAGAACGGCGTGGGGGTGACAAGGAACACACGGCAATCCGAGTCAGCGGGGAAGTACATATCTGAATGCTAATCATTTCATTTCCCCCAAAAATGGTATCTCCCCACCCAACATGTCCATGTGCTTTGCATTATATATTCAATAAAGTTTGAAGCATAAAATTCGTTTTAGAAGTATACGTTTAAGAGTAATGTTGTCATAAAATTTTTTTCATGTTTAATTTCACCTTGGAAGTCTAAAAATGGAATAATATTGTCTTTTTTCGTTAAAAAATTGACGTTGATTGTTAACTTTTTAACGAAAAAAAACATTGCTCCACTTTTAGACTTCCGGGGCGAAATTGAGTATAAAAAAACTTTCAAAACAACATTACTCCTCAATGTATACTTTCATAATAGATTTACTACTTAACTCTTTAACAAATTGTCAATGTTTGCTTCAATCTCACACCAATGGAGTGTAAATGCAATGACAATACAATGCCATATTAATTTTAGCGCTTGTGTTTGTTTTGAATTTTTTAAGACTTTTTAATAATTAGTTAAAATTAATAAATAAAACAAAGTCTATTTTATTATACCCTTAATATATTCTCTACATGAAATATTTTTAAGACTCATCGCACTGCTTCACCATAACAATCATGTGAATCATGTTGGAGATCATTCGATAGAGCTCGCAGCTATCGTCTTGGTTGTCTATGCCGTGTTACACTCCAGTTTTGGAAAAAGAAAAGACGAAATAGAATATTTGAAGACATAGAATGACATGCTAGCGGCAGTAATGATTGTGGTTGTAGTGGAGGAGGAGGTGGTGGTAGTAACGGTGATGACACGGTGGATAGAATGAAACAAGTGAAACAAAGACAAACGAGACTAAATGATACATCAGACCGTTTTCATCATGCAAATGGGGGTAGTAATAAATATTTGTAGTGGAAGATAATAATAGAGATTGCCAATTTTTGGATAACCATCGTTTTTGTGGTATAACATATTATACTAAGCAGAAATTAAACACTCTTATCTTAATAATATAATCATAATTACTATTCTAAGCAGGCAATGGATTGAACCAAATGGGGTATGGATATTTTTCATTCATACCTAATATACTCATATTTATTTTCCTTTTCCTACTATCTTATTTTATGTCAAGAAAATTAATTCACCTACCTTTTTTATAGAAAAATGCGTGGATATCTTTTAAAAAAATTCTACGTCTTTGATTATTTTCATCGTAAACTGTTCCTATTAGTAAATTATCTTTGATATGTGGAATTCATAAGAATAGTTTCCAAAAAAAAAAATGAAATTGAGGGAATAAACCAATTGAGGTCATACATTTAACATCAAAACAAATTTTTCAACTAACCCTTTTATTTACAAAAGCTACACGAAGTCCAAAGTGAATGCATTTAGAGCGAGGGCTAAATCATATCAACTTTTTAGTTGATAAAAATATGTTTTTTTTTTATTACACCCGGTTCATTAAAGTTTTGTCCTGACTAATCTGAATCACATACGTAGAGACCTCTCAAAGGAAAGTTTTCTAATAAAAATATGTTAGAGTGAGAGCCATTATGGCTTATAATTTTTTTTCCTTACTTTCTTTTTTGGTTTATCCATCACTCAAGGTTTAAAAATGCATCATAGTATTTCCTTAAACTTCACTCTTCTTTATGGTAAAATGAAAAATAACTTCAGTCTGTTATAAAACTGAAGAAAAATCTAGAGAAATGAAATGAATTCTCATTTAAGTGTATTCTTAATGTTTACACAAAACTTCTATTTATAAACTTTCAGGAAGCTTGAAGATGAAACTAAAAGTAAGAAAAACCAAAAGGAGGAAGTTTCCTTAAAGAAGCCGAAAGTAGGAAGCTTCCTTAGAGATGCCAAAAGAGGAAGCTTGCTCTTGACTTGTAGATGAAGCTAAGGAAACTTTTTGTTAACTTGGAAATGAAACTTCTTGTTGGCTTGTAGTAGGAGGAAGTTTCTTCTGGGTTAATGGACATCCACATAATAAATATATTTATAACACTCCCCCTTAGATGTCCATTATGAATGTGCCTCATTAAAAACTTTAACTAGAAAAAACCTAGTGGGATGAAAACCTAGCCAAAGAAAAAAGTACATCATTCATTGATACACTATTGAGTGCTGCCTCATTAAAAACCTTTCTAAGAAAACCCAGTGGGACAAAACCTAGATAAGGAAAAAAGAGTACAGCGTGTATCGTCTCCCTCTTTTGATTACATCAGATTTGCTCCCCTTGATGATTACATTATTTTCAATGTCCTTCTGAGCATATCATCCTTTTTGTCATCAATTATTGTTTGCTATGGAACATATATAGAAACATCCAATCTGATTTTGTACTGTCCAGTCTAATTGTTCATTGTATACCTGCAAGATCTAAATCTTTCAAGTAAAATCACAATAATCATTTCATAAATATACATGTGCACATAGAATTTTAATAAATATTCATTAAGATGCACACTCTAATTGATTCTGGCAATATATGAACTTATCATTATTCTAAAAAATTTAATGCTTCTAGCATCTTGAGTCCTTCAGAGACTTATGCTTCTAACATATTTAATCTTTCAGGGACATATGTTTATAGCGCCTTATATCCTTCAAGGACATGTGCTTCTAGCACACTCTAATATATTGTGGCTCATGATCCTCATTATCATTTATTACAACATATACTATCATATAAACATAAATATTATCAATGTTGACTTCATTTTCGGTCCCATCGAATTTCATTTATAATTTATTGAGATCTCATTATTATCACACATTTAATGTACCTGGATCTCTTCTAGAGATAGCTCTTATAGAGATAACATCTCTTCAGGAGATGGCTCTTCTGGAGCTTTTCTTAATTGACTTAATCATCTATATTCTTATAGCCCCTTTTCTCTTTTGAGGCTTTTTATCTTTAAAACCGATGGACCTGTAACGCTTCAGGCGTGCTTTATAACAATTCATATAGGAGCATTTGCAATTGGGACATGTGACTTTGTCACTTTCTTTAGGTCAATAAATGCTTCTGGCATTCGATTAATTAAACTCTGCAACTGAATTATCATTTTGAACTCTTAGTGCACATTTCTTTGTACGAGGATCAATATGAGCCAATGATAATTCATTCCATTTTATCTCTTTTACCCAATCTGCTTATTTTTCTCCCCCTCATCTAATCATGCAGTATATATCCATCTGTGTGCATTATAAATAATCATTGCACATTCAAAACTTTAAAGATGGAATTAATCTAGCTCTTGACCAAAAGCCAATTTTATGGGGAAAATTTTGTTGGCTCATAAAATTGCTGCAAATATATATATAAACAATGTTCTCATAATCATTGATTTACTCATATATGATTTCTGGATCATTCAATTTGGAAATTGCGAGCATAATATATTGCAAACTTCAGGTTGCAAACATCACTACAAACTTCGCAGGTTTATAATCTCACATGTAACCTTTCAATTTGATATATTTCCAGAGATCCATTTCCAATCATAATAAATAATATTCTCATAAACATATCTATTTGAGAACAAACAGCACATAATAATATATGACTCGGATGATCAAACAAGTCATGCCAACTTTCCATATGATTTATCATCAAATCTAATATCAATTTTGAGGGAATTAATTCACAAAGAATTTACACACAACAATTTACAGAAAATTAATACACAAACACTCACACTTGATATATATCATTCTCCCCCTCAAGTGTGAGTCCATAAAAATTAATTCATGGAACTTTCATACAATATTCCATATATAATATCTATTTCTACAGATATAATTAAAATTTCCACATATGCACTATCAATGCACAATTTTGTCACTTCTGGTAACAAAATTTTCATTTTCTAGAAATGACAATAAAATATTCATCGAAATTATCAAAATCATCGATCTCATAAAAATATTCCAATGATTAAATCGTATCCTACTTGCTTCAGAGCATCACATACATAAAAGTCAAAAAGGCTATATGCAAGAGGATAAACTAGGTGTATCACTGTAGATTCACGAGTGCAACACTGTGAAATCACAGGCGTGATATTGCATCATAGGTGCGACATTACAGATTGTCGTATGCATTTAAAGTAAAAAAGACTCTAAGCTCGTGCTTTATAGGAAGTAGATTTGCAGAGATTTAATAGGATTGCACAATCTGCAGAGGTTCAATAGGATTTAATTCGGCTATAAATAGAAGAAGGCTAACGAACATGCCTTATAAACGCTCAAGCATCTGATACCATCAACTACCAGATACTCACACATATTTCTTTAAATTCTATTGTCATGGCAGGACTAAGTAATTTTATCTCAGTTTCTGATACATCAGACACAACATATCTTGATGCTTTATTATATGATGATCAGACAAACATGTCATTTTCTTCTTTACTATTTTCTGATCCTTTAGACATGTTTATTCCTCCTTCTACTATTCCTCCTTCTGCTTCAAATGTACCTACTTCTCCCCCAAGAACAAATGTTCTTCCTCAATCTACAAGGATTGAAGGTATAACTGAAGTAGGTTCATCAAGGAGGCCTGTTAAGAGATGTAGAACTATGGCAGAACTGATGGAGTCTACCAATCTAGTCCAGCCAATAGTGACGGCAATCAATTAGCCAGCAATCACAAGCCAACAAACAACCATCAGCCAGCCATCAACAATAATCCAACAAACAACCATCAGTCTGGCAGCAACCACTAGCCAGCAAGCAACAATAATCAACCAGCCAACTATAACCACTAGTTAGCCAGCAACTACCAGCCAGTTAACAACTACTAGCTTATTGGAATGTAGTTGTTGTGATGTTTTACGGGAGATCATACATACCAACGAACTTCAGTGTCATAAACTTGAAGTTCACGGAAGGAGAACAGGTATGATTTCCCACGCTATTTTATTTGAAAATGTACAGGATAAATCTTACAATATTGACAGGCTTCCAATGTTTGATTTTACAAATAATAATTTTGGAGAAATCAAACATTTTCTAACACAGTATTGTATAGATTTACAAGCATCAAGATATAATTTGATGCGAGATCCTGTATTGACCTATTATGAGGTCCTTTGTGTTGGTTCGGAATGGACAAATAATCCAAATGAACCCCGTGAGAGTTCATTTCAAACCAACATTGAAAATCCATTAGATAAAGGAAAACAACCCGCGGTTAATATTCCATATGATATTTCATCCCTTAATCAGGGTGAATTATATAGATTAACAATTGAGCAACGGGAAAGGATAAAAAGAATGACGCTCCATGATTTAAGAAATTATTTTCATTTAACCCTCGATGATGCGAGTAAACAATTAAATATGTCTACTCACATCATACAAAAGATCTATAAAAAAGGAGGGTTAACTGAGTGGCCACACAAAAAGTTTAAAAAACTTATGATGTAAATCTCGATATTACGAAGAACTTTGTCTTATCTTGATCCCATCTCAAGAGAAGAAAAAGAAGGTGACATTAAATATCTTCAGAATGAGATGATTAAGGTTTGTAATGATGTTGAGCCATTTGCTATTAAACTTTGTTGAAATAATATTGCCTTTTGTTTATGAATATTCCTCTCCCGTACACACAAAAATTGTCATAATTATAGGAAACACAAAACAATAGTAAAACAACAATAACAAATTTATTTCTTACTTCATTCACTTCTGGAAATGAAGTTGGATAAGATTCATGATCCATAACTCAATGATAAAATATAATGATAATTATATTTATACAATTGATGTCATACAAAATTTATTGATCAAACCTTGTTTCATAATTTATCTCTTTGGCTTCAGGCCAACATGTCTCTTAGCTTTAGACTAACTTGCCTCTTAGCTTCAGGCTAATTCATGTCTCCTCATCATGATAATCACATAAAACACAATAATAATAACACATAAACAATCATATAAAAAATACAAATTTTATTCTAGCAAATTTGTATAATATGAATAAAAATAGAAAAACATACCTATGCATAAAATATCAAGGTTTTATTCTATGCTTAAACCACGTGACAATTCTATGTTTTTACCAGTATCCTACTAAAATAATTAGACTGACCCACTAAAAGAAGTGAGACTTTACCCTTTTGTTTTGGAAAAATATTCAATAATCAATAATTCAAAGAAAAATCACGGGTGCCAATATTGAGTACCAGATACGATTTATCCATAATATGAATTAAAGAAAGTGTATGTGTGAATTAAGAAAAACACACAATGAATAAAATAGTGGAAGTGAAAGATGAACCTCCTTTGTCTGTAAATAATTCTCATGAGTCATAAAGATAGGTTTTGAAAATCTGTCATTTTGCAGCAAAATTATTTGCCAATAATTGAAGAAAGAGAGCAAATAATATCCCTGTAATACACTACGTCCTTCCTCTATTTAATTAATTTAATCAAGCAAAATGCACATAGGACCCACAAAATAAGAATTTGTGGTTGATTTAATTATGCAAAACATACGACCCAATTCAAACTTTTTCTTCCCCATTCAAACTTTTTTTTCTCTTGAATCAATTATTTTCATCCAAAATCATGCAAAACTCACCCATGATAGCACATACAAAACTAGCAATCACATAGCTCATATATTTAATTTTTAACAACTCTCCTATCATCTTCCATGCTTCATAATTCACAATTGATGATGATATAATTTTATAATTAAATAAAGATAAACAATATAAAATTAAGTGGGAGAGAGCATATCTGGAAATTTTTGCCCACAGATCTCTTTCTTTCCTGAATAATTGTTGTTGCTCAAATACAGCTATTCCACACAATCTGCTCTACCTGATCGTTCGTAGATGTAGGTCCAGGAGAGAATGCATCTTTACTAAGTCCTGGAGCTCCTGTGGGTGAGGTAGGTGGTCTTAGCTTGGCTGGTGGCGAGCTCGCTGGAACAGTGCTAGAGGCGAAGATGCAAGAATTAAAAACACGCAGCTCAGCTGGTTATAAGAACCTTCGTGCTGATAACGTGTTATAAAACTGAAGAAAAATCTAGAGAAATGAAATGAATTCTCATTCAAGTGTATTCTCAATGTTTACACAAGACCTCTATTTATAAACTTTTAGAAAGCTTGAAGATGAAGTTAAGAGTAAGAAAAACCAAAAGAAGGAATCTTCCTTAGAGAAGCTGAAAGCAGGAAGCTTCCTTAGAGATGCCAAAAGAGAAAGCTTTCTCTTGACTTGTAGATGAAGCTAAGGAAACTTCTTGTTAACTTGGAAATGAAACTTCTTGTTGACTTATAGTAGGAGGAAGTTTCTTCTGGGTTAATGGACACTTACATAATAAATATATTCATAACACAGTCTTCTATTATCTTCTTTTTCACGGGAAACTATTCATTTCAGTGAAAATGTTCAGGGTTAAAAGTCAAGATTGAATAGCGTGGAATTTACATTTAGAAAAAGATTGGTTGTTTGAAACAGCGGTTAAAATATTCAAAAATAACTTTTCAATCATGATTTACAATATACAATATAAGTATATGAGTGAAGTCTTATATTAATTTACATAAAGAAACACCTTTAGAGGTCTCAAATGTAATCCAAACAAGCGAGATCCTTAGTATGATGTCAAATGAAGGACTGTTATTGCTTTGGTTCACTTGTGGAGGTTAATGAAAACGTTAACATCAATGAAAACATAATACCCAGATGTATCTTCCTCATTGTAAATCAATGTGCGAGTTACACTGTCCACTGTTGCTGACTGATTCACCAGCCCAATGAATTTTTATTTTTCTCACATGAGCACTTAGCACAGTTAGATTTCATTATTTAAACTTCATCGCTAAAAAACATTAGGTGAAACATGAGTTAAATATAAAAAATTGAACTTATGTAAAAGAATAAAAGATTAAAAAAAAAGAACGGATATACTTTCTTGTTGAAAAAGTTGGGGTTACATCACTGCAATTGTTGGATTCAATCATAATAAAATGTCAACTGCTTACAGTTTTGAAATATAATACCATCTGCCAATACATAGTTTTTAACTGGGGAGAGTTCTCTAGGGATGTATCAATTGGTCAAGAATAACTTGGTAATATCACTGGCAAAACATAATATATTGGTAATTTCAATAGTTTTTCTAAAATATAAGTTGCCTCAATTTAATTAATTCTTTTTTTCCTGTATCCCCCTGTAATTAATTAAACTGAGGTGACTTTAAAAATTTTCTTCTCAAAGTGTCCCTGGAGGTGGGAACTTCAATGTCTTTTATTTTTGGGAATCAGCAGAAGCAAGCCGAAGTTTGAATGCTTGATACAAAAGAAAAAACAATCCTACTGGACGCAACTTGAATGGGTTGATTTAACTTTGATAATCCCATAAATCTAGACTACTTGCAAATGTTGAAACAAGAGATTATCACATCCCAAACAAATAACATGTAGTAAATCCTATCTTTCAAATGGAAATAGAAAACAAATACACAAGTCATCTACACAAACAGTTTAGATCCTTCTAACTTGAGATTCAGAGGCAAAAGATTGTGATTCTGGAAGCTATCATTCCAGAAACTCATTCCTCACAGCTACTGTCCACTGTTGCTGACTGATTCACCGGCCCAATGAATTTTTATTTTTCTCACATGAGCACTTAGCACAGTTAGATTTCATTATTTAAACTTAATCGCTAAAAAACATTAGGTGAAACATGAGTTAAATATAAAAAAATTGAACTTATGTAAAAGAATAAAAGATAAAAAAAGAATGGATATACCTTCTTGTTGAAAAAGTTGGGGTTACATCACTGCAATTGCTGGATTCAATCATAATAAAATGTCAACTGCTTACAGTTTTGAAATATAATACCATCTGCCAATACATAGTTTTTAACTGGGGAGAGTTCTCTAGGGATGTATCTGGCAAAATAGAATATATTGGTAATTTCAATAGTTTTTCTAAAATATAAGTCTCCTCAATTTAATTAATTCTGCTTTTCCTGTTTCCCCCTGTAATTAATTAAACTGAGGTGACTTATATTTTTAAAATTTTCTTCTCAAAGTGTCCATGGAGGTGGGAACTTCAATATCTTCTAGTTTTGGGAATCAGCAGAAGCAAGCCGAAGTTTGAATGCTTGATACAAAAGAAAAAACAATCCAACTGGACGCAACTTGAATGGGTTGATTTAACTTTGATAATCCCAGCAATCAAGAGTACTTGCAAGTGTTGCAACAAGAGATTATCACATCCCAAACAAAAAACATGTAGTAAATCCTATCTTTCAAATGGAGACAGAACATAAATACACAAGTCATCTACACAAACAGTTTAGATCCTTCTAACTTGAGATTCAGAGGCAAAAGATTGTGATTCTGGAAGCCATCATTCCAGAAACTCATTCCTCACAGCTTAAGTTTGAAAGCAGAGCACCAACAAACAATCGATCTACTCCTAAGTGAAATGCATCACTACTCACAACAAACACTTTAATAAACAAGGGTATATAACAAAGCTCTAGTTCACCTTGAATTGGAAAAATGGCAAAACCAAAGGAATCATTATTAGTGCATCAGAGAGATTCCCATTAGACTAAGTCATCATTCTCCTAAGAGTACTGAGTCCCTGTCTATCTTGTCATCATTTGCACTTCTCACAAGCCCTTTCACACCCACCCACACACACACAACAGGAGTTATAAAATACCATAAAACCAGAAGCAATTGAAATAGAACTAGAGAATAATTGAAGTTTGAAGTGGTTATTCCTGTGAGTGCCTCAGATCGAGTTTTATATCATGGAAAAGAGCTCTCTCAGAGTATATTTATAGCCATCACAGGCACCCACAGATGTCATACGAAGATATCCAATAACACTAAAGAAAATAAAAGACTGAAACTTATAAAACCCAACACACAGGTTAAGCCTAAAACTGATTCAAGGAGGATGCCAGATTTGGAGGATCGTGCACGGCCTAAGCGCTAAAGTGGAGCCATGGAAATTAGGGTTTCTTCATACCCATTATATAGAGCCACTGAACCAGAGCACGACAATAGATTTTGGATTCACATTCACAGATGGTGCTAGAAGCCCAACAAGGTCATTTAGCTAGCTCAGAACTACTTTCATATCTGTATGAGCTAGTATCAAAAAAAATATCTGTATGAGCCTCTCTAACAAGATATGGATAATTAATTATTATTCATCAAGACATTTCAACATGGGGATGTAGCTCAGATGGTAGAGCGCTCGCTTAGCATGCGAGAGGTACGGGGATCGATACCCCGCATCTCCACAAGATTGTGATCTTTTTTTTGTTTGCTATAGATTGTGATCTTTTTTATTGGTGCTCTGCTCTTTACTTCTTTTGGCCCAAATTGATATATTTTTGCTAGACGTCAGGCCCAAATTAGTGGACATTGGAAAAAGAAATTTGGGTTCAAACTAACTGGACCGTACTGGTTATTCCAATCTGGTTCAGCTTAGCACAATTCTTCTCACTAACCCAAAGGCCTCCACTGTCTTTAGTGTCTCTGGCCTATTAACCCCACCATTTACTAAAATACAATCAACACTAAAGCGATTCATAATAACCATATCTATGACTCAGAATAAGCCTTGTAGTTTATAAACACAAACATTCAATAAAGAAGTTAATTATCTTTAATTCACTCAATTTCTCTCATATTTGATTATTATTGAGGAAGTGGATAAATTAGTAAAACATAGACAAATATAAGAAATATGTCTTGTATTTACTCTATAAGTATGTTATAAGGATTAGAGGGAGTAAAATCAGTCCTTCCAAGCATTACCAATAACAAAGACTAAACCTTCTTTGTGTCCTATATAAAGTAACGTTAGACTGAGCAAAAAAAAAAACAAAAAACTAACGTTAGAAATCAAATATATAACATTAACATTTCACAGTAAGATTATTAATGTTATATAATTTTTATAATGTTTGTGGTTATATTTGCTCAAAGAACTAGTTTAGGGATATTCTTACACTCTTCATAAAAGTTAAAGGTTATTTAAGTAATTTAACCTTTTTTTTTCTTTTTTTCTTTGCCAGAGATTATGTATGATTCATATAAGAGTGATATATTTACAAGAGTGACATACTATAGTACTCTTTTCAGAGTTATATATAAATATTTTGTATATTGTAATTAAATTGTATTATTTTAATCAAGGCCAATCTTATATCCTCCAATTTAAACCACTTTCTTAATTTGTTCATTGACCAATTTGATTTTTGGTTTCTTGAATATTTGTATCCTTATTAAAAACAAACAAACAAACAAAAAACATCCTTTGATATTTCCTCTGTTCAGACATATTTAGAGCAAAATTATATTATTATATCTTACACATATCTGGGACCGACTTAGTTAGCATTTTTTTTTGGTGGTTAATTTTAAAGAAAGTAACATGAAGGATACATAAAAAATAAAGTACTTAAACGACGAGCCTTCCTTATATGGAAAGCAGACACTTGGATAATGGCCCCTCGCGAAAAGTCTTCTATTTGATTCTAGTAACTCCAGAAGTTATCATGGTCCAATGATGCTCCATGTAGACAAAATAAATGGATCAGGAATGCAAATCTCACTATATTGAATTAATTCCCTGTACACTGTATTGTCCCCCAATTACATACATTAATATAGTGTTTGGAAACCTCCCAAAAAATTTAGGTTTTAAAACTTACGAAATAGGTACGTAAGAGAAGATTTGTCTCAGTTTGCACAAAACCTATGTTTTGTCATAAGGATTAAAAGGTTATCAAGGCCCTATATTAAGATTAAAGAATATACAAAGTACATAATTTTACACAATATTTTCTACACTCCAGAAGAGAAAGATGGGTTCTGCTGATTACCAAAACTTGATCTCACAGAAAAAATCTCTGGTTTCAAGTCAGTGTTGGTCTGATTCGTTTCATGCGAAACACTCAGCATTTGCTCTGCCTCTGCCATAAAACCATCGTAATAAAAAACACCATCAACGAAGTTCTGTTGCTGCCCGATCAACGCAGGATCTGACAATAATGGCAGATTCATCGGAGCTTCAATATTGGGTTCAGCAGAATACGACCAATCATGAAGAGGCATTGTTGGCAAAAGTTCTTGAGGATTTGAGAAAATCCCCAAAAGGGAGTTTTCTGCAGGATTAAAAATCCCTGCTTGGTCGTTTTCATCATCCCGTAACAGAGAGGAGAGGTAGGGCAAAGGTGCCGAATCAGTACTCGACGTAGGTTCCATTGAGCCCATGTAATGACCTGCGACGACAGGTGGTGAAAGTGACACTGAAGAAGAACCCAATCCATTTCCAATGGATTCAAACCTCGTTATATCAGATATCAGAAATATGGGTTTTCTTGCCCCCTGAAGTCCTCTGAAACACCCCGCAAATCACCCACTCCTTCTGCAAAGTGATACCAAATTCAGAGAAACGGAGGATTGAGCCGAAAACGAATGAAACGGGAAAGTAAATTATAGTTGGTACCTTTGCAGGTCTAGAGGGGTTGGGGACAGAGTAGTTTCCATCTAGTCTGTATTCACGCATGACCCAGTTCGTTTTTAGTCCAGCTGGTGCTTTTCCCATGTAGAAAAACCAAAGTTTTCTTCTTCCCTATCAGGCTTTTTTCTTTGTAAATCTCCCGATCTTTCCCTGTGGATTTCCAGTACCCGGCTTCAGTGGCTCTGTCGGTTTTCGAACCAGTTTGGTATTTTCTGCGTCTCAAGCAGAAAAACTACCACTTATAATCTCCCATCTTCGCTTCCCCTACAAAACAAAAATTCATATCAAATCAAAGCATCCGATTTCTGAAGACAACCAGATCGAATGGGTTCAGAAAGCTTACTTACTCGGCAAATCCCAAGGCTGAAACTTTTGTATATCTACTTCTGCAATGGGTCTAGCAGAGAAGTTGTCATTTCTGGACTTCGGGTACAGATAACAAGTGAGTAGCTCTTCATCTGTTGGGTGAAACCGAAAGCCAGGAGACGAATTAATCTGACCTTCTGCCTCGTTGGATAGCACAGAAGTGTTCTCCATCTTAATGAAAAAGCTCTGATTCAGGACCCTGTTACCAGGTGTATTATATACAGAATCCGATGGTCTAAGAGTGATGGGGGGAAGCCAAAAGCTTAAATGATTTTTTATTAAAAAATAAGTAATTGGAAAGAATGAAATCTGATTCTAGACTCTGGTACCGAAACCTTAACCCTGGTTTTTGGTTCTTATTCGGGAGTTTATCTACGTGTAACATATGGATATTTTAATAATAGTTTTATAATCTGAACTATTGGAGGTTCAGGAAAAGAGGAAGAGGGGATAGAATGGGGAAAGAGAAATTGAGAGGCTAGTCTTGCGTGATGGACCCGCGCAATGCATTTTTATTCAAAGATTTCAGCTGTGTTTTGGTATTTATTTTACAATCCGTTATTGGTGTTTTTTTTTTTTTAAACAGTACTCTCCTGTCAATTGCCCATGAGCATGTACATCGTACATTCGTACATGTCCCTTGTAAAAGTAGTCAGCACAGTCAAAATTATTATCAAACACTAATGGATCAAAACAAATGCTGGATCTTAATTATAAGATATAGCTGATCTTTTTAAAAAGATTAAAGAAACTAATTAAATCACTTTAGAGTACTTTTATTTTTATTTTTTTCTTCAAACTAATTAATTTGACTAATAAACTAATATATAATCTAAAAATACACAACATATGAAATGGTTAAGTAACTTATTTAGCTTCCTTAATCCCTCCAAAAAAAGTCAACTTTATCTTATAATTAAGACTGGAGGTAGTATTTATTATTGAAGCTTATAATAGTACACTCTTTCCCGTCTTTTTTTAATATAAAAAGTCAATATTCATGAAATAAAATGATTATAGATCAATAGTTCACACTCATAATATGGCATGAATGTAGAGAGAGTAAAACATTATGATTAGAGACTCGACTAATATTAGTGAAAGGGAAGAAGCTGAGAGATCTACTAATGTCCTTGTACAAGATGTTTGAAGAATTTGTCTTCGCTCTAGCTTACTCTTTCATGTCTACAATATAAATCATTTTAGTTATCTCAATGGACTTAAACAAGTCAATTGCATTATGAAAATTATTTATAACTCCTTTAGCTTTTATCTTTAGACATGAGAAATATTACTCTTTACTTTTGTCCTTAACATAACACATATTTACTTATTTGATTATATTAAGAAAATTAGTTAATATAACACATATTTTTTAAAATATTATAATGATTTTCTTTAATTTTCTCATTTCGTCCGTTCATTTATTATTGTTGAAAGAACATTAATAAAATTAAATTATAAAAAGATTGATAAATATAAAAAAATGTCTTATACTTAAGATTACAATTAACACCCTAAATATGCTTTATATTAAGAATCGGATGAAGTATTAATTTGAAAAATATCTTCTTCAATCTCCCAGTTGAAAATTGAGAAGAAGGATAATTTTAATAGCGAATAGATACTTATTGCTTCAAAAACTCTTACAAAATGACTTGATTCTGAGAAGTATCCAATTCTTGTTGGAAAAAGCAAGGCTGAACAAATGCTCAATGCATGAGTTGCATATTTATATGGAAAAGTCATTTACAAAGCTTCAAAAAATAATGGGTTACCAAAATTAGCAGCAACGGTCCCAAGGTGCGAGGGAACTTTCCAAGCCTTGAGATCACCAATCATTCCTCTCTTCGCACTGACATTTATCCAATGTACTTGACTCGTACGTTTAAATTGTCCTCCTTCTGCCCATTTTATTATTCACTTTTAAAAGAATAGATTCATCTATAATATAAATTACTTCAAGAGTAATTAGTACATATTTATTAAAATTTTTCTTATGTAATTAATTCTTTAATGTAACTTTTTATACTTTTCTCTTATTTGGAACCTAATTTAATGTGGGTGAAGTTGAAAAAAAAAAACACTCAATTTAATGCCTATTTAATAAGTTAACTATCATGTATTGATTTTCATGATTTAATTAAAGTGACTTATTCTCCCTCTGGCCCCAATATAAATCACTTTTATATTAATAATTTTATCTATAATGTAAGTTACTTGAAAAGTAATTATTTTTTTTTTGTTAATGTTGCTTATGTAATTAATGTTTAAAGAGTTAGGGTGCAAAAATACACATAAGCTTTTTCCCAGGAGCGCCCAACACCACGTGCTTTTTTTTGGAGCAAAAGTACATATGTGGTTACCATTTTGGAGCAAAAGTCAATTCACACTGTTATGTTACTGTTCACCGTGATGAAAAAGAAAGAGATGAAATGAACAATAACAAACGGCGGATGTGACTTTTGTTCCAAAATGGTATTCGCGTGTGTATTTTTGTTTAAAAAAAAAGCACATGGTGTTGGGCGCTTCTGAGAAAAAAAAACTCATGTATATTTTTACACCTTAACCCATGTTTGAACATGCCTCATTGCAATTCTTTCTCTCGTTTAAAACCTTAGTTAAGTTGGGTAAAGTCGCAATTTTTATTTTCCTCTAATTTAAGACATATTTAATGAGCCAACTTACCTTTTTTTTATGATTAATTCATTAAAGTCGACTTATACTCCCTTCGGTCCTTCTTATAAGAGTAAAAAAAATTTAATTATCTTAGTCTTTTTTATAAGTGTCTAACAAAAATTGTTTCAGCATTTAATGAGTTTTTTTTTTCATTTGTGCCCCTTAGTAATTATATATATTATAATTAAAAGGTTAATTATAATTATATTTACTTTATTTTTCTTTAATTGCACCTTATAAATAAGAGTATATTTGAAAAGAAAGTTAATTTCAAGATATACTTATCACGTTTAACTAATTTTACCAGCTTTCTTAAACCGCGTAATTCGATAATCTGACTCTTATAAATAGATGCTAGGAAATAAAACAAAATAAGTTTTTTAAACCTTTGAATTATTATGAACCACCAAATACCCATAACATTGAGCAAAAAAGAAGATACCCATCACACAAAACACGAGTGGGTCCCCTGTCGTTACACTGCCATCATATATATGGCCATATATAATCGAATTCCACAAAATTTTTCTTACTCTTCGTTCTGAATATATAGTTGCATAATTAATTAAGTTCCTGATTACTAATAAAAACGATGAAGATTCTTGTACTCTACGCTGGTCATCAAGACGATTAGAACACGAAAGCTTTGTTTGATTTTTTTTAATTCTTTTTTTTTTACAAAAAGAAAAAAAAAACTTATTTTCGTCTTTAAATGAAAGCACAAACAAACATAGGATATAGTAGTTAAAATCTCGTTTTATCATTGTGATTTTATGTTTTTATGATTTTTTTTTCCATTAAAACAATTTTATTAATTTTCCAAACGTTTTTATGTTTTTACAATTTTACTACGTTATAATTTTACACGTAAAATCTTAATTTTAACAACTTGTTTTGGGGGCAATCTATTTAAAGTTCAAGCTCATTACCTCTCCTCAATCCCATTTAAATTGTGCACTCCACGCAGCCTGCCAAATCACAGTCTCTATTTCAAGTTCCTACACTGAAACTATACGTTTAACTGAGGAGGAACCCTTTGGATCGAAAGTGTGGGGATAAAACTTGAGCTTATGAAACCCAGCCCACAAGTTAAGCCCGAAACTGATTCAAGGAGGATGCGGATTTGGAGGATCCTGCACGCCTTAAGCTCTAAAGTGCAGCCATGGAAATTAGGGTTTCTGCATACCCATTATATAGAGCTACTGAACCAGAGCGCGACAATAAAAACCAGGGCTGTAGATTTTGGATTCACATTCACAGATAGTGTTAGAAGCCCAACAAGGTCATTTAGCTAGCTCAGAACAACTTTTTGAACTTTTTCATTGGTGCTCTATTGTTCTTAACTTCTCCTGGCCCAAATTGATCTTTTTTGGCCAGACGTCAGCCCCAAATTGGTGGACATTGGACAAATAAATTGGGTTTTTTTTTTTTTTGCTCGCAATTGGGGTTCAAACAAACTGGACTGTACTAATAATAAAGATGGCAAAAAAACCAAGTACAGAAAAATTAGAAAATTACACATCAGATAAATAAATCTCAAACACTCTTGGTTCACCATACCCTCATATGAACAAAACATTCTCCTAAAATAACAGATTTTGTGGAACCCAGTTTTGCCATTATATCAGCTACTTTGTTACAATCCCTTGGCATGTATCCGCCGGTCTCTGAACAACAATTCCTTTATACGCATCATCAGTAAGCTCCCAGTATGGAAGGCAGCATCTAGGCTAATATCAGTCACGACTTCTTGAGCGTCTGATTCCAAGATAACTTTCCTATATCCCATATCCCAAACCAGATTCAAACCTTCAAGAAAGGCCCATTCTTCCGCAGTCTGTGCGTTGCATATGCCTATGTTTTTCAAAAAACCAGCAACCCACTGACCAAGATGATCACGCAAGATGCCTCCACAACTAGCTTTGGATGAATTCAACATCATAGCTCCATCCACATTCAATTTCACCCAAGGGTCAGGATTAATCAACCCACCTTCCTGAGGGTTATGCTCATCTAGTTCAGCTTAGCACAATTCTTCTCACTAACCCAAAGACCTCCACCGTCTTTAGTGTCTCTGGCCTACTAACCCCACCATTTACTAAAATACAATCAAACACCAAAACGAGTCATAAGAACCATATCTATGGCATCATGAAGATATAACTTTTACTCTAATTTTTTTTTTCTCAATTATCAATTCAGCTTTAGATTTTGACTCAGAACAAGCCTTGTAGTTTCTAAACACAAACTATCCAGTCTCTATAATTTATTGACTTGATCACATTTTAAAAATCACGTCTGTTGGCCACATATTTTGTTAACTACTCAACATTTAATTTCATGGCTTTTCAGTATGCAATTTTCTTGACTACATCGACAGAGTTTTGTTTGTTATTTGTTAGCAGATATTGCATCAATGGAGTTTAAACCATTAACCATGATCACACACCCTCAAGTGGCTGCCTCAAATCTCAACATATAATGGCCTGTTTGGGTTAAGAGTGAGAGCAGTGGTTTAAAAGCTATATGACTTTTACAAAAGTACAGTAGGAAAAAAGTCATGTTATAAATGTGATTTGTATTTGGATTGCCCATTTTGCTTTGGTAGAAGTAGTTTTTTTCTAAACTGATGAGTGTTTAGATTATTATTTGAAAAGTCAATTGAGATACAAAATGATTAAAAAAGGCATGAATCATACTAAATATTATATATACATATTATTTTTATATCTTGAGATAATTGAAGATAAAAATTTTAATTTGAAAAAAAAAAAGTTAAATGATTATTAAGAGCAAACCCAAACATTTTTTTTTCCCTATTGGGCTTCTCTCTAAACGGGCAAAACGTGATCCAAAAACTCTCCAAATGGGCTTTCACACACACAATATTGTTGACGGAGGGATCCATAAAGAAATACTACAGTGCTTGCCCATTTGGCACATCACTTATCCAAAAGATTCTCCCGATGCAGCCACATGTTGGCCAATGATTGGCTCAGCATCTCAGATACCTACTAAAAAATCCTCCGACATGGTGCCAATTGCCCCACCGTATTCTCCCTCAGCCAACAACAGCGAAGTTATAGATTTGCGGATAGGAGACCCAGATAAAAGGATAAGCCCTCTTGCATCCTCCACCGTTCGATGCTAAATATCGCCCCCATCAACCGTCCACCACGCACGATGCACAACAGCCACATGAACGCCCGTCAAATGAAATACAGATTACAAAGCCCCTCCCATCAATCCCCGGCATTTTCATCTACCCACCACTCCCTTCCTCTCCCTTCCACCGGAAGAGATCCATGGCCACCGTCACCACCCAGGCTTCCGCCGCCGTCTTCCGCCCATCATGCTCCTTCAGATCCAGATTCCTCACCGGCTCTTCCGGTAAATTACACAGGCAAGTCGGTTTCAGAACCGTGATGCCTTCTTCCTCTGCTTCCTCCTCCTCTTTCAAGGTTGAAGCCAAGAAAGGAGAATGGCTTCCTGGTCTGCCCTCACCAGCCTACCTCAATGGAAGGTACATTACGTCCTTTTATAATTCCATTTTTTCGCAAATAAGACGAGTACCTTACAAGCTTTACTGCATTAGCACTAGCAAATACTAAAACTTGTTTGTGTTTGACTTGTATGTTATATATAGTCTTCCGGGCGACAATGGATTTGATCCTCTGGGGCTAGCTGAGGACCCAGAGAACTTGAGGTGGTTCGTGCAAGCTGAGCTGGTGAATGGGAGGTGGGCTATGCTGGGTGTTGCAGGGATGCTTCTTCCAGAAGTGTTCACAAAGATTGGAATCCTCAATGTTCCAAAGTGGTACGACGCAGGCAAAGAAGAGTACTTTGCATCATCTTCAACCTTGTTCGTGATCGAGTTTATTCTGTTCCATTACGTGGAGATCAGAAGATGGCAAGACATTAAGAACCCTGGAAGTGTCAACCAAGACCCCATCTTCAAGCAATACAGCTTACCACCTAATGAAGTTGGATACCCAGGTGGCATCTTCAACCCCCTCAACTTTGCTCCCACACTTGAGGCCAAAGAGAAGGAAATTGCCAACGGTAAGTTCCATCACTTAAATTACCTATCAGAAATTCTGAATCGACTAAGGATTAAAGGCATTTAAGGTTAAAGATTGGTTCAACTTGTTTTGGTGTGTGTACAGGGAGATTGGCGATGTTGGCATTTCTGGGATTCTTAGTTCAACACAACGTGACGGGGCAAGGACCATTTGACAACCTGTTGCAGCATCTTTCTGATCCATGGCACAACACCATTGTTCAAACTTTTAGGGGCAACTGATAACATTGTTGTTTGTTGCCTATGGTGGAATTAAAAGCTTGTCATTAGTACTATTCTCTTGGGAAACAGAGTAAAACGAATTTTGAGAGACATTTGGGGCTTCCATTGTAAAGGATCAACTCAGATAACTGTTATTTTCCATGTACAGAGGAACTTGAGATGCTTTTATCTGCTTACGTCTATGGCTTATAGTTCAATTTTACACGTAAAGAAACTAGCTGTCCGTTTAGTGCGCATATAACTCAATCAGATTTACCAGCTTAAGTCGCTAGATTAAAAGACAAAATTCAGTCAAAATAATCCTGGCGTTACATAGCTCAAGAAAGCTGTTCTCAATCATGATGACTAGAAACACAAGCTTTATTTGACTCTAATATCCATTTTTATCTTCTTGAATCATGGGGCTAATGGAGGAGAACCAATCAAACAATTTTTAAACAACATTTAACCAGAAACATATTTTTAATCTTTTTTTCAAAATAAAGAACTACTTTTTTTAAGAAGGAAATCAAACATGCCCATAGTATTTCTTGCTCCCACCACTCTTAAAGACTCAAAGAATCTAGTTCAATTACTGAATGTCAATGACAGGGATCGGAACCAGAGTTTAGTGCTCTTTCGCATCAGGGCTAATATGCAATTCTCATGTAACTTGAGGATCAACCACATCTCCAGGAGCCAGAACCAGGTGGCGGACAAATTGGCCAAGGAAGGATTTCATACTTCCTCCTTCTTTGATATATGTCCTATTCATATTAGGACCTTAGTTGCTAATGATTGTATGGGAATTTCTTCCCCAACTTCCTCCTTCAATTTAATTTAAGGCTATGCCTTCATTTATAGCAAAAAAAAAAGAGGAAATTCAAACAAGTGTATGACGGGTACGTGTAGTGATTGAATAGATGGAGGGGATACTGTGGTAACAGAATTATCGGATTTGAGAAGTTGTGGTCACTTAGACAAGGCATGTGGCAAGATGCTGCTGTGGTTTTGTGTATATATCGATGGACTCAAAATTAATTTGAGTAAGAGAATTGATGTGAATAATGAAGACAACTTATGAGTGTGTTTATGAGGGATCTAGAGTGTTATACACAACTGATATATTTAATGAAAAACTTGTTTATATAATTTACTGAGAGTAAAAAAAACTAAATAAATTACTTAAATACAACAGTTATAGCATCATCATCTCTTTAAAATATTTTTGACAATATTAGAATATACATCAATTTATAATTTAGTACAAATTAGTTTGAAAAAAAAATCTAAAATAACAAAAGGTCTTAAAATTAATACCAAAATTTCAGCCCAAACTAAATATTACATTTAGAATAGGAGGGGTAATAAAATTGTATATGCAACGACATGAGAATTAGTGATGTGAAAAAATTGGGTATCATGCTTGTCCGCAACTAATCTCTCCAATTCTTTTTATAAAAAACATTCTCCCTCTTAAGGTAATTCTTAACATAAGGAATAATTTATATTTGTCTAATTTTTTTTTTTTTTTACCCTCATTAAATATATGACACTCATTATCTTTCTATAATAAATTTCCATCTGTTATATCTCACATTCACACTTTCTAAACAAGAGTATAATTAAAAAAAAAAAAAAAGATAAAAAAGATACTTATTTATTGATTTTAACCAACATTTTAAACCTGTGATTTTGATAGTTATACCTTATTAAATGAAAAAGAGGGAGTACGTATTTATCTTCTTCAACTTCCAATTGCCACTCAACTCTTCAAACTTTTTTTTTTTTTAATCCATAGATCCTTATCAACTCTTAAAACTTTTTTTTGGTAAAAAAAAGTTTTGGAAGGGTTCGACACCAGTCCTTTACTAAGGCCAAGGCACGGCCCCGGGCTCAATGACCACTTACTGGAGACTTACGAGATCGCCTACCAAAGGAGTCCCAGCGACGGTAGAGGGGATCGAACCCATAACCCAAGGGTCTAGTTCTGAATCCCTTACCATCTGTACCAACTCTCATTGGCAACTCTTAAAACTTGTTAACATACATCCTTATCAATCTCCGAAGTGTGTACCAATCTCCACACGTGTGGATCCATGTAAGCTACTCCGATACGTGCCCAGGCCTAGATTGAGAAATTGCTACATTCTATAAGTATGAGTAGAGCTGAGAATCAGGGTCAGTCCTCCAGGGCCTGGAGTAAGAAAAATTCTTGTTTTTCAAAGCCCGGCCCGCAGGGCCCGAAAATTACCATTCCAAATTTTAACTATTTTTCCTTCACTTTTTTTTTTAAAAAATATAATTAATAAATTACAATACAAATCATTCAATAAATAATCACAGTCACTAATTCATAATCAAAAGCAAACTATGTTCACAAATAACTCACATGAAACATAAAAAATATATTACTAAATGATATTAGTACGATGACTATTATTGTCATCATCTTCGTCACTATCATCGATTTTAATGACATTTGATTGTTCTTCACTTTGAGTAGTAGCCTCTAACTAATGAGTAAGAATATCATAAAATTCTTTTCCCCCATCATGAATACATCCATAATCTTTATTTGCAACAAATAATAAATCAAATCATAAAATTAGAATATAGTTATTATGTATTTGTAGTTAAATGGATAAATAACTCTATAACAAATACAAAATATATACAAATTAATAAATTTAAAAAGAAAAATTTATAATGAAAAGGGTTTGCAAGGCCGGTCCTCCAGGGCTAATTTCAAATAGCTCGTCTATTTTTTAAGCCCCGTCCTTGGAAAAAACAATAATTATATAAAATTAGCCCGCTTTCCCGGCTTTAAGTATGAAATAAACACATATATTTATATATGTACACACACAAACACATGCACACACATATTTTTTTATTTATGTGTGTATTTATGTATGTATGTTTGTATACATATATTTATATGTATATATAGTAAAACCGTCATAAAGTATAAAAATAGAAATTTTAAGCAGGGGAAGTACTTTGTAAGAGTTTTGATTCACTTTTACTAATATCATTTTAAATTTATGTAAGAATATTTTAAAAAGATAAGTAAAATTAACTAATTTAACTCTCCTCATAAGTCTCATTAAAATAGACATTCGGAAAACAGCTTCTAGCTTGTACACAGCCACCAAGTTGGATGGTTGTGTGGAGAAAGAGAAGCGTGGTGGGAGAAGAAAATGACTGCTTTTAAATTGATACGGATCTATGGATTAAAATGGAAAAAGGAGCAGGCCTAGGTGGGGCTTCTGACCTGTCCTCTCTCTCTCTCCCCGCAATAATTCACTCCTCATTTTTGCCCTCCTCCCTCCTCACTTTGACCTTTTTGTTTCCCAGCCCTCTTTCTTTTACTATACTGCCCCTTACTTCGGCTTCCCCGTTGTTTTTTTAGAGTTTATTGTCAATTCAGTGCTCCATGGGAATTTGTAACCCCAAGTACAGGGTGGGCCATACAATTACAACCCCATTGCGGGGCACTTGGACTTTCTCCAACTTCATTTTCATTGCCATAAAAATACTTTGTTTACATTATTTTTCTTCCTCCAAAATATTTTTCCATCCTCAATGACTATATAGTTGGTTTCTCGAGCTAAAAGTGAAGATATTTTAATTAATAATCATAAAAAGATCTTTATTAGCATGCATCCGTACCACATTTACTGTAATTTTTTCGGTGATCCATGTAATAGAGTTTCAATTAAGTTTTGCATGTGAGCTACTATAACTGTAGCTTTTGATGGCCTAGCTCCAGTTATATTGTGATTTATTGTTTGGATCTGATTTATTGTGAGTGAGCATGCATGTGCAATTTGCATTCGTATTACATCATTAGTACTCACTTGATTTTATAAATATTTTTTTGATTTTTTTTTTTCCTTATTTATATTCTTTATTTTTTAATGCATTTAAAACTTTTCTTAAAAAAAAATTCGGGGGCATTACCCCTGACCACCGCCACTAGTGCCCACTCTTCATAAATTTTCTAGATCCACCCCTACATGTACCCCTGTTTTATAGGTAAAAGTCATCTCGTTCTCGACAACAGGGGAGCGTGCATATCCATTTATTCGACAAGCAGCTAAAGACTATTGGGATTTTGCTTCATTTGCATTAATTCTTTGGCGGGAAGAGGAGTCTTCTTATTGGCTGGGAGCGTAAGTGAGAATTTTTAATTCTCTAAGTTCACACTTAGAAAAATTCATTCTACATATCTCTCTGGCCATAAAGAAGGAACAGCTCTATGAATGTTCAAATATTTTTAGCAGCTTATGTTGTATCTCTAGAGCTATAGCATAAAGCATTTTGACCAATTCTGCTTCTTTTTTTATGGCAGATTTGGGGTAGAATCTGCACCTGCTATAGTATTTCTTAAAGATCCAGGCATCAAACCTGTCGTGTATCATGGTTTGTTTCTTCTTTGTTGTATTACCTGAGAAGCATTTTACTTGTATTCTGTTCTTCATCTCAGTAACCATGCCATTATCTATGGTTTGTAGGTTCAATTAACAATTCAATATTTCTGAATTTGATGGAAAATAATAAACAGCAAGGTAAGCCAGATTTATGGTTTTGGATCCATAGATTTTCCATTTCTTTGATTAACTACCTTTTGTTAAACAAGTTGCCTTCATTTTTGTGGTTTTGTTGAGAAAGGAGGATTGGGAGGTGATATGGCTATAATTGAATTGATCTTTCCCTAAATTTGATATATTTAACTTCCATTTTTGTTTGACTAAATCAAAGAACCTTGTGAAATAAAAGATTTCATTCTTGCTCAAATACTTTCACAAATGTTAGTTGGAAAAGATTTTGGCATCTATTGCATCAGAACGAGAGAGATATTTTGCTTCCTCTCTAATGGATGCAACACTTTTCTTCTGTTCATGGCCTAATCATAATGACTTATAAGTTGTTTGGAGGCCCTTTTCAGTCCCTTTTGTTATTAACATCTTTATGCCCCTCTCAGAGCTTCCACAATTGAGGAGTGTAACATCGATGGAGCTAGGTTGTGATCCCCGTGGCTATTCCCGTGCTGGATACGGCACTGTCATTTGGTATTGTGCCATTGCAGTGGGAAGGCTAAGTCCAGAATTGAACAAAATGCGTGAAGTATGTTTTTCTTTTCTATTTAAATTTCAATTGTGTGTACACAACGTAACTACTGTTTAAATTGAGATCTAGTCTTATTTGGATTCGTTGAGAATGTCAAGTCATGATTGTCATTGTTGGGTTTCTTTAATGCTGTTCAAATTCCTAATAATGTACATATTCATTGTGGGTTATTCAACTGTCATTATCTTGAGGGACAAAGGCAAACATCTGTCTTTTGAAGCATCTATTCTTCAAAGCTTAGCAGATGTAAATTATACAAGTCCATAGACCATGTGTAGGGTTCAAGAAACATTATCAAAGCATGCCAAGTCAGATCGGCCATATGAAGATGAATCCTTAGCTCCAGCTGTGGATGCATTTAAGAGAAGGCGATTGACATTTGCTTGGCTGGATGGTGAAAAACAACAGGTGATAATTTTCCTCGAATTTGGTCTATTTTTATGTATTTTTAGCTCTTATTAAATTTACACTTGCTATGATAAGTTTACTTAGTGTTTTTAGCATTTGTCAATGAACCCAATGGATAGTTATATGATTCATTTCTTGAGGATTTCTAAATTTTGTTTGACAATGATAAATGAACAAAGCTACATTTTGCTTAATTTTTATAGCCTAGATTTATCAACGCCAAGATATATTGAATCATTAAAAAATGGTAACCACAATACTAGTTTGTCTGGATGAAGATACTTTTTTCACCTCATTTGCAACTGTTTCCTCCCCAAGCTTCTAACATAAATGCACAATTAATCTTCTATTAGGACTATTGTCGTTTTTACCTTGGTTCTACGGCCAGCTACGACACTTGTGGACAACGGAGGAGTACGAATGATGTACCTCATTTATTTGTCATTCGTTACCTGAGGAATAGTACTACTCTAGATAAGAGGGAACAAGAAGTATCAAAATGGAACTCATTACTACTTCAAGATTTTCTCAAGGATCAGGATCAGGATCAGGCAGGCCAGTTTGTAGCGAAGTACAATGGTGCAGATGACATTTCACAGGTTTTGTACTTTGAATGATTCCTGATTTACCTGCCTTGAGTCATTTCACACTTCTGTATAATAACGTTGTTTATGAACATATTATCTTTTATACTGTGAGAATTAACTGTCAAAGAAATGCTGTTCTCTCATGCCTTTTCTTTTTGCAGATTACCAAATGGATTGCAGGGATCATAACAGATGGTGACTCAAGTGATCTACCATTTTTTGTAAGTCTTTTAAGTCATGAATAAATGTCAGCGAGCCATTAGTAATCTGGCCTGCTTATTGTACTTACTTTGTCGCCTTTGTAGACGCTAAAAACCCCTAGGCTTGTTGGAGATGATTCTGAACCTGTCTGGTCCAGAACAGCACAAAAGATTCCTTTGAAAAATATGAAGCAGAGAGTTTTGGAAATTCTTGCTGGACTCTATGCATGAGGATCCTAGAGTTGGTCCTATTCTGCTTCTGGGAGCATTAGCTTCTCTGGGTACTATCTGGCTGCGGAGAAGCCAACAAGCTGATTTGGCTAAATCAAATGGTTCCGATCAACCTAGACATGAGGTAACTGTCGGTTTCATTTGCCTATTGTATTTTCTGAATGGCATTCCAATTCAGTTAATATTTTTCCTAGACCTTAGGACTAGGATACAATCCACTTTAGTCCTTATTACAAGTCTGTTTTCAACAATTAAGTCATTAAATATGTTTTAAATTGATAGAAATTTTTAAGTTTACTCTTATTAAAATTCTCTCTCTCTCTATACATTTACTAATCATTCTCACCTCTCCCCCCATTTATCTTTTTCCAATGAGAATTGAATATGGGTAAGATTGAAAAAAATCATTAAAACCCCTCTAAATGGACTTATATTTAGGACAAAAAATTTCCTCCACAATAGACTTGTAATAAGGGCAGAGTGGTATATAATACTAAGAAGTTGTTTTTGAGTTTGGCTTGTTATGTGATAGTAGAGGCAAGGCTCGTTGTGTAAGCCTTTCATTTTGACAGGAACCAACACCGAAAGAAAGAAGACAGAGAGAAAGAGATCAGCTCCGGAATCGGTCCGATAATAAACCACCTTCTTTTATGACTGATTTTGAGCCATCAGATGCATATCAATTGCTAGATTCTGAATCTGAGTAGTTTTCAAGATGGTTCTCCTCCTCCTTAAAGGAAAGCAGCTAATGCTATATCTCTTCAAGGACATGAAGTTTTAAATTATCTTCATGGAGGAACCTTCACTGGGATGACCTGACTAACATGTGGATAGCCTGGAGCCATGTGATATATTCTAATACTAGCTCTTGTCTTTAATGTAAAACCTGATATTAAGAACCGGAGAGAGTAGTCACTATTGCCCACCTCACTCACACGAAAAAAAAGTCGTCAGACGCTTTTAAAAATTCCAATTTTAATTATAGGATCCTGTTTTTGCTGTTTATTTAATGCATCTGTAGGAGTAATTTACATTTTCGAGATCCAAGAAGCTCTCATCGCAAATTAATGAATATATTTCCTGGTTAAGTTAATTGCATAATTTAGCGAGTGTTAGCTGTGCCATTGCTTATCTCATTTCAATATACAAGTACTTTAAATAGTTCGAATTTTTATAAAGAATTATTATAATTGGTGTTGATTGCAATCAGCAACCGATCAAAATTCAACCCAAACATTTGTTTATTTTGGTAGAGTATTTTTTTTTTTGACTCAGTCAAACCAAACCGATAGACTAGAATATCATAAAACAAAAAAAGGAAAATGATATCAAGATTTCAATTAAGGAAAGTAATATTAGAAAAGTCTCATACCTTGTCAATAACAAGTAACTGTAAGAGCAATCATTGACAAGTAGAGGAACTACCATTAAGAAGTTCTGGATTCTTCTGATATTATTTTTTTAAAATTGAACCTAAATGTCATTTTCTCTTACAGAAATAATTAAAACAGATTAAAAACGCGAGAAAATTGAATCGAATCATCAAATTCAATTTGGTCCGGTTGGTATAGGAAATGGGAAACATTTGTAAAAACAATATAGGTCCTTAAGTCATTTAGCATGGTAAAAGCAAGTATAATTAAGTTTTTTGTTAACCATGGACTGATCACTAATCTAGTTGGGGTACTGAGTCAAAAGTCAGTAGGTTAGACTGAACTGATCACTAATCTAGTTGGGGTTAGGGGTGTAAACAGGTCAGGCCAGGCCAGGCCTTGCCCTTAACAGGCCAGGCCTGTTCTGTAACATACTGGCCTGAGCCTGGCCTGTGGCCTGTTACAGGCCTACTTTTCGGCCTGGGCCTGGCCTGTATATAGGCCTGGCCTGTGGCCTATTAAGGCCTGTGTTTTTTTTTTTTTTTTAAAAAAAAAATTTTAAAAAAAATTTTTTTTTTAATTTTTTTTTATTTAATTAAGCTAACAGGCCACAGGCCGAAAACAGGCCTACTTTAAACAGGCTAACAACAGGCCAAAATTACATAAATTAATACTAATAATATAAATAACAGGCCACAGGCCGAAAACAGGCCTACTTTAAACAGGCTAAAAACAGGTCAAAATTACATAAATTAATATTAATAATATAAACAGGCCGGCCTGACAGGCCTAAAAGGCCTCTTATCAGGCCTGGGCCTGGCCTGTTAAGGGAAAACAGGCCTCATAAGAGGCCTTGGCCTGGCCTTTTAGCCTGACAGGCCAGGCCTGACCAGGCTTTTAACAGGCCAGGCCACAGGCCTCTGACAGGCCCCTGGCCTTTTTACACCCCTAGTTGGGGTACTGAGTCTATTCCTCGGTTAAACCATGGACTGATCACTAATCTAGTTTTTTGGTGAAATGTCAATTCCTCGGTTAAACCATGGACTGATCACTAATCTAGTTGGGGTACTGAGTCAAAAGTCAGTAGATTAGACTGGAGCCAACCCACAACCAAACCGATGAGAAAGTAAAGATTTCAGGTTATTAATATGAAATTATAAAAAAAAAAAGATTTTAGAAAAAAAAACTAAATCAAGTTATTGCTTGGACTAGACTAAACCAATTTACCAATTTTCAAGCCGAAGCGGCCGATCTCGATTGGGTTTAATAACACTGGTCAATTCATTCAGAAACAATAATCAGGAATACATACATAGAATTAGAGGGAATGCGATAGCTAGGCAACCTTCTAGGAAGGATTCCCAATCCTAATTATCCATCTCTTTCCATGTGTGGCTGGCCGTAGTTGCACAATACATATCCAATTCATAGCACCCCTAAACAACTCCTTAGACCGTTCACAAGTTTTAAAAAATAAATGCTAATTGACTCATTCAAGTCATTATTGACATTACACAGCTCACATACCGCAAAAATGACAGTGACATCTCAGTGTTCATTTTTTGAATAAAGTCGTGCCAAGTTCATAAATGTGGTAAACATCTATGACCGAAGAATACTATTTAAGGCATCACTTTACTGCACAATGATCTGATTTTCAATAATAAAAAATGATAATGATATATGCAAGATATGGTCAGATATCAAAAAGGGATAAAAACAAAATGGTATATGATGATATGAACCATCTTGATTGTCATTTTCATAACCAGCAAGCATCACCTAGCAGTTAAAGCTCTAACCAAGAGCCTATTAACATTGCAAAAGGCGATTCTTTTTTTGTGTGCTCTGAATTCTCCTTTTTGTTTTCAATCTCCCAACCAAACAACCAATTAGTCCAATTTACATATGAAAAATACTAGGATGTGAAATTTGACACTCTTTATCATGAAACTTGTGCCAAATAATCTCTCTCGTCTCAGACAAGAGAATTCAGGCAAAAAATAATGTTAGTAATATCATCATTTATATATAATGTAGTTAGCACTATCAAAAGAAAAAGGAAAGTTAGAGTAGATGACAAGTAAAAGAAAGTAGAAATAAAAAATGGGTGGCGGACCGAAAAGGATCGGATATTTTACACTAGTTTTTATTATTTATTTTCAATCATCTAGCTTAAATGGTCAACCCGTACCAATATATCTTAGTTTTTACAAGTTCAAAAAGAAGAGAAAAAAAAATGATGCCCTTGATCCTCCAAAAGTAATAAATGGGACAATGCATTCCATCTTGGTCATGTCTCGGCCTGTCTTGCTCTTGCTTATTCCGTTAACACTCCAAATGATAAACGTGAAAAATATAGTTCATACTATTTCTTCAACTTTCCCTTTGCTTTAAATATTTTCTTCAACATGTAAAAACTTAAAGTTTTTATTATTTTCCACTAGTTTTTGACAACACTGGTAGTAGTATGATCTCTCTAAAGTATTTCTGACAGTATTAGATTATATATCAATTTACAATTTAACGTAAATTAGTTTAAAGAAAAATCTAAAATTACAAAAGGTACTAAGATGAATACCAAAATTCCAGCCCAAACTAAATATTACATTTAGAATAGGAGGAGTAATAAAATCGTACGTATGCAACGACATGAGAATTAGTGATGTGTATAAATTGGGTATCATGCTTGTCCGCAACTATTCCCTCTAGTTCTTTTTTAAAGAAAGATTTTTATTTGTCTAAAATTTTAAACTAGTTTTTTTCTCTCTCTCTCCATTTCTACCCTCATTAAATATATGACATCCATATAAAAAGCAAAATGGCTCAAATTTTGTTAAAATTAGCAAATGAATCATGAGGATTAAGATAACTCAAATATATGAGAACGGACATGTGTGTAAGTGTGGCTCATATATGATCATATAATCAACGTAAAAATTAAAACAAGTTGCAAAACCTGCCCCACTACTCCTCTTTCTTTAATGTCTCTCTCGTGTCTGTGTACGTGAAAGGAGTTTAGCATTTACTAACGCCAATACGTTTTTAAATTAATCCTGGCATTACATAGCTCAAGAAAGCTGCTCTCCATCATGTTGACTAGAAACACAAGCTTTATTTGACTCTATTATCCATAAAAATGCGGGGCACTTGGACTTTCTCCAACTTCATTTTCATTGCCATAAAAATACTTTGTTTACATTATTTTTCTTCCTCATGGGTGGTGGCCCGCACGAAAAATTATAAGTGTCCAAATTGCGTTCGAAGTTCGAAATCACATCCCACAAACAGCCTTCCCTACAGTTCTCTCTAGCTGCAAAATGCAACTTCGGCCTCTCATCACCACCAGGAATATGCTCCTGGTTTTGCTGCTCGTCTTCCCCGACATCACCCTCGCACACAACATCACAGAAATTCTGGCCAGGCACCATAAATATTCCCCGACACCACCAGGATGCAAAGTTTTCGCCGAGACGCTCTTGAAATCAGATGCGGAAAAGACCTATATGGACAGTCTGGACGGCGGATTGACGGTATTTTGCCCCTTGGACGATGCTTCCAAGGCGTTTCTGCCAAAATACAAGAACTTAACGGCGGCCGGAAAGACGGCGTTACTGGAATACCACGCCGTTCCCGTGTATCGGCCCCTTGCAACATTGAAGTCCAATAATGGCTTGTTGAACACATTGGCCACCGACGGAGCAAACAAGTACTACTTCGCAGTGCAGAATGAAGGTGAAGATGTGACTCTGAAGACCAAAATCACGACGGCCATGATCACTGACACTCTAATCGACGAGGAGCCGCTAGCTATCTACGCTATTAATGAGGTCTTGTTGCCGAACGAGCTGTTCAAAGGGGCAACACTAAGTCCTTCTCCTGCGCAAGCACCGGAGCCTGATGCCGCCACCGACGCGCCAGAACAAGCGAAGAAGAAAGGTACGAAAGCAAAAGCTTCACGTGCAGATTCCGATACAGAGACGCCAGCTGATCATTTGCCGGACGATGTCACGGGCCAGACAGCGGACCATAACGGCGCCGCTCGGGTTGACGGCGCCAGGTCCTACATCGTGGCGGCGGCGGCGGCTTCCGTTTTGGGAGTGATGAGTGTAGTGATTGTACTATTATTCCAATGATACTGCTACTCATCTCATTGAGATGAAGGATTTGTCTCATAGAAATCGGTTAGAAACGTTGGTACGTGTATTACAATTATTCAGTCCCTATGATCTGACAATTAATGGATTACTTTATTGGATGAAATGGCGTCAACGAGTCCGTAGTGTGAAGGGAACAAAGATATGTTGTTGGAATGATATAGTGATTTCTTGAAATATCTTTAAGATATTTGATTAATATGATAGGTGTGACTTGTGAGTTGCTTTTTATTGGAATTAAAATGAAACTATTCCAAATTTACAATCTCTGAGGCAGAAAAGCACATAAATAATACGAAGAGATGCTTAGAAATCTTGATGAAGAAGAATTTGTTGTTGCTAATTAGTAATTATGATTTAGTTGTAAGTATTTATGGTTCAAATAATATTGCATAAAGAAAATAGTACTTCCCGTGTTGATTTTTTTTTGAGGAATTAAAGAAGTTAAATAAATTATTTAATCATATCATATATTATGTATATTTAGATTATATATTAGTTGATTAGTCAAACTAATTAATTTAGAGAAAAAAAGATACAAATACAAATATTCTAATGTACTTTTGATCTTATTTTAGTGTGTTTCGACAGTTTTAATGAATATCAAATATTCTTCTCAAATATATGTGTGTATGATCATATACGTTGGATAAGAATAGTGAAATATAGTAGAAATTAATATGATATTAGAGT
Source organism: Acacia confusa (assembly GCA_037074495.1). Taxonomy (NCBI): domain Eukaryota; kingdom Viridiplantae; phylum Streptophyta; class Magnoliopsida; order Fabales; family Fabaceae; genus Acacia; species Acacia confusa. The sequence goes on along the minus strand of CM073505.1, from coordinate 44,258,192 downwards.
TTAATATGATTAATAAAAATATTATATTCAAAGGTATTCTTTGATAAAAAATCATTATATAAAATAAAACGATAATTACCAACTGATAGTTGGCAAAATAAAAATCCCAATGCCACAGTTCTCATTAATTAGTATAGTGAAAATTGGGCTGCCTGACACACGATTGATTGGAGTACTTTACAGGATGAAACGGTGTCACCGAGTCCGTTTCGGGTAGTGACCACTGACCAAAATCCAAAACGCGGATATATTGAAGTGACCAGATGGGGATTCTTTATTTATTATTCCTGTCACTTCTTTTTCATATACCATTAACTAAATATTTCCCCCCACATGAAAAATAATTCTTGTTTGAAAAAAAATCAAATTACTTAAAGCCAGATAAAATAAGTAAAAAGTACTAAAAGAGTACAAATTTACACACAATTTGAAAGAAATCATCTACGAATAGTGCGGCCTCCTACTCTGGACGAGAAAAAGTGTCCTAAGTCTAAACAGTGCAATCCCAGCAGGAATTCCGACCAAAAAAAAAAAATCCCAGCAGGAATGCATCTAGCTCTATGTTCTTCCAAAAAAAAACTGTTTTCAGGAGCAGCAAATCAATTACATGTTGTTCGCGTCAATTTTCATATCTAACAATGCTACATGTGAAGGTGCACCTAGAAAATTGCACCAGTGTAAGAATATAGAAGATTTACAGAGAACCTGTTAGTTGAAACAAAAAACACTACTCGATCATGTCGTCTATGAATGCTGAAGACTGAATGGTCCTTAAAAGCTCCCTCAAATTAGCCAAAACTTGACTTGGTCCCAAACTCTTGGCGCCAATGGAATTCAACAGCTGCTCTAAATCCTAGAACCAGAAAATGCAAGCAAGGAGCAAGAAGTCAAGTTTAGCTGGAACATGTACTAACGAACACTGACAGTACTGAATACACACACATAAATTGAAGCACGTTCAAGAAAATAACCATGCGACTGAGACGGGCCAACTGTTAAGACAGTCCTGCATAATATCTTATATATTTACAACACACAAAAGCCGGAGCTAATAGGTTATCAAACATCAGACAATCATGATGCCAAACCAAAGTCAAAAGTTTGCATAATATCTTTTTTTCCCGTTTTGCTATAAGTTATACCTTGTTTAGCAAGAATACAGCATAAGCTGCTCTTGTTGTGTCTTGACCTTCTGAAAAAAGAGGGAATGCCATGTGCTTGGAGTTTGCAACGGGCGTTGTACTTGATGAAGAATCTTCAGATGCTAGATCCCTTGAAGGTGCATTGTCAATGATATATGAATGAGAGCCACCCAAGCGAACAGGATATCGCAAAGGAACTTGCAAGTAAGATGCTAGAAGTGATACAGCCTGCCAAAAAATTAGTCTGATAAAGTATGTTTCAACAGCTAATAGGTCAACAGCCATCTACTTGTAGCAAAATAAAAAATAATGTATTTGGAGGCACTAAAATTTAATACCACAACAAGAAAAAGAATTGACAATCAATTGATTTTGGCATATCTATGCATAAAATAAATTTTCAGAAAAGAATATCACATCATGCAGGTGTGGATTATTAACGGCCACTTAATAGGAAAGGAAGGATCAAAAGATGATTTGGGCCATTAAAACTTACATGTGCAACGTATCCTAGGGCGGTTGCAGACTTTTGGATTTCCTTTTTATCTGTAAAAAAGCTCATCTTCTTAAAAGACAACAAAGTCAAATGCAGACCCAGGATTGTCAAGGATCCTTGATTAACAGGTTTAAGTTCAGCAGGATTACCTGGGTAGAGAAATAATGACAATGTTAACAATTATTTTCAAAACATTTACCCAACTAGAGATGATGAGTTGATGACTTGACAACCAACTTGATGTGCTTAGTCCAAACAGGTATAAAGCGTTCAGATCACTCACAATTTATCCAGAACTCCAGTTTAATTTTTTCTCAGAAAAAAGTTAAATTAGGACAAGAGAAATCAGACTTCATATACAGTGAAGTGCTGTAATCTTCTCAAGCATATAAGCCAACTAGTGGAATTGTGATAGAATACCGGATTAGAAGGAGATAATGAAAGTTGCGGAAAGTTTAGAGATTTTAGGAATTAATATTTAATTAATTGAGTCTGTTTTTATTATTATCTTTAAGAATTAGGAAATAAGAGGAATATCTTATTAGATATTATCTTTTATTATTATCTTTAGGAATTAGAAAATAAGATGAATATCTTATTAGTTAAGATTTAGTTGTTAGGATTTATGATTGTTAGTCATCTAAATCTTAAATTTAGATATATTTTGTATTTATATTTTGAATAGAGTCTACTCTCTGTAAATCATTATAAATAGGCCTAGTGCCTCATCAATAAAGTATCGACTATTTAGAGAGTAAATCAGAGAGTAATCACCGGAGTAGACTCCTGGGCTTTACTAATTAGTTAAGTTGTAGATCTTGGCTTTACTAATTAATAAAGAGATGACTGTTCCTATTGAAGTGGTGAGATTATTGCTATTTCTCTAAGATCAGAGATTTATCACGTTAGTTACCTGGCGTAACTTAACAAATTGTTAATCATCGCAAATATGAAGGTCAAGGGTATATACTGATAACATTACTTATGAAGTTAGTAAATATTCAAGGAATTTAAGGCAATTGTCAGTTACCTTGTCATAATTGAACATACAAATAGAACAGATAATGGAAATGGCAGAGAAACAAGACTATCAATTCACTTTATTCATCCCAATAATGAGCAACAATGACACAATACATAAGCTACAATACCATGTCGATGAACAAATGAAAGATTGCCCTTTTGTTCAATAAAGGGGGAAGAAGAAGAAAAATAAAGCAAAATATCAACCATTAATTGTGCAGATAAAATTGCAGTTTCTTTTGCTTGGCTAACAAAGACAAAATTACAACTTAGAAATTAGGACAGCCGTAAATCATGGATTGGCATCAAACAACACCTAAGCAGAAGCATTTAAGAAGATCACAAAAAGAAAGAGGTGCGTTAGGAGGATGACGTACGGAAAGAAAAATAAAATTTTCATAGACTCAACTGTTTAAAGAAGCACAAAAGCGGTGCTCTCTCACAGAAAAAAATTGTAAGAGAACCATCCAGCATCCAATTTCTTAGTTTATTTTGAAACTCAAATTCATTTGACCTTAGTATAAACTCATTCCTTTACCATCTACGGGGTATCGTTTCCATAAATAAAACAAGAAGATTTATTCAATTAACTCTTACCTGCCAGGCTGGCGGCAGGATATGCTTCAAGTTCTTGCTCTTGTGCAGGTTCAACTGAGATCTTTACAGGATACAACATTGATATTTGAGATGCCATATATTGTTGCCTCATTCTTAACATCTGTTGCAAATTTCTCAGTTGAACATACCCTTTTTCTTCAAACAGTGACCTATTTGATTCCTACATTAACAGTGTAATCAATCAGCTTTTCAATTACAGCCACAACTGTACACAGAATTAGGTGATGCTCTTCAATTAAAGAAAGAAATTGTCATTACATTTTTAAAATAAAAACCCACTAGATATTAGAATAAATGTAAGATCACCTGAAGTCTTCTTCTAGATACAGAAAGAGTTGTCCCTGCCACCAATAGTGATTCAACTTCAACACCGAGCTGCTCTTTCTTCTTGGTGGAATTCTCCTTTGCAATCCTGGAACGCAATGACTTATCCCCCACCATTTTTTTCCTTGATTCAAGTTTCTGATGCATGTCCTCAAGTTCATTCAACCTACTCAATGACTCAGCATTGACCTGTTCATGAAATTACAGCCGCTTATTAGCGGGCTCATTAATTAAGGCCACATTTATTTATAATAAAATAACAAACATCAGATTATTGGTGTTAACATTGTCTCAACAGAAACTCATTAATAGGACCCAGGATAAACGGTCAGAATGAAAAGGAAAACAGGGCAGAAGGTAAGAAATGCAAGATGTAGATAACAAGATACAAGATTACTCAACATTTACCAATCAACCAGATGAAAAACATCAAACCTTGGGTGCAAATTTGCAACTTTCCAAGATTAAGTTAGACAGACATGCAATCTTTCCTCTTATCTTCGTGTTACATCCACACACACACAGAGAGAGAGAGAGAGAGAGAGAGAGAGAGAGAGAAACGGTAAAGCACCATTGGAGATTTTTTCCATAAGCTTCAAAAAAAAAAAAAAAAAGATGAAACCAGCGACCAACCCCAGTGCTTCGGTAGATGAGTCACAGTAATGATTAAACGAACATTGATGTATGAAACAACCCAAGCAATATGAAGGCTCATCTGCGTTTAGTAACTTTATTAACTTATTGTATTCTTTGTCCTTCGTTAGTATTTTTGTTTAGGGGGATTGTCCTGTCACTAAATGTTTAATAATTTACATGAAAAATCCTTCACGTCAGCTCATGGTATAGAGATCCCCTGGCCACGTTGAAACAAACGCAAGCACAACAATCAAAATCCCAGGGAAGCATATTTATGAATTGACAATTACGCTGAGTTCTTGATATAGAAGACCCTTACTGGAAAATGGATAATAAGTCAGCAAAAAATAGCAAATGACTAGTACGCTTCCAATTTTGTGATAAATTAAGTCAAATTTAACTCAACCAAAATGTACAATATGCGAGTCTATCCACAAGAATTTCCTATTGTCAGCGTATTGTCCATAAAATATTCTATCATAATTTTATTTCACAGGTAAAACAACAATGAAGAAACCCTTCGACTCATTTCATTTTCTCCCCCGTACCGCTAATTATTTTCTTGTACAGAAGACTTCTCCTAATTAAACATCAACATGGAGACCTCAATGCGAAGTAGGCGAAAAAACAAATTCCTTGAAGCACGCTAAAACCCTACCTGAATAAAGTACTCGAGTTGCTGATGGAGACTTCGCTTCTTCTCCTTGGCTTCATTAAGTGCAGAAGAAAGACTCACCAATCTCGCAAGGTCATGCTCGAAGTCCTCCCATCCTATCACTTTCGCATTATCTCGATCGGGAATATCGGTTCCAGAGGGAAGATTTCGATTTTGTTCCATCAATACGAGTAGAAAGAAAGACGTGGGAATCCAAGAAGAGGTCAGGGATCGATCTCATCGTCCTGGAGTGAGTAGCTAATCAACTCATCGACCCTCCTCCTCTAGTATCCTAATTTTCTTGGAGAATTTGTTTGATATTTCGGAAAGATAGGTCACGCGATTTGAAGAAGACGAAGAAAATATTCCGTTGCCTGCAGTCGACCAGTGAATAGTGATGTATCATCACGCGGTTCCTATCTGCCGAAACAAATTGGACATTCTTCTTCTTCTTCTTCTTTTTTGCCTCATAGCCAAAACAAAAAGAAAAAGATAAATAAATATGGGAAAATTCATCTCGGGCTTAGCTAAGCAACGTAATTTTAAATAAGGCCCAAAGAACATTCATGCGCTAAGGCCTTAATAGGTATTAAGTTATAATATGAAATTACATTGATGCCCCGGATTAAAACAGAAAAAGGAAGGTTTGGTCTGGATGTTAGCATATTCTGATATGAGAAAGGAAGAAAATGTTGAAATGCAGAGAGGAGGAATCTCTGCAGTTCAATTTGAAAACCACTCTCTCCTTCTTCATCGCTCCCCCTTCTCTGATCTCCTGCCTCATCTGTTTGTTTGTCGTCCGTCTTCGCCCCTACGCCTTCATTCTTGTATTTGGGCTTTACGGATTTGTATTTTATTTAGAATTGTGACGACAGTCAATAATCGAGAATATCTAGATGGAAATTGTCTGGTGCATACTACAGAGGCCCTCTCATCATCTCTCAATTTCCTTGTCCATCCCTATTTTGTTCAGCGATCCATGGAGATTCAGTCTCCTCTTAAGCTCTACCTTCTTTTGTGCTTATCAATCCTATTGCTTTTGTCTTCTCATGCTCAAGCTCGGAGGGTCAAATACTGTGGTGAGTTTTTTGTTCTCATCTCGTTTGACCTATCTTTTTAATCAAGCTAAGTCAGTTGAGAAGATATGAATTTGAATTGAGTCTCTTTAATTACTTCCACTGCCCCGTTTATTTTGTCCTGGTTGTTGATTCTTGTTACTTATAAATGTAATCTTTGATCCAAATTGATGATAATTGTACCTCTTTTCAGTCCTCACTCGATAGGTTTTCTTCCCTTTTACTGGTTACTTTTTGGTCTTGATCTATAGATTTTAGTTTATTCTTCTATTTAAATTTGCTTGCAGTTTTCTTTTCTTTGGTTAACTTTTCTTATATTTTATATATAAAGCGTGGTGCATATTAAAATAATTTTTTGATTGTCTTCTATTTAAATTTTCTTGCAATTTATTCTCTTATAGATTCACTTTTTGCCATTAGAGTAACTAAGACGTGCCAGACTTGGATTCCTTGATGTTTACATCAAGCAAGCTGGTAATGGCAGCAAACATCTAATATTTCTTGACAGCCTGAGATTTGAGATAATGCTTAATGGTGTTTAGATTCTTTAGGATGTTCATGTTTGCATTTTGTTGGCTTCTCACTCTCTTTCACGCACACCATTGGCTCTTTGAAAGTGAATAATACCATAGCTAGTCATATCGTGTTCTCAAAATCAATATAAGTGCACTCTTTGTCTGGATTTATCTTTAAGTTCTTGTAGCTCTAGCATTTGTATGAGCAATTTACTCTGGTTAGTTTTAGCCTCATATTTACTATAAAGTTTATATTCTTTTGAAAAAATCTAACAATATTCACTTACTGACTGTCTTTCTATCTTAGCACATGCTTATACTCGAATCACTTTGTTAAGTTTACCAATAACTTCAATTAAAATTGATGGAATATTTAAAGTTAGCTTGGTAGCAGAATCATTATTATTTGTCAATTGGTTCAATTCATCTGTTTGACAATGAAGAATAATTTAAATTCCTATATGTGAGAGGGAGTCTGTAGTGGATGGTATGTGCCTTGAATTTAGCCTTTTATGCATTAGGCCTTATATTTTGGGAAGTTGTAAATTATAGAAGACCTGAAATGCCTTCTCCATAAATAAGTATTTATTGTGAGAGTGTGAAGAATAGGTTGGGTTGAGGTCTCTTGTGTGCTTCTAATTGCATATTCAGGTCAAGCTTCCATTATCTAATGTCTTTCTTTTAGATAAAAGCTAATTGTATGATATCAGTGGGTCTGCTTTCCACCACTTATCTACTATGTTCCTTTGGCTTTCAATTTGATACAGTGTAGCTAGCAGACTATCTGATTACTCTTGATCTCATATTTTTTTTCTACATCAGGTTGGAAGTGATGGTGGAGGTTGGAGCATTACACATAGCTTTGTATTGAGGAACAATGACTATCTGATGTTTAAGGTTCAACATGTCTAAAAACTCTTCAGAACCCACAGGAACTGAAGCTCCAGAAACTCGAAATCTTTACTACTCATTTGATATGGGAGTGGTACATTTTGTGTACATCTCAATAGAGACTAATTTCCTTCATGGGAGCAGCCAATATAACTTTCTAAAGCATGATTTGGAATCAGTTAATAGGAACAAAACTCCTTTTGTTGTTGTCCAAGGGCACCGTACCATGTACACAACAAGCAGTGAAAATAGAGATGCGCCATTGAAGATACAAATGCTTTATCACTTAATCATTTGTTGATCACTTGGAACATTTGTTGTTAGTTTCATTACTCATGGAAGAAAGAAGTCTGAGACAAAAAAATGATTGGACTCCCGTGAAGACTGGGGAAACATGAAGATTGCCTTGCCTTGGAAGAAAGAAGTCTGAGACAAACCTAAGTTGATGATTATTGTTGCCTTAGTTGTTTATTTTTTGGGCATTGCGTGTAACGCTCTTTTGCTATAAATGGCCATAGATAGGAATCCCTATCGTGTTATTTTTTGGAGGTGGTGTGTCAAGTTGTAAACTCCAATTTATATGTATATATTTTGATGTAAATGAAAGTTGGATATAACACACAATTAATACAATTGTATCCATGTTTCATTTATGTAGACATATTAATATTGTTACAAATGTAAATAATGGTGCAAAATGATTGTTATTGTTTGCTGATGTTGCTGTCAAAATGGGCTGATTTAGGTGTTATTTTTCAGTGATACTGATGTTAAAAAGGCTGATGTACTTGTTAATGGGGGCTGATTGTGTTGTTAATTGTGCTGATATACTTGTTAATGGGGGCTGATTGTGTTGCTAATTGTGCTGATATACTTGTTAATGGGGGCTGATGATGTTGCTAATTGTGTTGATATACTTGTTAATTGTTGCTAATAGGACTTTAACAAATGCACCGGTCGTTACAAGTAATATAGTAGTGAGAAAAAATCGTCCCACGAGGAATAATATTTCAAACATTGTTTCGCTATTTTTGCTTTAGTTGGACAATTTGAGTAATCAAAGATGAGTCGTAACCAATCCAAAATTTAAAGATTTAGAGAAAGAAAAGAATTCAAGATCAAGATTCGTAAGAGAATGTTTAGAAAAGATAATCAGTCAAGAAAAACGTAGCTAGAACTTAGAATCTCCCTATGCTCCTTCAAGAATTTGAATTGAATCCCTAATTAATTATTAATCCCATGATTAACGATCAATTCTCTATAGTTAGACTAAGTCCCAATATCTTGACGCTACCTTAGTCCGTTATCTTTGAAAACAACCTAATGTCTTAGTATCGTTTAGAAAGATAGATTTAGAAACTAGAATTATAAAATCGCATAAATTCGTAAGCCTATGTCTAGGTCATGCAATTTTATGATGAAGTAACGGTTCGGGTTAAATGCACCAACATCTCTATTGTCATACACCAACCTAAGAACAATTTAAAAGGTGATCAATCTTTCAAGAAAGCTTTAAGTGCAAAAAATTCATTCAATCAAAAAAACCAAGATTTAACCAAGAATTCAATCAAATACTCAAAGTTGCATAGGGTTCATCCTAGCCCTAACTACAAAAAAGAAAATTAGCTAAGCATAGCTAGATTAACAAAATAAAGAAGAAAAGATGAAGATAGATGAATGGTTCTTCAGAGATTGGGGAAGGTTGATCTCCACAGCTGCTTTGATCTTCGCTCTCCAATGCCGTCAAGTTGGTTCTTGTGCAAGAAGTTCTTCTTTCTTTGCTAGGTTTGCCTCTTTTTATGTTTCAGCTTTAATTGGGTTTTCAAATCTCAAAAATCCTTGATTTTCCTTCCTTTTTCGGGCCTTGAAAACTTTCCAAAAATTAAAAATAAGCTTTTTTGCACTTCTAGCGCCCTGGGCGCCAAAACCCAGCAATAGGCAGAAAGTTGGAACCTTGGGCACCAACTCCTCCAAGTCAACCAGAAAATTGGTTTTTCTTCTTGACTTTCTCCTCAGCTCTTCCAATTAGCTTCTCCTTGTGGATAAAAACCTTCAAAACAACCGAGAATACTCATGAGGGTATGTTTGACATCAAATCCATGTTTTTAATTTATTATTCTTAATCGTTTTAAACATATTAGATCAATTTTATGCTAATCTTGTGCCTTAAAACATGGTAAATTTACGGCTCATCAGGGGATTGATTGTGTTGCTAAAGGGGGCTGATAATGTTGCTAATGAGGATGACGGTGTTGTTAAAGGATGCTGATCGTGTTGTTAAAGGGGGCTGATCGTGTTGCTAATAGGGATGATGGTGTTGTCAAAGGGGACTAATCGTGTTGTTAAAGGGGGCTGATCGTGTTGCTAATGGGGATTATGGTGTTGTTAAAGGGGACTGATCGTGTTGCTAAAGGGGGCTGATGGTGTTATTAAAGGGGGCTGATCGTGTTGTTAAAGGGGCTGATAATGTTGCTAATGGGGATGATGATGTTGTTAAAGGGGGCTGATCGTGTTGTTAAAGGGGGCTGACTGTGTTCCTAATGGAAATGATGATCTTGTTAAAGGGGGCTGAGTGTGTTGCTAATGGGGATGATGGTCTTGTTAAAGGGGGCTGATGGTGTTGTTAATGCGGACTGATGGAATTAACAACTTTAACTGTAGGTATTAACAACTATCCCATATCAGTATTTTTACATTCCCACTAATAGACCTCCCTCTGTTTCAATGCCCAAAAAACAGAGCATCGTATTAACAAGTTGAACAGCCATATTAACAACAAAAACAGATGGTATTAACAACTAAAACTGTAGGTTTTAACAACTAATAAATTTCAGCGTTTTTCAAACTTCATTCTTTGATCACTTTCACCCATTCCCACTCAAATACATAAATTTCCCTCTGTTTGTGTGACAAAAAATAGAGCAACATTTTAAGTATTAAAACTAGCCAACAACGTGTATATTAAGGGGATCCAAGTTCCAACTGATGCTTCTCTTGAAACCTAAAAGCAAATAAATCATAGATAATAGAATCCAAACTTCGTGAATCAAAAAAGAAACAAAAAGTTCAGTACAGAACAATGCAGACTGATATCTTCTATTCGCATTCATTGATCAACGATCCTCAAATTTTTTCCTTCACATTAGCTTCCTTAGTATATGCATACCTAAACAACTACCGATCTCGCGCTACAACTGGTGAAATGCACGGCAAGAAACAACAGTACAATTCCCATATTTCCAATGTTTCGCTGGAAACAAAAGAGAGGGGCATTTTTTGTCATTTTCTCTTACAACATAATTTTGGTATGGGAAAGTGTATAGGGCCTTTTTTGCATTTAACTTTGTATATTGGGCCTCCAGGTCAATTTTCCCAATAAATATCTCCAATATTTACAAAACCAAACTCATTCCCTAAAATCAACAAATCCCAAATAGATTTCAAAATTTGTATAAAATGATCCTAGTCCTGTCATTTTTAAGCAACAAGAATTAATATCGATCATAACAAAAATCTTATTACCTCCTGTCTTAATTATAAAACAAAGTTGATTTTTTTTGAAGAGATTAATGAAGCTAAATAAGCTACTTAATCTTTTCATATGTTGTGTATTTTTAGATTATATATTAGTTTAGTATTCAAACTAATTAGTTTGAAGAAAACAAAAAAATAAAAATACTTTACAGTGATTTAATTAGCTTCCTTAATCTCTCTAAAAAAATTAACTATGTCTTATAATTAGGACTGGATGGAGTACTTTTATACGTACGATAGATTAAATTAAGGGAAATTAATATTTTTTGACCTTTAGTAAAGACTTCGTAATTCATATAAATTTCACCTTGTCACTTTGTCTCAGATCTAGTACTTATGGTTTTATCATTTAAAATTTTTTTATTTATTTTCATAAACTTAGAGACTAAAATTTTAAATAGATAAAACTATGGAAATTGAATTATAGCGAATGAAAGTTTAGATATTAAGTTAGAAAAAAGTTAAAATTATAAGAACTTACTTGCACTAAATCAAAATTTAACAATTGAACTACAATTAAGTCAAAAGTTTGGGCAAAACAAAAAAGATTAATTTTTCTCTTAGATATATTGATCATGCAAAATTAGTCGCGGACCAGAGAGACTCGCATTTTTTTTTATATATACATAAAAAGTTTAGGTGGGTTTGGCACCAGTCCCCCATGAAGGCCAGGGTACGACCGTAAAGCTTTTTAAGCACTTACAAGGGACTTACGAGATCGCCTACCAAATGAGTCCTCACAACGGTAGAGAGAATCGAACTCTCTTCTTTTTGGGACTTAAATCCGTTTTTTACCATTTGTATCAACTCTCATTGACAAGACTCACATTTTTTAAACAACAAACGTGAGGTTAACAATATAAACTATACCAGGAAAAAAAAAACTCCGATATTGGCCCATTGGGCCTAGTATTTGCGATGTAATTGTTTTGCACTTTCAATCTTACGCGTTCGCCGATTCTACATTGGTTGTATATGTATACTTTCACTCGTTTATATTCCATATGAGATGTATGTTTTGTCAAGTATATTTTTTTATCCCATATTTTTAATAATATTATTGTTGTTAGTAAAAAATGTTAACCCAACAAACTCAAATGTATAGCTGATAGAGTGTATTTAAGTTTTAAATTTTTAATATAATATATTTATATTATTAAACTAAAATAAACGACAACTTTACAAATAAAATTGAGGTTTGATATTGATGACTTCATATATTAGGTTTTTGAATATTTTTTAATTTACACATATTTTAAATTTAAGATTAATGACATTTAATTATACAATTATCACTTTAGTTCGCCACATTAGCATTTTCCATTAGCAACATTAACAGTATTAGAATTATCAAGGATGAGCATAAATTGGACTAGACCACCGTTTGACAACAAATATGAGGTTTGGTTTGGAGAGAACCTCAAGCTATATAAGGCAGCCAGTGGTCTGTCTGGTCTAGTACCAACCTAAGACTAAGTTGGACTCAACCGGGTCTAGTAGGCTAGCTAGACTGGTCTAGGTAATCTAGGACCCAAATTTAATCATTTTCTTTTTATTTTTTCACTTTGGAAGGAAAAAATTTGAACCTATTATACAAAATCAGGACCATAAGAACACATATAATAATATAAACCACATCACATAAAAGGAAAACATCATAAATCTATAAAAATATCCAACAACAACAAACAATATGGTGGAAAAAAATATTTAAACATGATAAATACAATTAAGATCATGAAAGTACCTACATTCATATAAAAATCGTCGTAGAAAAGTAAAATTTAATTATAAATTCTTAAAAAAGCTTCAACAACATTAAATATAAATTAAAAAGAAACATTTAAATTACAAAAAAAAAAAGTTTTTGAAAAATTGACATAGACTAGACTAAACCTAGTTTGGTCTAGTCCCCTAGTTTGGAATTTGGTCTAACTCGACCAACAGGCCTAATCTAGTCTTTACAATATTAAAAAGTCACAAGAAAATGAGTAGGTCTTGCTAATATTTTCTCTCCCTTCTCTTTATAATGGGATTCACTCACTTTCATGTGAGTATAACAGAATAAATATTTCTACAACAAAAATAGATACATTAAACCCATAATATATTTAGATAATTAAACTAAAATAAGCGACAACTCTAAAAATGAAATCAAGTTTTTGATATAAATGGCTTTATATATTATGTTTTTGGATATTTTTTAATTTACACATATTTTAAATGTAAGAGTAATTGCATTTAATTATACCTTCATTACTTTAGTTTGCCGCGTCAGTGTTTTTCATTAGCAGCATGAGCAGTGTTAGAATTATTAGGAATGAGCATAGACTGGACTAAACCAAATTTGACATCAACCTAAGGTTGAAAAAAGCCTGAGGTATGGTCTAGCCTAACACCAACCTGACGTGAGGTTGGAGCAAACTGGGTCTAGTGGATTAGCTAGACTGTTCTAGGTAGTTCAATACCTAAATTTAATTATTTTCTTTTTATTTTTTTCACTTTGGAAGGAAAAAATTGAACCTATCATACAAAATTAGACCATAAAAACACATAATATTATAAAACACATCACATAAAATTAAAACATCATAAATCTACAAGCATATCAAACAACAATAAGAAAAATATATTGGAAAAAATATTTGAACATGATAAATATAATTAAGATAATAAAAATACCTATAATTATATAAAAATCATTGTAAAAAATAAAAGTTAATTTTGAATCCTTACAAAAACTCCAACAACATTAAATAAAAAAAAAATAAAAAGAAGCATTTAAATTACAAAAATATATTTAAAAAATTGACATAGACCAAATTGAACTAGTCCAAGTGGTTTGGTCGCCTAGTCCAACCCGACCAGTCAATCAAGTCCAGTCTAGTCCAATTTCATTATATTGCTTATTTAGATTAGAGCATACCATTACGGATCAACTCGGGTTGAACTAGATTAGACTGGACCATCAGATTTTTGCCCATCCTTAAAAATTATAGGAACAACAGTATACTTTATGTTATAAATTTATCAAAATATACTTTATATAAATTTAAAGAATTAAAAATATATTTTATTCTTCTATGTAGTTTCAATAAAAACTTAACTGCCAACTGCCATAGCTGACATTTAATTTCTGTTATCTCGAGTCCTATGATTTAGGCTAAAATGCAGTGAAATGTTGTCAGGTTTGGTTTTTTGATGTGGTTGAGGTAGACAAGGATTGGTTTGGGAGTCTGTTCAGAGTAGCATCATGCTCTTTGATGTCCTTTGACCTCGAGCTTCTTTTGCTTTTTGGCCCCTCCTTCTGGGGTTATATCTGTACTGTTTCATTTCAGGCTCATTTTTCCCCCCTGATCAAGAGAGGCATAACACTTCATCTCAAAAGAACATATAGTAAATCTGGTTTCTTTTTCTACATAAATATAAATATATAGTACCTTCCATGGGAATCTCACGTATTATTATTATTATCCTAACACGTTCAAACTCTACGACACAATACTAAAAAGGCAGTGTCACGGAAGTGTGTGTGGGTATAAAGTATAACCTGATGGATTATATTAAAAAAATCACGTTGTTAGAAATTAATATTTCTAGAAGTAATTTAATAATATAATAAATCACTATTATTATATCTAATGATAGCTAAGAAAAATAAATAAGACAATAATAAGAGAAATAACATAATCTAATTTCACTCTAAACAATTTACAAATAAAATATTACAAAGAGAAGAGAAAATACAATATACCTCATAGAGAAAAGACAAATTGTTGGGATAGATTAAGGGGGTGTGGCTTCCCATTTATAATGTAAGAGCCCCTTATCTTAACAGGCAGAGACTACCATGATTTGCTTCTTCTAATGGCCACAAAATACACAGAATCGAACTCTATTGTCCATGAAAGATGGTCCCGGTCTCTCTCCCTTTCTCCCTCTATTTTTTTTTTCTTTTTGGATATTTTGAAAGAAAAACACAAAAAATCGATATAGACTATAATAACAACTCAGAAAGTTACTTGTATTTCTCTCATGAACTACTAATTCCCGTGTTCTCATGAAAGTAAACGGATCTAGACAAGGCTGCTGAGTTAGCCCTTAACACAGGACAGGTTTCAACCTTTTGATGTTTCTGATTCTTCCCATCTTTACTCGATTGAAACGCATCAAACATGCTTCCACCATTCCATGATTCCTTCTTTATTCCTAAGGTTGTCCATATTGAACTCTTAGCAGCCTCACTTGGGTCATTAATCCTCATAGTTTTAGGCACCAAGACAGAGCCACTCCTCTGGTTCCTTTCTTCTTCTCTCTGCACATCCCCTGCCTCAAGCATGTCCCAACCTCTCACGCGCTTTCCCAATATCGAATAATTACGACCACAGCTCGGTGAATTTAAGGTTGGACAAGACAAATTCGTGGAAACCCTCGGAAGATTCGCATTCCAAAAAGCTGCAGGATGATTGGATAACAGGGGAGGAGGAAAACCTGGAGGGACAAGCCAGGGAACATCATTTTGGGTACTTTTAGAAGCAATTTTGTCCTCTGCAAGATTCAGGACAGAATTCATGGGTGAATCTGATCCAAAGCTGAGAACTTTGCCATTAGTTCCATGAGGGGCACTAATTCTGGCTATTCGAAGACCTTCATTAATGGTGATATAGCGATAATGAGAGGAGTTGTTGTTTTTGGTCTTTCTTCGTCCTGCTCCTACTGGAACGTTCCTCATGGTGCCACCTTCTGTCCAGTATCTTTGACAGGATTTGCAAAAATGGCGAGGCTGATTGATGTTGTAGTTATTAAAGTAACAGAACTTTGTGTTCATGCTGTTGCAGCGAGGACATGGAAGCACTTGATCTGGCTTCTTCAGGATTTTCTCTTGCGAGTTTGTTCCATCGTCATTCTCAAAAGATTTTGCATTTTCTTCAGTCTCCTTATCTTCAGGGCTATCTGTGAATTTTCCAATCTCAGATTCCTGGAAATTTCAGGTAAGTTTTTGGTGAAGCTTTGACCTATTGATGAGCTAGAAATTTAACCTACAAAAGAGAAAGGAAACAGGAACTGCTAGTTTGAAAGTATTGAAAGGTAATATTCAGACAGATTATTTGGTTGAGAATTTTCAACTTTTACTTTCAGTATGTTATACATATCTCAGTTTCAGAGTTTTAAGGCCAAAATCTGCAATCTTCATAACTCTGTTTTTTCAGGTCCAAGTACTGAAAATGACACACATCACCAGAAAAATAAACGAATCCTAAATTTCAAGACTGAATATGTTAATACTGGATCGTAAAGACGTAGACATGGTGTGTTGGATTTCAGAAAACAAGTCGAAGATTCAAGCAAACTCCATATATAGTCACACAAAAATTTCAAAACCAGAAAAACTCTACCCACTAACTTGTACCTGGCCTGCTTCGTCGTCTTTTCGTTTTTTCTGTCCTCCGTCGTCCCCTCCTCCTCCTTTCGCGGCATCAACGGCGACATGTGAGATAGAATCGTTGCCGGAAATGGCAGGATCCTGGGCTTCACCCTGCAATGGAATCTTCTTTCCGAATAGCTTAATAGCAGGGTCTTTCATTTCCTGCATTTTCTGGGCTTGCTATGAAGTATGAACAAGCGGGTTATTTTCTTTTGTTTCCTGCAGGGTCTTCTGTTTCCTAATTGTATCTTAAGTTGGGCTTGGCTTGGGGTCTTGAATTGTTTGGAGTTTGAGAGGTTTTTGATCTCCGTTGGCAGTGGAGAAATGAGGAGTGGGATTTTGATCCGTTTTATGCAGAGTTGGGCGCCACGTCAGCGGATGGGTTGAGTACAGGCCACAAGTTTTTTTGGCCAATTAGAGAATTGAATATGGGAATAAAATTAGGAATAATTACAAAGTTGTTATAAAACTAATGAAAATTAAGATAATGAACAAGAGAGAATCTAGAGAGAGAGAGTAGAGAGAAGTTCTATTCCAGTGTATTTTGAATGTTTACAGAAGCCCTCTATTTATAGAAGGAAAATGGATCTTTAACTGTAATTCTCACATTTTACAATATATATATTTAATTCATAATAATAAAAACATGGGCTGCTGAATCAAAGGAATCAAAGAAACGTGGGCTGCTGAAGAGGCAAAAGAAGACTTGTATTTGTGTGGGCCCCACTAGTACTATGCAAATAGTAAATTACTATGCATGGGTCCCATGTCATCTTGTAATATTTGGAGACCGTGAGTCAATGGACATCCACATAATAAGTATATTCATAACACTCCCCCTTGGATGTCCATTTATGAATATGCCTCGTTAAAAACTTTAACTAGGAAAAACCCAGTGGGATAAAAACCTAGCCAAAGAAAAGAGTACATCATTCATTGATACACTGTTGAGTGCTGCCTCATTAAAAACCTTTCTAGGAAAACCCAATGGGACAAAACCTAGATAAGGGAAAAAGAGTACAGCGTGTATCGACTCCCCCTGTTGACAATATCAGTTGAGATCTCTGAATCTTCGCAGACCAATACCACGAACAAACTTTTCAAAGGTTGTACAAGGAAGAGATTTAGTAAATAAATTTGCAAGATTTTCACTTGAACTGATTTTCTGGATATCTATTTCACCATTCTGTTGAAGATCACGAGTATAGAAGAATTTTGGTGAAATATGCTTTGTTCTATCACCCTTGATATAACCCTCCTTGAGTTGGGCAATACATGCAGCATTATCCTCATATAGAACTGTTGGAACCATTTTATCAAAAGATAAATGACAAGTAGTTTTTATATGATGAATTACTGACCTCAACCACACACATTCTCGACTTGCTTCATGCATTGCTAGAATTTCTGCATGATTAGCTGAAGTAGCTGTTATGGTCTGTTTCATAGATCTCCATGAAATAGCTGCACCTCCACATGTAAATAGATAGCCTGTTTGTGATTTTCCATCATGTGGATCAGACATAAATCCAGCATCTGCATAACCAATCAGTTCATGCTTCGATACATTTGAGTAGTATAATCCCATATCCATTGTACCTCTGAGATAACGAAGAATTTGCTTGACACCATTCCAATGCCTCTCTGTTGGTGCAGAACTATATCTTGCTAATAAATTAACAGCAAACGATATATCAGGTCGTGTATGATTAGCAAGATACATTAGTGCCCCAATAGCACTTAGGTATGGTACTTCTGGACCAAGTAGTTCTTCTACACCTTCATCATTAATTATTTGAGGTCGAAATGGATCTTGATCCTTATCCAAAGACCTTACTACCATTGGAATACATAATGGATGTGATTTATCCATATAAAATCGTTCTAGGATCTTCTTTGTATAAGTTTCTTGATATACAAAGATCCCATCCTTCAGGTACTCGATTTGTAGTCCAAGGCAAAATTTTGTTCTGCCCAAATCTTTCATTTCAAATTCTTTCTTCAAACAATTAATTACTTTTGAAAGCTCTTCAGGAGTTCCAATGATGTTGATATCATCAACATAAACAGCAATTATAACAAATTTATTTCTCGATCCTTTCATAAAAATGCATGGGCATATAGGGTCATTTTTATACCCTTCCTTCAACAAATATTCCTTAAGACAATTATACCACATGCGCCCTGATTGTTTTAAACCATATAGGGACTTATTTAATTTGATCGAGTATTGTTCTCGAGAATTTGAATTAGATGCTTCTGGCACCTTTAGTCCTTCAGGAACTTTCATATAAATATCACTATCAAGTGATCCATATAAATATGCAGTTACTATATCCATCAGATGTAAATTAAGCCCTTCATTTACTGCCAGACTAACTAAATAACGAAAAGTAGTCGCATCCACTACTGGTGAATACGTTTCTTCATAATCAATGCCAGGTCTTTGTGTAAATCCTTGGGCTACAAGACATGCCTTATATCTTACAATTTCACCTTTTTCGTTTCTTTTTCTTACAAAAACCCATTTGTATCCAACTGGCTTTACACCTTCAGGTGTTTGGACTACAGGTCCAAATACTTTTCGTTTTTCCAGTGATTTCAATTCTGCATTAACAGCATCTTTCCATAAGGGCCAATCTTTTCGCTGTTGACACTCTCTAATAGATTTAGGCTCATGATCCTCTTCATTATTCATTACATTATATGTTATATGATTAGCAAAGATGTCGTCAACGTTGACTTCATTTCGATCCCATCGGATACCATTCATAACATAATTAATTGAGATCTCATTATTTTCATACATTCTAGGTACCTGAGTCTCTTCTGGGACTGCAACATTCTCTTCTGGAGATAACTCTTCAAGAGATAGCTCTGCTGGAGCTACTGACTTTTCTTGATTATCCTCAACTTGACCATCTATATTTTTAGCTCCTTTTCTCTTTCGAGGATTTTTATCTTTAGAACCGATGGGTCTACCACGCTTCAGGCGTGCTTTATATTCATTCAAAATAGGTTTTCCTTCAGGGATATCAATTCGAATAGGAGCATTCGCAGCTGGAACATGTGACTTTGTCACTCTCTTTAGGTCAGTGAATGCTTCTGGCATTCGATTAGCTAAATCCTGCAAATGAATTATCTTTTGAACTTCTAGTTCGCATTGTTTTGTACGAGGATCAAAATGAGCCAATGATAATTCATTCCAGCTAATCTCTTTACCTAGCCGCTTATTCTCTCCCCCTAATGTTGGAAAGACTGATTCATCAAAGTGACAATCAGCAAATCGTGCAGTAAATAAATCTCCTGTAGATGGTTCTAAATATTTTATGATTGAAGGAGATTCATACCCAACATATATTCCCATCCTCCTTTGAGGACCCATTTTAGTGCGTTGTGGTGGTGCTACTAGCACATATACTGCACATCCAAAAATTCTTATATGGGAAATATTAGGTTCTTTACCAAAAACCATTTGTAAGGGGGAAACCTTTAGGTAACTAGTAGGCTTGATGCGAATTAGCATTGCAGCAAGCAAAATGGCATGGCCCCAAGCAGAAATCGGTAGATTACATCTCATAAGTAAAGGCCTTGCAATAAGTTGCAATCGTTTAATCAAAGATTCTGCAAGTCCATTTTGCGTATGAACATGAGCTACAGGATGTTCAACATCAATTCCAAAGGACATACAATATTCATTAAAAGCTTGAGAAGTAAATTCACCAGCATTATCAAGACGTATTTTCTTGATAGGATAATCAGGGTAATGTGCTCTTAATCGAATCAATTGAGCAAGTAATCTCGCAAACGCCAGGTTACGAGAAGATAATAAGCAGACATGTGACCATTTAGTTGA
Organism: Acacia confusa; assembly: GCA_037074495.1. Classification (NCBI taxonomy): domain Eukaryota; kingdom Viridiplantae; phylum Streptophyta; class Magnoliopsida; order Fabales; family Fabaceae; genus Acacia; species Acacia confusa. Next base: position 44,238,001 of record CM073505.1, on the reverse strand, counting down.
TGCGTCAATTAAGACCATAAAATATCTAAATGGTCCACATGGTGGATGTATTGGTCCACAAATGTCTCCCTGTATCCGTTCTAGAAATGTAAGAGATTCACCTCCTACTTTGCTTGGTGAGGGTCGAATAATCAACTTTCCCTTGGAACATGCATCACATAAGAAATCATGGGACTGTGGTATTTGCTTACACTTCAGGGTATGTCTACATGAATTTTCAATTATTTGTCGCATCATAGTTGACCTAGGATGGCCTAACCGATCATGCCAAACATTAAATTCATGAGTAAACTTCTGGTTTTCTTTAGCAAACTGCTGGTTTGCATTGACTAATTTCTGGTCTGTATTAGTAAACTTCTGGTTTACAATAGCATGTGTTTCAATTATGCTTATAAATGTATAATACATACCAGAAGAAAAAAACAGGAAAATTTTCTAATATGCATTTCCTACCAGAAATTATGCTCGTGATAGCAAGACATTCCTGATTATTTTTAATTGTTGTTTCTATATGAAATCCATTTCTGCGGATATCTTTGAAACTCAACAAGTTCCTTTTTGACTTGGTAGAGTAAAATGCATTTTCAATGCATAATTTTGTTCCTTCAGGTAACAAAATATTAGCTCTTCCGGAGCCTTCAATCAAATTTATACTACCAGATATAGTCTGAACATTGGCTTCTCGCATTACCAATGAAGAAAAATATTTGTCATTTTTTAGTATGGTGTGCGTTGTTGCGCTATTAACGAGACACAAATCTTCAGGATTGTTGCCAACAAGATTCATTCTTCATTAAAGATACATGAAAATAAAAATAAAACATAATTAAAGGAAATACATATAACAGGAAAAAATTTCAACATATTAAAACATAATCATTAATCATGAAAAATGATTTATACTAAGTAATCAGCAATATCAAAATGGGTCATCTCTACATCTTTATGCCCAGAATTTTCAGCCTTATCCACATGATTTGCTTCAATCTTTGGCCCTTTACCATTATTTTTCAATGATTCTTGGTAAAGGTCAACCAAATGTCTTGGCGTACGGCAGGTACGTGACCAATGACCTTTGACACCACAACGATAACATGCATTTTTAGCATGTTTGTTATTTCCACTTGTTTCCCTTCTAGGGTTCTTATCAAACTTTCCCGATTTAGGGCGGGAATTTGATCCACCATAATTTGGGCCACGACCACGCCCACACCCACGATTGTAGCTACCTTTACGTCCACGTCCTCGGCCACTTGAAAATTCATTAGTTACTACATTCGCTTCTGGGAATGGAGTTGAGCCTGTTGGACGGGATTCATGATTTTTCAATAGAAGCTCGTTATTCTGTTCAGCTACAAGGAGACAAGAAATTAATTTTGCATATTTCTTGAAACATTTCTCACGATATTGCTGCTGCAGGAGCAAATTGGATGCATGAAACGTAGAGAATGTTTTCTCTAGCATATCATCATCAGTGATATTTTCTCCACATAATTTTAACTGTGAAGTGATCCTGAACATAGCTGAGTTATATTCACTTACAGATTTAAAATCTTGTAAACGCAAATGAATCCAGTTATATCGAGCTTTTGGTAGAATGACCATCTTCTGGTGGTCATATCTTTCCTTCAAATTATTCCAAAGAACAAGTGGGTCTTTTACAGTCAAATATTCAACTTTTAGATCATCATGCAAATGGTGGCGTAACCAAATCATGGCTTGGGCCTTTTTTTTTTTATTGGATTCCTCATTCCCTTCTTTAATTGTGTTTTCTAGCTCATGGGCATTCAGATGGATTTCCGCATCCAGCATCCAGGATAAATAGTTCTTTCCGGTGATGTCAAGAACCGCAAACTCAATTTTTGAAAGGTTTGACATGATTCAAACTAATTAAAGAAAATAAACATGAATTGAAAATACAAATAATAATAACAATAAAATATTAAAGACAATAATTAATAACAATAAAATATTAAAGATAATAATTATAATTAAAGCATTACGGCTTCAGGCCATTTATAACTCATAATGAGAAAATTAAATTTATACGGCTTCTGGCCATAAAAATAACATGACTTCTGGTCATGAAGGTAATATGACTTCTGGTCATATAATTTCAGAATAAGAAAATATAAGTATATGGCTTTTGGCCATAATAACATAACAATAAATGTTAATAACAATAAAAATAAATGTTATGTTAGCAACAGTAAAAATAACAATATCTGCAAACAGAGAATATGAAATCTAGATATCTATGTAGGAGGTAAAACCTTCTATGTAGATGTTAAATGAACAAAATATAAAAATTACCGTGAATAGTAGAAATTACTATTCACAGTAAATAGTAAATAAAGTAAAATTACTGAAGGATTAAATCTAGACTTCCAAGTAGGAGTCAAATGAATAAAAATAAAATTACTGAAAAAGGGTAAATTTACTATGAATAGTAAATTACTATTTACCGTAGTAAAATAGTAAATAATCTCAAATCTTAACCATGGAACCCGATATTTAAAATAATCGGTAAAAGTATATCTTTAATTCCATATTGTGGTTAAGATTATCCCAGATAGATAAAATAAACAAATAGTAAAAAATGGTGATAAAATCTTACCTCGGTAGAGTCTTCGTGCTGATAATGTGTTATAAAACTAATGAAAATTAAGATAATGAACAAGAGAGAATCTAGAGAGAGAGAGTAGAGAGAAGTTCTATTCCAGTGTATTTTGAATGTTTACAGAAGCCCTCTATTTATAGAAGGAAAATGGGTCTTTAACTGTAATTCCCACCTTTTACAATATATATATTTAATTCATAATAATAAAAACATGGGCTGCTGAATCAAAGGAATCAAAGAAACGTGGGCTGCTGAAGAGGCAAAAGAAGACTTGTATTTGTGTGGGCCCCACTGGTACTATGCAAATAATAAATTACTATGCATGGGTCCCATGTCATCTTGTAATATTTGGAGACCGTGAGTCAATGGACATCCACATAATAAGTATATTCATAACAAAAGCTATAATATCCTGAGTTGTTAAGTTTGACTGTTTGAGTCTCTGTACTGTATTAATCCTTTTTGGGATACCCAAGGTTCTGAAATCCGGACCGACCATTGAACCGGTCGGGGTACTGGGTTAAAGGTTAGTAGGTTAGACCGGAGTCAACCTGGACATAGACCGGTGAGGTATAAAAAATTGGAAAATATATAATTTCTCATCACACCAACCAAAATTTAAAATACTATATATCATTTCAATATTTTAGATCATTAGCAAAATAATCATACACTTCAATACTTGTCACATATTCATATATTCTTACCAATTTTCTCTACAACCTATATTTGAGAATTGAGATAGAATATTCATGGTAGCAAAATATAAAAAACAAGTATATGATGACAAAATATTCTCACATTTGATCACTAAACTAATAATCATCATCATTGTAATCATCATTAACATCATTCGACTCTCTAGGTATTGAGACATCAAGGGGTGGAGCTGTAGGAGGAAAATAAAGGCACTAGAAACAACATGATCATCATTTAAAGATGGAGGCGCAATAAGAACATCATCATCACCTATACATGAAATGAACAAAATTATTAATACTTATGTAAAAAATATAATTATATTATTTTGTGTGGGAATATAATCTTATATAATAGAAGAGATAGTTAGGAACCTCCAAAATCCCTCGCCATTTGTTCAAGTTGAAGGTTTGTCGCATCTACATCATCAAATTCAAAAGTTGAATCTTCGTCAAGCACCCAAAAGTCTACTTCATCAGTTGATTCATAATCAATTGGATCATAACTATCTTTCTTCTTCTTCAATTGATTCCTATAATGCCAACGTGATAGAATACCAACATTAATAAAGTGTATATAATTTATATGTCTATATGTAAAACAAGTAATCAAAAGTTATGAAAAAGTTTACCTAAACTTTAACCTCAGATTGTAGTTAGTGAAAACCAAGTCATCAAGCCTTTGATGCTCCAATCTATTTCTTCTTTTAGTATCGATACGCTCAAACAAGCTCCAGTTTCTTTCACATCCAGAAGAAGTAGAAGTTTGACTAAGAATGCGTAAAGCAATTTTTGCAATTCCAAGACTGAACCCCATAGTAAAGCCACCAATCATCTACAAAATAAAATAAAAGACATTTAGTATGTATTATTAATATTAGATATCTCAATATGTGCTTTTCAATACGCAATTTAATGTACTTAAGTGTGACTAGTTTATGGGCTGTTTTTTCACATGAAACTTTAGTAAAGGATTCCTTGCGTTCACGGTATACACCAATTTGCTTCATCATCGTAACATAATAATCATCATTGCCAGATGAGTTTGCCTCAAACAAATCAATCACAGCTTCCAAACATCGATGCTTTCTAACAAAATCAAGATTATATAAGAATGCAGGATTCAACAAATAAGCCGCTGCATGAAGCTCAATTTTCAAATACTTGTCCCAACGATTTTGAATAATATTTGTGTACGGCTTGTATTGTTACTTTTTATTTTGAAACATGTCCTTGATTACATTTTTAGCCCTTTGCATCCCTTCATAGACATACGGCATCGAAGGCTTCTCATTTGAATCAACAATTCTCAATAGTCTAATCAATGGAGACACAAGCCTCACAATTTGAAAGCAATCGTTCCAAAACTGGTTATCTAGAATAATTGCACTAAAAGTTTTTCCGGCTTTAATGGTTGCTAACTTATGCTACAAAAACTGATCATCAATAACTAAAGCTTGTAAGTAATATTTGTGCGAATATATGCAGGGTGATGAATGTGGTGGCAAATCTTGTTGCATCAGGACGCACAATTTCCTTCCAACCAGCTCTTTTTCTTAACCATGACAAGAATACCAAATCGTTATATGCGAATACCATGATTTTGGATGCCTTTTTCGCAATGTCTGAAACATGAGGCATTGATGCAATGTCTTTCAAAATCATATTTAAACAGTGAGCAGCACAAGGTGACCAATAAATGGTTTTATATTTCTCTCTTATCAATCTACTACATGCTACATAGTTAGCAGCATTGTCAGTCACAACATGGACTATATTTTCAGGACCCACCCACTCAATAACTTCTCTGAACAATGAGAATAGTGTATTGGCATCTTTAACTAAATATGAAGCATCAATAAATTTCATAAAAACCATGCCATGTACTGAATAGACTAAGAAATTAATCAAAGTTCGTTGTCTAACATCAGTCCAACCATCAGCCATAAGTGTGCAACCATTTTCTTTCCATTTAGCTCGATGACTATCAATTAGAAGTTGACATTATTTTTTACAATCACTTAATAAGCTAACTCTGTACTCATGATAACTAGAAACCTTAAACCCAGGCCCAATTGCAGTAGCAACATCAATGGCTTTTTGAAATAAAGGACAAGCCAATGTATTAAATGGAACACAATTCACATAAGCCCATTGACCAAACACTTTTTTCGCATTATGATGTGTGTCTTGACTTGCCTATGCACTCTTAATGCTTGGTTGAGCACCATGAGTCGTTCTAGGTGCAAAATAATTTTCAACCCCCACAAGAGCTATCCTCTTTGATACAATTGGTTCTTCACTTTCTTTAGCTACATTTCCTTCATCTACATTATCATTTTGAATAGGATTTTTCTTTGAACCTTCTACCAAAGATGATTTCATCCTAACACGTATATCATGAGAAGCTTTTTTACAACAACTTACTTGACCACTCACACCAGCTAGATGTTGTTTCAATCTGTTTATCCCACCTCCCCTATAACTTGAACCACATAATAAGCATGTAAATACATTTACTTTCCCATCTTTCTTATGAGAAACATATTCCCAAGCAGGATCTGTTTTTTTAACACTAGAATGTGTGGGAGGATTGCTAGACTCAGGATTAAGGGTGGTAGTATTCTGGGCACCTTCATTATCAATATTTACCGCCATTAATAGCTTCAGGAAAAACCAAACAGAGCACAACAGAAACAAAAAAACAAGCCTTCAAGAATCCAAATAAACCGACCAGAGCACAACAGAAATGAAAAACCAATCAAAGCCAAGTAGCCAAGAGAGCACGACAAATGGATAGAGCACAACAACTTATAACCCAAAAACAGAGCTAACCACGACGGCTTCAGGAAAACAATAACAAGAATCGAAATCAAACCAATATTACATCCAAAAGAGGAAAAAAAACAGAGCACCAGCCAGCCAGATACCAAAGAAATAATTCAAAACTAAAATATTCAAAAAGAATAAACTAAAAAACCTGAAGCAGTGAAGCTCTAAGCTGTGGAACAGAAGAAAGAATGAAGAACAAAGCTCTACAACCCGAACAACGAATGAAGAACGAAGCTCTGCACTATTGAAGCTCTACAAAATCGAGATCAAGACGAAGCTAAAACGTCAAAATCTAAAACGAGCAAACAAAGAATGAAGAACGAACCTAAATGGCGAAGTGAGGCAAGCAAAATTTCAGAAAAAAAAACCTAAATGGTGAAGTGAGGCAAACAGAGAAGGACGTCGAAGCGAGCAAACAAAGAATGAAGAACGAACCTCTACAACCTTGCGACGGCGAAGGGAGAGGCGAGTGGCTTTGAAGTCGGATGGTAGGAGAGGATTTCAGCGGTGAACGAAGATTCAAAAAGATGAAAAATGGCGTGAGGGCCGAGCACTGAGCAGAGAGCCAGAGACGGAGCAGTTGAGTGAGGTTGAAGCAAATGTTCAGAAATCACGCCTTCAAATCGAATTTCAGAATCAGAATCGCCTTCAATGAATCAATTACGAATATATAAAAAAAAAAATAAACGACAGCGTTTCAGATGGGGAAGGAAAAGGGTCTGACCTGTGACCCATGTAAACCAATCAGGTTATCCCTGGTTTACCGAGTCAACCGGGTTCACCGGGTTAGACCGTTTTCCCCCTAAACCAGACCGGTTTTGCGGTCGGTTCGCCGGTTTTCGAGCTGAACCGGCTGGTCTGGTTTTCAAAACCATGGGGATACCTACCCTCAGTCGACCTCGACAATATAAAAAAATATAAATAAATAATGGGTAAATTCCTATAATTTTACATGGTCAACAAAAAAATTCTTATAATTCTACTTATTTTTTATCCTGTGCGGATAGTTTTCTTCTTTTTACCCGTCTTACTAGTTTTACTTTATTTTTAATTCTTGTATTTTAGATTACTAATAAAAAAATACCATCAAGATCTTATAAAAATCCATGTGAAACTAGAAGAATATAATTAAAGTCAACAAATGTTGACCCATAGCTATAAGGTTGTAGTTTAAATCCCACTGATGTGAGATTTTATTGATGAGTAATCTGTAAATACTTCTATAAGCGTTTTTTGAGTCCGAAGGTATGCATGTCCCTAATGAGCTCCTAAGACCCAACTTTCCTAAACTTTTTGTTTACACACACACACACACACAAAGAATGAGATTAAAAAAAACCAGACAAAATTACAGTGACCTACATATTAATTTCCCCATGAAATAAGAAAACATCTTTACAGTAAGTTTATAAGATTAGGGTCTTTCAATTGTTCAGGGTATGAAGAGAGACTAAAATCAAAAGAGGCACATGTGAGTTGTGAATATGGTGGAGAGGTTTTTTACTTATCTATATACTCCTTTTATTCTTAATATAAGATATATTTATGGAGTTAATCTTGGTCTAAAATATAAAACATAGTTTTTATATTTATCAATTTTTTTTCTTAATTTACCCCATTGACGCTCGTTCAATCATAATCAAAAAGAAAAGTAATTAAGAAAATTAAGGAAGATAATTAGAATGTTTTATAAAACACATGTTATATTAAGTAGGTTAAAGTGTAGATTGGCCAAAAAAGTATTACACTAGGAGCACCTAGCACAAAAAAATTTTAAATAGACCATAATTACAAAAAAAACAATTAAAAATTGTAAAATATCTCAATCCTGTTAAAACTAAAGTAACGATCGTTTTACAAAAAAGGTTAAGTTTTGAACGGACCAAAAGTGTCAATAAACAATTAAAAATGGACAACAAGCACAATCAACAATTAAAAATAGATAACTAGCACAATTATGTTAAAATCAAGCTAACAACTATTTGGTATTTGGCTAATCTTCAAAGGAGCATGCTGGCTAAATTTTCAACACAAACTAATCAGAGAAAGCCATAGCATGAGACAATAGAAAACCAAAGAAAAAAAATTAGATTTGCTTGAAATTCACCGATAAAAGACTTTGAAGAACAAGGAACAAGACAGTGTTGGTACATATTAATCGAGTAGAGGGCATTAGGTTCACTTTCAATCTACTTGGAGCACTCTCATGTTCTTGCTCCCTTGTTGGATGTGGAAGGAGAAGAGGATAAGTAAGAGACAGAGGTTCTTAAGTTGCACGCCAAAGGCAGAGGTCTAAGACAAAGGGATAAGTATATACAAAGAACTAGATTTATGTCACCTTAACATTCTCACCAGCCAACTGCACAATGTTCAATTCGCACCAAACAATTGTTAGCTTAATTTTAATGTCATTGTGTTAGTTATCTATTTTTAATTGTTTATTGTGCTAGTTACCTATTTTTAATTCTTGATTGGTACTTTTGGTCTTTTCAAAACTTAATTGTAGTATGTGCTCCTAATGTAACACTTTGTTGGTCAATCTGCACTTAGAAAAGTAACGGTCGTTACTTTAGTTCTAACGACATTGTAATATTTTGCACTTTTAAATTGTTTTTAGGTAATTATGATCCACTAAAAACCTTTTTGTGCTAGGTGCTCCTGACATAACACTTTATTGGCCAATCTACACCTTAACCCTATTAACTAACATAACTAACTTTCTTAAACTAATCAAATTAGATAAATATATCGTATTAAAAACCTAAGTAAGTAGTTTATATACTCCCTCTAGTTCACAATATATGAAACTTCTAAAAAGAAGGTGTAAAATATAAATCACCTCCAATTTTAATTATTTTTTTTTCTTGTTTTGGCCTTATTATTAATACTCACTTTTGAATTTTACCTCTCATTATATCCCCTCTCTTTATTTAAAGTAACACTCTCATCACAATTAAACACATTTTTTAAGAATGGAAAAGTGAAAAAAAAAATATTTTAAGACATATTAAATAATTTATCTATCATTTTTCATTATTAATTCTGGTGAAGGTAGTATAATCACCGTTTTGATCTATTTGTCTAAGTTTTAAATTTTTTATTGGTATTTTTGTGCATTTTCAATTGTTTATTGATATTTTTACTTCCTTCAAAGCATTTTTATACCCAGTATTCTTTACGTAACACTTTATTAGCCTATTTATACCTTAACCATATCATTTAAATGCCGTATGTTATAGACAACATGGAGGGTGGGAGCATTTCTCTTTGTTCCCTGAAAATGGGGGAATTGAATGACCTAAATCCGTAATCGCGAATGGTTATTGCTTATTGGTTGCAAATAGGATGTGTCCACATTGAGAGAGCATCGAAGTGGCAGCGACCGAATACTACGTGGCGAGGGTTGATTGGCAAGAATAAAAGCAAAAGTAAATGAAAACGAAAGCCACAAGTGGAACCTTACGACTTTTCTTAACCAACACACGAGTGTCGACCAATTTTTGATTGAGACTTGCAATTTGAAAGTGCAATTAACATGAAATTCAAGCCGGCAATGAGAATTGGTATAAATGGTAAGGAATCCAGGACTAAGTTCTTGGGTAGTGGGTTGGATCCCTTTGCCGTCACTAGGACTTTTTTAATAGGCGATTTCGTAAGTCCCCCGTAAGTGCTCATAGAGCCCGGGGCCATGTCCTAATCTTGGTGGGAGACTGGTGTCGAACCCCTCCAAAACTTTTTTATATAAAAAAAAAAACATGAAATTCAAGCCACAAAGAAACACAACAGGCCCATATTACAAATAATTAGTAATAGCTAATGGGATAATCTTTATTTCATATCATATTATTTTATTAATATTATTAAATTTGAAATGAGAGAACCTTTAAACTTCAATACACGGATTATTTTAGGTCACTATATGTGTTGCTACGATTATTTTTATTTTTATTTATTTAACAATAATTTAGTGCTTCACTATATGTAGGGAAGCATTGTAGCATTGAACGATCAGTCCGGGGAAAATAACAGCTGATTCAGACAAGACACAAATTTAAATGAAGATAATGACATCAACATGTGTTTCTCGATCTCCTTGATTTAAACAATCCGATGCCTACAAAAAATCTTAGACATTAATTAATTCATGTCTCCTTTGGAAGAATGAATGGGAATTGGATCGGAATCTATTAAAAAAAAAAATCTTTATACAAGTTACAGTCTTAATTATAAGACCTAATTGAATTTTTTTCAAAAGATTAAAGAAGCTAAATAAATTACTTAATCATATAATATGTTGTATATCCTTAAATTATATTAGTTTATTACTCAAACAAATTAGTTTTCTTAAAAAAACATAAAAATAAAATACTTGAAAGCAATTTAATTAGCTTCCTTAATTTCTGGAAAAAAAAATTAAACTTAATCTTATAAATGGGACCAAAGGGAGTAATAAAGATGATCAGATCAAATCAAATTCTACCCTGAAGGGGAAAATTATAAAATATATGGATGGGCGAGCAATGTTTCAAAGCAAAAGGGTACCCAAATAACCTGATAGTCCCGTTGACATTGGGGACAATTAGTGGTTAAATCAAAATTATTGAAATTACAGTGCAAGTAAAACATAAATTATAACAAGTTGCACTGGTCCTACTCTATTAATTTTCATGGACCTACATGAGGAAATAAATTAGGAGACTCATAAGCTCAAAAGGGAATAAAAAGCTATTCTTTCATATTCTTAATATAAAACATATTTATCTAATTTGATTAGATTAAGAAAGTTAATTAAATTAATAAATACACATTTTTTCCTAAAACATCACAATCATTTTCCTTTAATTCATTCAATCTCTTTTATTTGATTATTATCGAGCGGGCAAAATAAAAAAGGATTATAACAAATATAATAAATAAGTTTTATATTTAAGACCAATATAAATTCTTAAATTATGTCTTATATTAATTGACATAGGGTGTAAAAGATTTGTTGAAGCCAATTTTCTTGTTTTAATTAAGAGCAGTTGAAATAGTCATTTCGTCTCATAACTGCAGTTGAAGCTGAATTTATTTTTTTTACTTATGGAGTGTGGGTTAGGTTGTCATTTCTCTTTTCTCTTCTACGTGCTTTGGCAACCCATCGTGAAGACGCTTTTAATGTTGCCTTTCTCATCTCTTTTCTATATATTGCCTATATATATTACTCCCTCTTGTCCTAATTATAGGATGATATTTAGGAGTTGGTTTTAGTTCTAATTATAGGATAAAATTTAAATTTTTGTCAATTTCTTCCTAAAAAACCCCTACTTTATTCTCTCAAGTGTGTTTAGTTTTTAGTAAGTATATGCATTTAGGTCCATAGCATTTTTCAGTTAATAAAACTCTTAAATTGTTGGATTTTAATTTGTTTATTAATGAGTTAATGTTAATTTACCAATATATATATATATATATATATATATATATATATATATATATATATATATAAACACACACACACACATATATGCATAGACACACAAATATATATTTATATATGTATACACACACACATATAGACATACACACGCATTATATAAATATATATATGTGTGTGTACATACTCATACACTTGTGTATGTGTGTGGATACATGTGTGTGTTGGAGGGATGTGGAGGTTTGTATTTGTGTGTAGATATGTGTGTGTATCTATGGGGGTGGGTGTGTGTTCTTTTTTTTTGGGGGGGGGGGGTGAGGGGTTGTAAATATATATGTGTGTGTGCATACACATACATATGTGCACACACACACACATATAAATATAGCAAGACCATCATTTCAAGTAGAAAGTATGGAAAGGAAGATTTTAGGTTGGGATGGTATGTTAATGTCATTGAAAATTTATATAAGGGCATTTTAGGAAAATGAGTGAAATTAACTAATTTAACTCATCTCCTTAATTTCTCCAAAATCGGTTAAATATGTCTTATAATTAGAACCGGAGGGAGTACTATGCAAGCATGATTATGTTTGAGTTTTTACTAGATGAGATTTTTACTTAGATTTTTTGCTACCTTTGATCCTTTTAATGATTTTTGTTAGGCACATATTTTATTAATTTTATTTACTTTTCACCGCCCAAAATTAATTACTTTTAATGAGTGAAAAATTGAAAATTTACTTATTTTTAATGCTCATTAAATATATCTAATTAAGTTTTTTTTAGGATGTACAAATTTTTAATTATATATTTATTATTTTTATTTTTATAGCTTTAAATTCAATATTTTTCTCAAAATTTATCAAATTATACATATATTTTATGTGTATAAATCTACATTTCAATCATATCTTTTAAATAAGGGTTAATGTGCAGATTAACCAGTAAAGTTTTATGTTATGAGCACCTAACACAAATAAATTTTAAAGGGTGCAAAAATACAAATGAACAATTTTAAATTGGGCAAGTAGCACAATCATGTTAAAATGATAGACTTTGACAGTTAAATAATTAGTGAGAGAAAAAGTTTGACTCGAGTTGGTGACGTTGCAGAGAGTAAATGATGATAAGGCATATATGTGTAAGTGGCTGAGTTGTGTCATAGTTGTTAAGTAAAACAGATAATTGGTAAGTAAAAAAGATAAGAGGTTGTACTAAAAAAACAAAAGACGGGAAATCAAGGAGTGTTGAGAGTTGAAAGTCAAAGAAACCCACAAGGGTCTAGAGTCGCAATTGACAAGATTGAAGGAATGGAAGCAAAAGAATGGGAGATTCTCTGACTGATTAAAAGCGAGAAAGTGAGAAACCGAGTGCAGTTGAGCAAAAGTAGAAGAAAATCATGCATGCAAGGAGAGAATTAAGATTCTGCTGGGGTGTATTACTGTCAAAGGCATTGATTAATTTCATGATTTACTTGTTGCAGCTGTAATGGCAAGAAAAGGCAATTGTCAAAGAGGTGACAAAATCTATGGACGTTACGGAGAGAGAAATCGATGAGTCATTGTAAAGAAGTACTTGACTCATCTAAAGAAGGTAAGTGAAGTGGTTTTTATTACAAAAGAAAGTGTGCATAAAACTAAAGAGAAAAAAAGTGTTAAATGCTTCTGGGACAATGTATAAGTATCACAATCAAGGAAAAACGAAAATGATTGAGAGAGGTAGTCGGGTCACATTCAAAATGAGTGAGGGTTAGTGCAAAATGAAGATGTTGATATGGTTGATGATATAGAAGAATTGGGTGAGTTAGATGCATTGGTGGGTTAGATAACATAAACGATATTGATGTTGATATAGATATGGTTGATGATATTTTGAACAATGATTCTAGAATTGCTGATGATAGAATGTTGGAGAGAGACACGAGGGTAATTTGATGGCATTATGATTAAGTTGATAGCAAAATGGGTTGCTAGTAAGCATATTGTTAGCAATTGGAAGGGAAGCTATAACCCAAAATGTCTTGAATCTTTTTAGACAAATAGGTGTAGTTGGCTATCAATTATTTTAAGGTTTTCTTTAATGGTGATGATGGATATAAAGTGAATGAGGGGAAAGACAAGCACTTAGTGGGGTTGACTAGGTAAATATGTATTTGTAGGGCATGTGATTTAACTGGAATCTCATGCCAACATGTGATATGTGCGATTTATCATGCCAAGATTGATTACCTCACTTAAATTTCACTATATTACTATAGGGATACATATATATAGGGAACTATAGGACACAATTTCAACCTGTGAGAGTACAATACTTCTGGGAAACAGACAAATACCTACCAATGCTACGCTTACCCATGTGCAAATTGCTTGGTAGATCACCAAAGAAAAAAAAAAGGAATGAAGAACCATAAGGAAGATTGAATATATCCACTGTCAAGTCTAGGAACCTGACTAGGAACCTTGATGAGAACAATGCTTCACAAGCACCTCGTGTGAAACAATTCAACAAAAAAGGAACTGCTGGCTAGTTTAATGTTTGTAGAAACGAGAGACACAACAAAAACACGTGAAAGAGGTAATAATTTTTTTTGTATTCTTTGATGCTCTTATATTCCAATTACAACATTAATGAGTTTATTTCTTGTTTTAGGCACCTCGACAAGCAATCCTTATCCTATAAGGAAGAGAAAAACACCAAATTTTTCCGCAACTACTCAAGAAACTTCAAGTACACCTTTCCAGTAAAGACTAGAACTATCAAGTACTCCTTTCAAACAAAGACCAGGACTTTCATGTACACCTTCTCAACAAACAACACAGTCCCCCAAGCACTCTCAATCTTTGAACCAGTCAAAGGTAAGGACATGTGTTTACAAACCCGCAAATTAGTATGGATTTAGAATAATGGTTGATCAAGAGACTGATAAAAGTGTTTACAATGTAAGATTTATTTAATAATTTCATTATCATTGTCATAAACTATTATGTGGCTGACTTAGAGCATTTGTCTTTTATAGCCTGGATTAAGTTCTAAAATTGTTCTTGATGAGGGTACACCAACAGAGTTTATGCATCAACCCAATCCTTAAACAGAATTTTTTATCCCAAATGAGAAAAAAATAAGAATGTCAATAGTTGCAACATCATCCTTCTAAGATGGTTTGAGGAAGATTGAATTCACATCTCCTAGTGTTTTGCAACCATCAACACTTCCAGTCAAACCCCTTGGATTGAAGTGGAATGGCCAACTAAAGATTAGCAGCTCACAACTCCAACTACAAAGGAAAAAGATTATGACAAGGAGGAGCTCACAACTCCAACTACAAAGGAAAAAGACAATGACAAGGAGGATACTAACATCTAGACTACTAACATATTATATGCATTTTCTTTTAGGTGATTTCTTTTGGGATATATGGGGAATCAGGATAGTTTTGTGTCTTGGAATCAAGAAACATTGTATTTTTTGTGTGTGAGCTTATGACCACCTTTCCCTCTTGTATTTATGATGGTCCTTGCAACTTTTTTGGCGCCATTCCATACTTGCTATACAATATTGATGTATATTTTGGCAGTTTTAATGAAATATAACAACTTTATGTTACACATTCAACTCATATGTAATACGGTTTTCTTAATACTTTTGTTTATCATGTTTCACTTTTGTTATATAATAGGTCCTGCAACTTGCCAATCTCACAATTACTAACAACATAATGAGTGCAAACACATAGCACAAAACAATAAAGTAAATATGCTCATAACTTGATTAAAGAGCACATAACTACTAATTACATATCGATACTCCCTATATAGTTATATCTAAAGACCACTTAGCTACTAATTAAATGTCCATACTTTGCTCATTAGCCACTACGGATTATAAGTACCCACTTGACACAACAAATTTCATACACTATTACATTCTCAGATATAACACACACAACCAAACACATGTAACTAACAGCAATGATATTGCTAATTTAAACTTCATCTCCCGCTTCCTAAGTTCCCCATCATTTAGTTCATGTATGCATTTAAACTTCCTCAATTTACCATGTATTACATCAAGCTCTTCACACAGTCTTTGCCCAAGCTTAGCTCTTCAAAGAAAGCAATTTTCATCATATGATTAGTTAATGTCATTTGAAAGCTCTTTAATCACCCCCTCTCACCAAATTCATTACTATGGCAAGAGAAGAATCTACACCCCTCATCATGTGTTTACAATAAGTGTAAGATGACAAATTTGACTAGGGACCCACCCACTCCCTTTCTAATTTGATTTCACATGTTTACTAGTAGTAGTATAGATAGCCATAGAACCTCTTACCTAGATTGTTGTTAGTCCAAGTTGTCCATCTTGACGCCATCATTATGTAATGATAGTACCTCTTCAGAGGTTCATATTCGTCCTCATGACTAGGTTGTTTAAGAAGCACAACCCTTTGCTTGCATCTTCTAGTCGACGATGATGAAGATGTAGGTATCAAAGCCCACTTTTCCAGATTGTCTTTCCCTCCTCAATCCTCCTTCTCAACAACGATGATAAAGATACATTCCTTCTCTTCAGCTGCATAATGGAGTTGTAGCAAAGGAGATAGGTCCAATTATTCATTCAAATCTCTCTAAAACTCTCACATGCCACATCTTGTCCCTTCAAGACTCTCACCATGCGCCTAGACAACATTTAATTCACACAAAATGGCTAACAGGCTGAAATTAACGGAGTTGTCCTACTTGCCTTATTATAAATTGTTCATTTGTATTTTTGCCCACTTATTTATGTTGGGTGCTTCGAGTGTAAAACTTTATTGATCAATTTACACTTTAACCCTTTAAATAAGTTTCAGTTTTTCAAACTAATGGTACATTAATTAATTGACTTTAATTCCCGGTTTAGTTTTGAGGAATCAATTAAAATAAAATAAAAACGACTTTGGTAAACATGAATTCTACCAACCTCTAAAGAAATTGAAGAGACAATGAGAGATGCATGGAACATATCTGCCCAACTATATTATAGATTCATCACAACAATGAAATATTAACAAAAAAAAAGGGGTATTTGGGGGACAAGAGTGATGGTAGAGCAAGTGGAGCATCCGTGTTGGGCGCCTTTGAATCAGCGGCTCTCAGTGAGGGGACACGTGTCCGGAAAAGTTATCCCCTTTTACAAAATAAAAAAAAAAAAGTAAACGACACGTTGTTGGTTTTGGAGGGCAAAGTTCAAAAGTGGTTTTAGCACCATGTTTAATTAATTAATTTAATTTAATTAACACTCCCTGGCCTAATCTCGCTCAATGAGTTCGTATTAATGAATTACATGAAATTAGCAGATAATCCAGCATTTTAACTCATAATTAGTCTTTCCCTCTGCTCTCAGGTGCTCTGCTTCCGGCGAGTGCAGCAAGGAAGTGACACGTGTCCATTCTGAGTCAGACACCATATTTCACGTTAATCTGATTATGACACTATTCCTAGTCTTGATTATCCTAAATTCCAAAGATTTAAGGGCAGTATTAAACAAAGAGATTCTCCTAGTCACGTGTCAATTTGCCCCTTGTCGACACTTAAAGATGATTTATTGTCTTTCTGAACTGTTGCTTGTCGAAATCCTCAATGCTCCCATAGCAATATTTAACGGCTCAAACGGAATTAGTTAGTTATAAAATCATTTGTAAATGACACCTGGCCGCCAAATATGTTGCTGGAACCGTTTTTTAAGGGACTTTAAGGAATGGATTAATCATTAGTCCCATGATAAGTAGGCAGGAACAATCTTGTTATTTTCTGCCCCAAAACTTATCATTGCAAGATGCTAATTTATTGTGAGATCTTTGGGCAATTATATTATTTCTTAGTATCTTATAGTGATTTTCCTTTTTTTTATTATAAGATTAAGAGTATTTTTACGGACAAAAAGTAATCTCTTTCAAGGTGTGGAGGAGGGTAGAGAAGAGATTCATTTTGATCAGGGGCCCCATGTAACTTTTGGCGAATAATTTTTATAATTTACAAGGTAAGAATGACTTTCAAAAAATAGTTTTTGGATAAAAATGATAGTATTTAAATATTGTTATCAAAATAAATTTCTCAAGGTGAAATTTACCAAGAAAGACATTAGCTTTTGGTATAATTGCATATAAAGAATGATGTTGTATTTTGAATATTATAAACATTATATTTCATAATAAATACCAAAAATTACATAAATTTGTGTATAAAATTAAAATATTTAAAGGGTATTGACTGGTACTAAAAAATATTTCATGATCTTAAAAATTTATTTTAGGATCTTGAAAAAATATTTCAAGATAATTACTGATCTTGAAAAAATATTTTAAGGTATTGACGGGTACTAAAAAATACTTAAGAATACTAAAAAAATATTTCATGATCTTAAAAATTTATTTTATGATATTGAAAAAATACTTCAAGGTAATAAATGATATTGAAAAAATATTTCAGGATACTAACAAATACTAGAAAGATATTTAATACTGAATGGTACTGAAAAAAATACTTCTTATTGTCTTAAAAAAAAATTTAGGGTTTTAAAAAAATATTTCAAGGTACTGACTAATCTTAAAAAAAAATTTCAAAGTATTGAAAGGTACTAAAAAGATACTTAAAGATAGTGATTGATATTGAAAAAATATTGATGATGGCAGAGGAGAGAGAAAAATATGAAAAATATTTTTTTTTCTCTCCCAAAACCTAAGTTTTAATATAGAATAGCTTCTGGAAAAAATATAAGTGTTTGAAAAGCTTATAGCAAAATCTAGGTTTTGGTGCAGAATAATTTCTAACAAAAATACAAGTATTTGACAAACTTATAACAAAACCTAAGTTTTGTTTCTAAAATTTGGGTTTTGATTTCCCTATACAGGCCCTAAATTTGTTTCGTTTGCCAAAGTTGAGTATAGAATCTCTAATCATTTGAAAATGCCAGTATTTTTGTTACCTCTAACATAATTTAATGAAGACTTGACTTCTAAAAAAATAATTTAAATATTTATTTTGTTGTTTACCTTTTATTATAAGAATTTCAACTGAGGGACAAGGCAGTATTGGGCCAAAAGAACATGGATGGTGCCGTGGTTTGGGCCCAACACTTAGTGTGTGAATAAAGCCCAAGGGACCCAACAGCAACTGCCTACCCCCATGTTCACCAAAACGGCAAACCGTTTTGGTCCATTCATCCAAATTCTCCCTAATCATTCCTTGTCAATTTTGAGTTCAAATTTGAATATGATATTGCAGAGCCAGGATTTTTATCAAGGGGGTTTCATTGGGGGATTCGGGGGCAATGCCCCTGAATTTTTTTTTAAAGGAAGATTCAGATCAAGAACGTTTAGTACTGGTACCAGTTGACTTTGTATAATACCTTTCCATTCTAAAATATGGCAAGTGACAATAATAATAATTAACATAATTTTCAATTTACAATAATAATAAAAAAAAATAGAAAAAACTTAAACTTTAATCCCTCTCATAGCTCAAATAATAGTGAAACTTCACTATTCCCAACCAATAAATACATACATATATCTAGTTTCATTATTTTCTCAATCCAGCTGTAACCACAAACAAAAATTTAAGTTTACCTCTCATAAAAAGAATAAATAAAGACTAAATAAGTATACAAAACATGATTTTTACACATAAAATGAACACTTCAAACTTTTATTTTTTTTTCTTTCCCTGTTTTGGAGGCACAACAACATGAATAAAGAGGGCATATTTTTTTTTATGAACAATCACTCTCCAAAATTTTTTTCTCTCCTATTCTTTAAAACAAAAAATGAAAATTCAATGCCCCCCAATTCACAATGTAGCTCCGCCCATGATCGGAGAAGTAGGGTCCTTTGATTGTTCAACATAACAATGCTTGAAAGATAAAAAGGGGGTAAAAAAATCTTATTATAAATGGTGGCACAAACAATTTTTTTTTTAGTTCAAATTTGAATAAGATATTTAATTTTATTAAAATAACATATCATATATTTTTTTGTGGGCTCAGAATATCAACTCTCATAGTAGTGGTCAATCCCCTCGTACCGTAAACTTCCTGAAGAGGGTTTTAGTGCTAACAACGAGATCATCTCTATACATACGGCCAAAAACCATTAATTATATGCTTAAGAAACCCAACTAAATGTCAATTGTATTAGGCTTTATGGTTAACAAATCGTATATTTATATAAAAAAAAAAAATTGCTGCAATTAACTACAAAGTTTTACTTTCAAGTTTTGGCCCTTTTTCTCCCATCTCAAGAATTTTTTGGGATCAATCATCCAATGATAACTTGTTAAGAGAAACCACATTTAGGATTTCACCCTAAAAGGGTTGAGTCTACCAATATCCATTAGGAGCAAGTACAAAACGACTTGCTCTTCTTTTATCATGTCCTCGATTTGAGGTGTGGAGTGGAGAAAATGACGTTAGTAGCTCTTCCACTATGACTATAGGTCTACCGCGGGATGAAATTCAGATTAGTTAGAATTCGAATGTTTCAATGAATGAGGTGGGATACCTTTTTTTTAAAAAAAAAAAAATAGGGGTTGAGTTTAGTGGAAAGAGTTAATTTCTCACAACATACGAACTAACGTTTGAATTTCCGTTAGAAGAGATATCTATATTTAATATCCAATAGTACTTTAAATAAGATTGCCTCTAAGAGAAAGATACCTATGCCTAGGGGGGAAAACAAATTACCATTTCAAAAGAAAAAGAACAAACGATCAATCAATGAGGAGAAAGGTCCACAGTAAACTCAAATACTCAGCATTCTTACAAGGTAGAAACCAAGTCCTTGGGTCTTTCTGGTTGGACAAGGCTACTTTTTTGGGAAAATTCTTTTCAGGGCCCAAGGTGTTAAAAAAAGTCTTAAGAAAAGTCAAATGTCAAAAAAGGCCCTAGGGCCTTTTCTGGTATTATTTTAGAAAACGTTAACAACAATATCAGTACCCCATTAACAATAAAATCAGTATCCGTTAATAACAAAATCAGTATCCATTAACAATTATATCAGTACCCGTTAACAACTACGTTTTTCTGAAGGTTCCGATGAACTTAGTGGGATACCCAAAAAAAAAATTAGGGGCTGGATCTAGTGGAATGAGTTAGTTCCTCACAATATGACTGATCGAACTACTTTTGTCTTTAAAGTGATCAATTAAACTATGTTCTAATTAATTATGCAGTTTAGGGTCAACCTAGGGCATTCTCCCAAGGAACAAGTTGTGGGTTTTCTTTAGGATTAACTTTCAGGTGATAAAAGATGCAATGTAATGTAAATGGACCTAAATCAGAATGCAAAACACTAGTACCTCTATGCAATTAACTAACTAAATGTACTAATGCAATTGACT
The DNA here is from genome assembly GCA_037074495.1 of Acacia confusa. Taxonomy (NCBI): domain Eukaryota; kingdom Viridiplantae; phylum Streptophyta; class Magnoliopsida; order Fabales; family Fabaceae; genus Acacia; species Acacia confusa. The sequence continues at coordinate 44,217,052 of CM073505.1, read as the reverse complement.
CTAAACCTATATGAAAATGAAACTAATCTATATGAATTCGAATGCAATTTTTAGGGAGTTTTTCTTATGAGAGAAGAATTAAAATCCTAATAAAAAGATTTATTAAAAGCAAATAAAATAAAACGATTTAATTCAGTTATGATGATGAACGGGACAACTTAGGAATTGCATGAAGTTAACTTTCTTAGCCTAAACCAATTAATTAGACCAAAGGGAGATTAATAAATTTAATTACCCAATTGAACATGGGAAACCCTCTAGTTTAATAACACATATTTCACTAGAAAACTTATAATGAAATAAGCGGTGGCTAATTAAACTCATTAAAAACCAATCATAAAATAATCTTGGAAATCTTGTTTACAATTATCTAATTGAACAATCAGATAATTTATCAACTCAATTAAACAATTAAGATAATAAACTCAATTAACAATTAAATTGATAACGAAAACTCAATTACTAATTTAATTGACAATCCCAAGGTTGCAAACAAGAGTCCAGCAATAAGCATGAAACTTCAAATTATCAGTCTAATCCAAAAGAAATAAGTTTACAATTTAAAACTAGATTGTTCTCAATTAATACAATTCGAAATCTTTTAAAACTAAATAATCTCAAGTTTAAATTAAAAAGATAAAAAGAACAATACTCTCTTGTGATCTTTATGTGTAAGCCCAAGGCTTTAGCCTCCTCTATGCTCCTCCCAAATTACCTCCCTAATAGCTTACGCTGCCATAGAATTTCTCTCACCAAGCTCCAGACACATCAAAGCCATATCGGAATATTGAGAAGAATGGATAAATATTTTGTCTTGCCTTGCGTAGCTGTGTAATTATTATAAACAATAGATTGGAGTAATTGGTGGCTACGAGTGAGATGAAGATAATGAATTAATTGGACATTGATTGATTCAATTGCATTGCGCCTCTGTCTCTCTTTTCTCCGTCTTCGGCTTTCTTCAATTCTCACGGCTTTGCCTCTTTCCGCGTGTCTGCTTGTGGCGTGATGCGTGGTTTTTGTTTCAGCGTGTGGCGACCAGCTCTCTCAACCTAGCAACTGTTAGGTTATTTTAAAAGGGAATGAGAGTTTTTGGGTACTAACTTGAGCCCAATAAGATTCCACCGTCAGATTTTCTTTTAGCTTCCCTGAAAAACTTTGCACTACAGGATATTCTAATATATTCTTTTATTGGTAAAAATTAAATAAAATCATGATCTCTCATATATTTGGAAATATTATTAAATCACAGGATAATAATTAGAATATTAATTTAAGCCCAACAATCTCATGATTAATTCAGATTTACATTATTTCCTAAAGTAGGCTAACAATCTAAATATTATCTAATAAATCCAAATTAGCCTAAAATAATCCCCAAAATAAATGAATAAGGTGGGATAAAATATATAAAAATTAGGATTTATCAATGACAAACTAAGGCTTAAATTTCTATCAGAAGAGATACTTATATTTAATACCCGATAGTACTTCAAATACGATTATCTCTAACAAGAGGATACTTATGCTAAGAAAAAAAAAATTAAGATTTCAAAAAGAAAAAAAAGGAATAATCAATGAGGAGAAAGGTCCACAATAAACTCAAATACTCAAAGCATTCTTACATGGTAGAAACCAAGTCCTTGGTCTCTCTGGTTAGACAAGGCCATTTTTTTCACTGCTTTATCGTTTTTGGTAATTTTTTCAGTTTTTTTAGGTGTGAAATGATTACGGATTGGACCAAGATTCGTCAATTAATTATCCAATTCTGACCTGACTGGTACATATACACACACATCTCAGAATAGTTGTGTTTGATGATGAGCATTTCTAAATCAACAGTTCTCGGTATAAAAACACACCAGCATTAACCAACACTAATGTCCACATGATAATTAATGCGTTAGTTAAAAGTTGGCTGTCACAATCTTAGAATATTTGTGTTGCTTTGAAAGTATAAATTCCAATCCCAAATATAACATAACGTTTATTTTTTTAAAAAATATATTGAGGATATTAAATAAGTTACTTAATTATATAATATATTGTATATCATTAAATTATATATTAATTTTTAAGTTATAAAAAATAATTTTAAGAAAAAAATAAGTATAAATATTGTAAAATAATTTAATTAATCTTCTTAATATCTTAAAAAAAAAAAGTTAACTTTGTCCGAGTAATACCATTGAATGCAGCAGATTCAAAGAATATAAGGAAACATATGAGCATTGCCTTCCATCTGTAGCTTTTGTAGCTTTATATACATTGCCTGTCTCCCATATTTAATAATTTATTCAAAAGCTAATGTGAATATAAAACTGATGGAGAATTTCCCAGAGAAGTTGAGTACTAATATTAGGTTTCTTTCCAAAGATTAGTGAACACGAAAGGTATCAGAAGCATAAAAGCAATATGAAGTGGGTTTAGCAGCTTGGCAAGTGTTTAGGCTTTTCTTTGTTAAATGCATGTGCTTTTCCTTGTTTTTTCCCCTCTCTTTTGAGAACCATTTTTCTATGTCAATAATCAATTCACACCTTCCCATGAACTTACATCTGTAAAACACACAGTCTCCATATCCTTTCTTCACTCTTTATAACAAGGCATTAATTACCATTTCTCTTGAAATAATGAATAAAAATTAAATCATTAAATTGATCCTAAATTAATATGAGTTAGTTAAAAATAACAACACTAATAGAAAAATAGTTATAAATAAATCTTTTAGAGGCGGTTGATACATTATAATAAAAATAAAAAATTGATTGCAAAGATCAAAGATATTCTCTCTCTCTATATATATATATATTAGCCTTGTCCCCGTGGTGTTGGGATAAACACTTAACAGCCTTTTCTGTAATGGCTCTGTACAACCTTTCTACTTTACTGTCTGGTTATTATTAATTATATTATAATTCAGCTTCATTCCAAATCCATTTTCATTAAGGATATGACCCACCCATGTGAAAAAGCCTTTAGCTTCTTCCCAAAGTCAACCACATTCATCTTTTATGATAGTTATTGCGAAATTCTCTTCTGCCTCTTCAATGAATGGACAAATATTGGACAGCCTTAAAGAGATAAGCAACCACTGAAGTGAAAAAAATTAGGAAAAATTTATCTTTCTGCTTAAGGTCAGCGTTACGTTTTTTACTGAAATTTCACAACATTGATCTCTCTCATCCTCTATATACGAAGTTTTTTTCTCATTTGCAGAGATAGAGAGAGATGGAATTGTCGTGTATATATATGAGTCTGACTTTAGTGGAGAACAGTGACGTTGCCACCAATATCTTGAGAAATCTGCATGCACTTGGGTAGGGGCAGAAAAAAACAGCACACTATTTTGCTTTGACATTGCCCATACAATGACTCAGAGATGGAGAAATCACTACCACATTTGGTGCCTACCAACTGTTTGCTTTATGCTTCAGTTGAAATTTCATATTATAATGCAAATGAACCACTACAATTGTGTCTCTGTATGTGTGTGTGAGACTAGTGCCTATGCTTTTCAGTGAGTTTCTTGGAAGTACCTAGGTTGACTGTTTAATTTTTTTTGACACAGGAACAAAAAAAAAATCAAGTTAAGATGCAAATTTATTCCGAAAGTTTTCATTGAAAAACAATGTTACCCCAGAAATTTTTTTAGATTTAATGTTGCTTTGGAAGTATTAAAATGGAGCAATGGCTCCTTACTAAAAATTTGATGGTCAACATTGGTTCTTTAACGGTATTGGGGAATGTTGCTCTGTTTTGGAACTTTCGGATAACATTGAGTCTGAAAAAATTTCCGAGAAAAGAAAAGGAATATGCTGAAGCTTTCGTGGTGAATCCCACTACACATTGATCTCAACTAGTGTTCCAGCTTAGGTTTTGCCCCTCCAAGAAAACACATCCCAATTGTGTCATCTTTCCACTTCCATAGTGTACCCCATCTTCTGTTACTATCTGTGTCTTTGACTTAAAACATAACTGGTTGGTTTTTATGTTTTCTCATTCACCAGCCACAACAATTTTATCTCTTCTCATCATGGACGGTATTAATAACATAAGGTTTAATTTATATATATATATGCCCAGAGACTGAAAACTCGTTGTCCTCCCATGGAGTGATGGGTTGCTATCACATTTTGACCCTTATTACCAATATTATGATTATTTCTTTTTTCCAATAATCACCCACATGCCATACACATAAAAATATTTTTAAAAAAATCTAACACACCCCCCTGGCCCTGAGGCATTATATAAAGAGAACCACCCACCATATGGGAAGCAAGCAACATAAACACACCAGAGAGAACTGAGATTATAGCTTGTTTCTAATATAATAAGCATTCTGTTATTATTATTAGTGCAGACATGGCAGCAAGAACTCTTCTCTTTCATCTCTTTGTTGTTCTGCTAGGGCTCTCTCTTCTTCTATCTCTGCAAGCAATCCCAATCACAAGTAAACACATATATTCTCTTCGTCCTTCTTCTTCAACCCTTGTTCTTCCTACTGATTGTGCCTGTGTTTGTGAATGCAGGAACTGAGAACCTTATGCAGGGTCCTAACCAGGTTCATGTTGTTGCGGAGAACACACACAAGGTACAAACTTGAGGCCATAGGACAAGTTATATGTATGTATGTGGTGCAAAATTGCATCACTAGATTCTCTCATGTTAACTAGAAATGAACTTTTGTGTTGTTGCAGATTACAACAGAGAGAAACTTGGAGTTGGAGGAGGAACCAAGCAGTGTTGTTATAGAGAGGATGGACTTGGAACTCCATGACTACCCACCTTCAGGAGCTAACAATCGTCACACTCCTAGAACACCATGATCGTGAAATGATGCTGGGCTGTGTTGAATAATCTTAATATATGGGTTCCTTTTTAAGTATTCCTACTACGATCGTATATTTATATCATGTGTCAAGTGCAGTTATATGAGCAATCTTCTGTGTTCTTCGATATCATGCTTAAGAATCCATGGATATTGATTTTTAATTGTCTACTGTCTTGAAGGCGAGCAGTTAATTATGTGTAATGATGCGATAAAGAACTAACAAGTACTAGAGTTTAAATTTGAATTATTGAGTACTCCTAGTATTTATAATTTTCATCTGGGGGTTTAGATAGACAGACTCCTGTGTGTTTCTTCAACTTCTGCTTTAATTATATATCCTTTTTAGTATCTACGTGCTGTTCACAGCTCATCTGAAGCTATTATTAATATTATGCCGCTTATCATATTTCTCTCTTACGGTATCTTTAGATCAAGGTTGTGTAAGTTGGCTCAATGATGAAGATGATAAAATAATATATATATATATATATATATATATATATATATATATATATATATATATATATATTTTATCATATTTCTCTCTTACGGTACACAGACACGTGACACATATAAAAGAAAAGGCCTTAATCAAATGCATGTAATCCGACACACCAAGAAGACACTTATAATAAGGTTAAAAGTATTTTTGCTTTGTGTGTGTATTTTTTTGTATGGATGTGAACAAAATAAGGTACACTTATTCACTGTAAATCACATGAACTTTTAAATAATTGATACACATATTATCCCCAGGTAGCAAGTAGCAACCTGACCTTTGCTCCGAGGTTCAACTTCTTCTAGTGATATGGCAATAACATAACTGGTTATCAATTTTCTATTATATATTGTCATGTTTTAGATTTTACAGATTACATTTTACCCATTAAACATTGCCAATAAATAATATTCGGATTTTATCTTGCATCATCTACATATATTTCAATTTATCTTAATTGCGGATCCGTTCAAAATAAATGGTTTGTTTCAATATTATCTAACTACGCACCTTATTATTATTATTTTTTAATCTTATTCTTAACAACAATCTCACAATTAAAATTATGTTTTTTTTAATGTAGGATTTTGATGTTGAAAGCTTTTGCTTAATTTCAACAATAACCTTAGAGATAACATTTAACAGTTCCAGACAAAAAATATGGATTTTGATTAGATAAGGGACACTAATGGTGACAAATATATGTCCAGTTACATTAAAAAGGTCTTAAAATAAAATAAAATTTGTAATAATTGATGTGTATATATATATATATAAGTGATTGGTGCAATTGGCAATAAGCCGACAAATAGCTTTTGATGTGTTAGCCCTTCTTTAGGCAAAGAAATATGGCGAAAATATAAAGCTGAAATACCATTTGTCAACCCAGAGTTTGATAGGTGTTTCAAAACCAAGTGTTTACAATGTGTCTTACAAGCTCATCCAAATTGTTTAATCAAATCATTCATATGGCTTACCCAATTGGAACCATTTGAAGATACACACTAATTAATATATTATAATTAATTAAGTATTTGATATGTTTGAGTGGAGGAAGTGATCTACCAAAGTTGTGGAAATTTGACATTTGCACAGTGCATTGTTGGCTGACCCCTATATTCTCTTCCCTAATAAAGTATATGACTTTTCAGGTCACTAAATTATTAATCATTGTGGAATATGAAATAAGTGGCCTTCTATAGTTATTACCTAAAAAAAAAAAGTTCTCCCCATTAATTCGTTTTATCTTATATTTCCTCTCATAAATATCTCATCCACACAATTTAAGATCCGTTTTTTATGCCTATCTCATCTAAACTGTTTATATTTTATTTTTCTAAATTGGTGATTTTTAAATAAAAAAATCATTTTTAAAAAAATATTAGTTAAGGGATTATTTTTATTTTAGATTTCAGATCTCATCTAAATGATCTAGATGAAGTAAGTAAATGGTGTATATTTTTTAGATAGGTACCAAAATTGGTTCCCACAATCTATCAATCTATAAATAGGGAGTGTCTATCATGAGTTAAATCACACTATAATATACATCAAGTGACTCTAGTTGTCTCTCTCTTCTCACTTCTGTGTGAATGCCCCAAAACCCAAATCTAGTATATCTCCCTCTATTGTTTGCTAACAATTTGAATAAAAATAGTGTTGATGTCCAATTTTGTTTTGGTTGTTTTTTGTGTGTGAGCTGTATATCTTTTTTTGTTAGATGAATTTCGTCTTGAACATTTTAGAAAAGGAGCAATATTGCTATTGGCTGTTAAAAATGTTAACAGTTAATGTTAGTTTCTTAACTGTTAGGACAATTTTGTTCTTTTTTAATATTTTCAGAGCAAAACGATTTAAAAAAAAGAAAAAGAAAAAACCTTTTGCACACCTGCATGCGCTAAAAACTTTTAGGGCAATTGAAAAAAAGGATATTCAAAATCTTTTGTAGCTCAATTTCAATATACATTTCATATAATGATCAACACTTTAGTGTGCATATATGAAGTGCCAGATAGAAAGATCAGTTGCCACAAAAGTTGATGTGATTGACACGTTTGGTAGAATTAAAAAAACATCTCAAAAATCAAAGCAAAGGGATTGCTCTAGCCTTCTAGGAAATGGACCTCTTGTCCCTATATCTCCTTCATTCTTCACCTTTATTATGCCTTTACTTCTTCCTGATGCCATTATAAACAAACAGTAATTAATATTTATATCAGTAAAACAGTAAAAAAAAGTTGGCTTATTATTATGCTTTGTTAGCTGTACTCCTTCACTTCTCTTTTCTTTTCTTCATCCAATAAATCTTTAACAGCCAGAATCTCTAAAACTTCAGATCTTCTTCGTATAATTCTCTACATAAACACATGTTTCTTTGTGTTTAGAATAAATATCATAGATAAGAAAATGTACTAGAGGGAATGAAACAAAAACAGACACAACAATGATTGAAGGGCACGGACTATTACAATTACTGTCATATTGCAAGGGGGCATTATTGAACATACCACTCTTGTATTAACCAAACAGACATAAACAACAAAATTATGGGTAAATAACAGGTCAAGGGGCAGAGAGAAGTTTGCTTCCATTAGAAGTAACAAGAGTGATTTTCTTTTTTTTCGGTTAATCTTCAGGAGAAGGAGCAAGAGCAGGTGCAGGTGAAGGAGCATTCGTTTGATCGACACGTACGAATTTGAATTTCTTGATAAGCTCGTTCGCAATCAGTTCACTTGCCTTGTCTGAGGGGTGGTACTCATCCCAGAACACATATTTGCTTCTATCTTTGCACAGCCTTGATGCCGGGACACATGTAAGAGCAGGTCGTATTGTCCCGAAAGAGCAGCAGGGCGAGTCTGCATTCTCAAATCCTACAGTTTCAAACGTAATTCTATTAAAAAAGCTTAAGCGAATTTGATAGTACTTCCCATAACACTATATACCTTCAATCATTTCTGTAATCAGTTGATGTGGGATTCTTATATTCTAATAATGACAATAGTTCTTAGTATCACAATGCCAGGATAAGTCTTACTGAAAAATATGCATAACATGTTGATTACTAACCGTATTTACTCGGGTTGCTTATAACATCGTCAACAACATCATAAGCATCCCCGAATTTATAGCTAGCATTAGGAAGTTGAGCAGCCAAGTCATCTACCACCTTGCTTGTAGCTTTGTTAAAGCTCTTAGCCAGATTGTTTGTTTTTTGTTGGCAATTTCCAGAAAGACTAAGCACTCTCTGAAGAGGAATGCAGCCCATTGGTCCCAAACCAAACACCACCAATTGTCTTACCCCTAAACTATGCAGAAGCTGAAACAGAAACAACAGACATTATTACTATAAAAAAAAACCGTTAAAGGAAGAGTTTTTAATTTGTTTGTTAACAGCAAAAATTAACTAACCTTGAGTTGGTCTCTTAATGTTTCCGCAAGGTAGCTCACAAATGTTTGATCATTGTATGTCCATGAATCGCTATAAACAGGCATCAAGTAGTTGTTGATGAAGTCGTTGCTCCCTAAAGCGACCACGTAACGAGCTCCCTCGAAAAACTCATCCGCCGCCTTTTTTCCAATTTTGTTTCTGATTAGTACCCGTGTCCCCTGAAACAGCTCAATTTGCTTGTACAGAGAAAACCTCTGAATCTGCAAGTTCCATCATTTTTGTCCAAAACATGTTAATTTCAGTGTGGTGTTCTCTAATGATAAGTGTCGAATGGTATTAGAACACAGAATATGAAAAAGGGGTTATCTTTTTTGGCTTACAAAATAGCTTCCTGTTTCATTCAAGATGCCACCACCTCCAGAGGCATAATTCACTCCATTTTCCAATATTACATCTTCTGTTAATGAAGTGTCCAAAAATGCCGGTGGCCTAGGAAGTCCCATACTGTCACCTGAAAGTCCAGAATTAATTCTGAAACAACCTTATGATGATCAAACTAAAGCTTGCAGTAGCTGTATGAATTCGTACTTCACTTAAAAACATATAAAAAAAGGTAACAATAGGAACACTTTTATGAACCTAAGTTGAAAGTAAAATGAGTTAGCACTTATGACACTAGACTCAAAACATTTACTGATAGATTAAAAGTTGTTACTGCTAGTTAAGTTGCAACATTTTATTTACTCAACTCAAGGGCCATGCACAATTCAAACATAAGTTCATTGTATTCATCAACTTTGTTTTAAATGGAAGGATGCACGTAGAGTATAGGAAAAAGTAAAGGAAAACATATTTGATTTCACAGGACACCATAGGACACCACAGTGCATTCACTAATCCTCTATTTATACGTGTAGTCTTCTCTAACTAATGATCTTCTAACTAACTATAATCACATAACACCTGGTTCTGATGCCATTGATGCAAGTAGAATATGAATAGTAAAGAAAAATGTATTTGATTTCACAAGACACCCCAATGCATTCACTAATCCTCTATATAAGGGTAGTCTTCTCTATCTGACTAATAATTCTCTAACTAACTTTGATAACCACGTAACACCCGGTTCTGATGCCTTTGATGCATGTAGAATAGGAAAAATAAACGAAAACGTATTTGATTTCACACGAAACCCCAATATATTCACTAATCCTCTATTGATATGAGCAGTCTTCTCAAACTAACTAATCCTCCTCTGACTAAGTCTAATAACCGCGTAACATGAAACCAGGATAAATGCTTAATGCTAACATGGCTGCTAATAAGAAGTGAGAGTGTGTACCCATTATGTCAGCAACAGTGCGGCCATTCGAGAATCTGCCATTAGGCAAACCATTACCAAAATCAATGCCATACCAGGGAAGGCTTGCTTGAGCAAGACTTTTGGAGAGGTATTTGTTGTTTCCAACATCTGAGAGTGAGTCTCCAAATATGAACTGCACCATCTTGCAGTGACATCCCTCAAGCTCATTCCCTAAAATGGTCATTACCACAAAAACCAGCCCCAAATATAGCTTCATATTTGTCTATACTTACCTCTCCAGGCTCTTTCTCAAAGGCTCTTATTTTTCGTTGGTTTCAATGAGTAATAGTTATGAGTTTTCAAGTCATATAAAGAGGGTATGGCACTAATTGACGTAATGTGAAGTAGATTGTTTGATGACCCAACTTATTATACTCAGTCAAACCAACTCGCAACTACTCTTACAGTTTTCCTTTTTTTGGGCAGGAAATTTCCAGAAGTTTTGGATATCAAATCATTGACGTATCTTAATGCACACAGTAATCAAGTTTCAAGAAGCCAATTCAAATCCTTTTTTACCAACAAAAGACAGTTAGTTTCAGAACTTGAATTGTTTGAGTGAATTGGCCTTGGTTTTGGATTGCGAACACCGCATTTCGTGCCAACATTTGACTGTTTGACCTAAAAAACTAAGACTAACCCTCAACTTAAATTAAAAGCAGGAGGCTAAAGTGCACTTTTCACTTTATACAAGGTTTCAATTTGTCCTTAATTTTAAAAAGTCCTTTTAGTTATTTAATTGTAACACCGTTAGTCTCAAACTCTCGAATGATGTTTTTTTGTGTATTAATCACTGTTATTTGAAAATTAAACTTAATCTGTCAATATTTGAAAATATTTTAATAATATTTAAAATTTCAATATCAGCATTTTTTTTATTAACAATGTGAGGGTTAAATTACTAAAAAGATACTTATAAAATTGAGGGATTAAAAGAAAACCTTGTATGAAATTAATTTACTAAACGTTTACTTTTGTCAAAAATGGAATTATAATGAATGCTGATTAATGCCTCTAACATAAGAAATTGTTGGCGTTAGAGTTTGAAATTGGGAGAAATTCTCAACAGAAACGTTGAATGTAATTTGCAGGAATTGTTATCGCAACTCACCTAACTTAACTCCGTCACTCATTTGTCCACTAGTTAGCTTAGCTAAGCCACGTTATGGTCTTCCTACCATCAAACTTGAACGCCCCACCACAACGTTAACACATTTTAATTAAAATATCTTAAACTTTCTATTTACTATCAAAGATCGAATTTATTCTCACATTTTATAGGAAATTTTAAAAGATTATTATTAGTTTTTCCTTAAAAAATTAGCTAAACTAATAGTAAGCATGAATATTTTATTCAAATTTAAATATGATTGTAGAGAGTAGAGACACGCAACAAAAATTTTCTTTTTTAAAAAATAGCTTATTAACTGTTTTAGTCTTAAGAAATAATTGTGGTTTTTTACATTATTTCAATTAGTTTTTTAATGATTTAAATCCTCAAAAAAAAAATATATATATATATATATATATATATTTGTTAAAAAGAAAAAAATCATATGAGGTGATGAAACATCATATGAAGTGATGAAACATCTTTTCTATAGCCAACGGGAAAGAGATTCAAACTTGAACTCTGCACTGGGAAAAAAATTTGAATTTCATACAGGATCTCTATCATTCAAAATAAGCATGAAAAGTCAATAGTTTTATATATATATTTTACTTATATGAGAAAAAAAAATTAAATTATTTATTTGTTATGCTTATATAATAACTAATTCTACTATAGACCTCTTAAATTGTTTTCCACTAGTGAGGATGACACTTGAATAGTTAAATACTATCTTCAATGTTAAATATATGACATAGTTTGTAGTGTAATTTGTTCTACAAACTATATGCTATATTTAGTACCAAATGAGTATTTAGTAAAACTGAGTTGCGTCCCTTGAGCATCCATTCCGTTTTTCGTCCTTTTGTAGAATCAAACAATAAGAACATGTGTATCTTCAGGCAAAAACGTCTGAATTTTTGCCTGTTTTGTTTGTCAGGTAACAAGTCTTGAAAAAGAAACAGATGTTACGAAGGCAAAGCGTTTCGTACTTAGAAAAATGAGGCGAAGGGCAATGCTGATGGGGGATATAGAGGGATGGTACATTAAACAAGTTAAAAGAAAACCTTACTGCCAAAATCCATACTGCTAAGATAAACCAAAATAAGAATGGTATCTTCCTATACTGGTGAAGTAATCAATCATTACCTTACCATACATGTATTGTGGAACTTTGAATGAACATCAAGTGAATTCTATGAAAATTGTCCTTTGACTTCAATGATCCGTAAGTTAGATTCTACTTCATAAGTTTAAAAGATTAACCTATTCTTCTCCCATTCCTTCCATTTCATGTTCTATCTACTAACCAACAACACATCAAGGCTCTATCTAACAAGGAACATGGTGCAGTTTCCTCATAACATCACAATGCTTATTGGGTAACAAATGCTAAAACGATCAGTAACAAATACCTTTCATATAACCTTCCTCCAAAAAGCCGCCACCTCGTCTTGTCTTTCAGATATTCGTGAGCCTTTTGCAATTTACTTTGTCCGGTTGGTATTTGAGTGGTGGAATGCATCCATGGAGCATCACCAAAGAAATGAGCTGCTTCTCCAGCAAACCATTATGCAACATTCATCAAAGTATAAATCTTTTTTCTGTGGGCAGTTCCATAAAGGAATGAAAACAAACAAGAACAAAAAAGCCTTATCCCATTAGACAAGGCTACAAAGATCATACAATGCCGTTGCTCTCTATCAAAAGCCAGATCATTAGATAGATTATTAACCAATAGATCCCGCTTTATAATTTCATTGAACATGGATCATTTAGAGCCCGTGTAAAGGGGGAGGGTTGTGTTAAGCCCTTGACAACCAACGTAAAATTCTGTTTGATGAAAAGAATGAAAACACTAGGAACAAATCTTTTTGCCACCAAGTTTCCATTTACTAACCATTGGTTTCACATATCTCAACATGTATCCCTTACCAATAGTCATTACAGGAGCATTGACCTCCTCGGAAATGATGGAACCTGCTGCGATCTCTCACAATCACATCGCGGTTGTACACGCCAGAAAAATATTTCATAAACTTGTGACAATCAGCACATATACGTAGATTGTTGGCCACTCTCAATTTTGTGCCTGGTGGAGTTACAAGAACCCCAAAAGCTACGGCTAACTTCTCACTGTGGCAAGAGAGCACATACCCCTTCTCGCTGTCATCCAACTTGTGTAACTCAGATGATACATCAGCAGCATACCCTGCAATCTTCAGCTGCTGATTGATTTCATCCAACATCTTATAAATCTCACCCTTTCTTGGATGTGAAACATCATCCACCACGAACTCGTGTACTTGTCCTTTCAGTTCAATTGTGCTACAACCAGGTGTGGTTTGGATTGCTTTCTCTTTCATTAGTTTTCTAACTTCTGCTACCTTCTCCCAGTGACCGGCTGAAGAATAGATATTTAGCAGCAAAACATAATCTCCTGCTTCTTGAGCTTTCAGTTCAATCAAATGCTCAATTACCCTTTCTCCAAGACTAACATGTCCATGAATTCTACAAGCCCCAAGCAAGGTCCTCCATATTTTTGAATCTGGTTTTACCTCCATTGACATGATAAGTTGATAGGCTTGATCAAGTAAACCGGCACGCCCCAAGAGATCAACCATGCACCCATAATGATGGATGTTGAGAATTATTGCGAATTCTCTACGCATACGCTCAAGAAATGACATTCCCTCGTCAATTAACCCAGAATGGCTGCAAGCAGAAAGAACCCCCGTGAACGTCTGATCATCAGGAAGTATCCCCATTCTCTGCATCTCTTCAAATGCTTCCATAGCTTGTTTCCCGTATCCATTCATTGCCAAACCAGAGATCATTGCACTCCATGAAACAACATTTTTATTGTCTGTTGTCTTAAATACCTGATAAGCCTTATCCAAACAACCACATCGAGAATACATGGATATGAGAGAATTCGACAGGCGAAGATACCTGCCGTAGCCATGTTCTGTAATGTAACTGTGAATTCGTTCCCCGAATTCCAAAGCATTTAAATGGGCGCATGCTTGAAGCAGGAGTAAACACGTAACATCATCAGGTTCACAACTATGGCTTTTACTCTGCATAACATCAAACAAACTCAAAGCATCCCCACTCCGACTATTACGAATGCAGCAAGAAATCATGACGTTCCAAGCCACAGTATCTCTCTGAGACATCTCATCAAACATCTTCCATGCATCCTCCAATTTCTCACAGTGCGAATACAAGTCCATGAGCGTTGTCTGCAAAAGGCTATCCGATTGTTGCCCAAGTTTCAAGATATTTCCATGAATCTGAACCCCGCAAAGAAGATGAAGAATCTTAATGCAAGACTTGAGAGAAAATGAAGAGGACAGTGGGTCTGGAAGAATGCCACGTCTTTTCATATCTCGATATAAATAGAGTCCATGTTCAGGGGAACAGCTCATAGAGTATACTCTGATCATGATGTTGTAATGAGAAACCGAAGGGTTGGTGATTTGGTCAAAGAATTGGCGGGAATATGTAAGATCAGGGAAGGGACCACGGAGAGATACACGGGACAAAAAGGGGAGGGAAATTGCAGGGTCTTGAAGGAGGGATGTACGGAGAATGTGAGCGTGAATTTGGAGAAATTGGGTCCTATGGGTAAGAGATTTTAATGCGGAAATCACGAATTGTTTCTGCAAGTTACTAGGAGTGACTGAGATAGGTTTTGGATGATACTTATTCTGGTGAGGATAAGGTGGAGTTTCGGTTGGAGGATTTGATGGACATTGGTTCTGAGGTTGAGAGATGTGAAGAGCAGTATGATAGAAATGGAGTTTGGAGACAGCGTGAACGACACAGTGAGAGGGAAGAGGGCAGCGTAACATCGCCGGCGACGAAATTAGGCGCCAAATGTGTTCAGCATTTTATTACGAAGCCACGGACGATGCGTTCTATACGACATCGTTCACACTCATAACTTTTTCTTTTTGGCTATTAATCACACTCATAACTTGGGCCTAAAGGATGATACCCTGTATAGGATCTGACTCCTTTTGGGCCTATTTGGTTTGAAGGGAAGAATGACCCAAATAAACCCGGCCATGGCAGATATTCATAATCATAAGCGGATTTTTGCAGCATATTTATTTTATTTTTATTTTGCTTCTTCTTGTCCTGGCAAGTTTTGTGGCCAATTTCAATTAAGTGCCCAGTTGTATCAACTGGGGAAAATTAATTTATTACAGTAAAAAATTAAAATGTGAGTCAAATTGCCTCACAATTTTATTTTTTTAAAAAAATGCTTTTAATCTATTCCAAACAGCTTTTAAGTGATGGCCAAAAAAAATCAACTTCTCAGTGTGTTCGAGAATTCTGTTAAAAATTAATTATTAAATAACTCAACCTTCGGAATTAGAGTTGCCAAAGTCACAGAAATCAGCATAAGTCTAGAACCTTGATGAAGACATTTCAAAAATAGAATCTATTAAAAATGTATTACTAACCCTGTCCTTAATATAAAATTTCATTCATAGTCAGAGGTAATATTTTTTTTCATACTCTTTTTAAATCCCCTTTCAGATACACCTGTACAATTATTTTTGTTTCAGGTTTGTTGAGATAAAAACCCCAATTCCATACTCTAGAGTGAACTTAGGAGCAATGTGTTATATTGCAAAGGACATGATTTTAACTCAGAAAGTCAATATATAAGTTAAAGTGAGACGAAGGAAAAACGAAACAAGATGAAAATACAAAGAACATCTCAACTCTTGTAAACCAATTCCGACTAGCATCATCTATTGTACTCAGCGCCTAAACTTCCCTCCTTTCCCACGTCCACGGCTGCCACCTCTCCCACCACCACCACCGCCTCTTCCTCGGTGCCCCTTTCCTCCTCCACCACCCAACATCTTGTTCACATGAGACTTTATTTGCATCTCTTCAGGCAACGGAAGAATATGATCTACACACTTGCGGAAGCTAAAATCATCAACAGAGCCATCCTCCCTGATGAGGAAGAAGCAATTGCTTTTCCATGCAGGATGGCTTCGGATTTGGAAGGCACGGACCCCTGCACCAATCTTCTTATCTGGTTCTAAATGGCCCTTCTTAAGCAATTCCAGCAGCATTGTATGTTCATACTGCCCCACAAAACAAACCACACAGAATTAACTAAGCTCAGAGGATTCAGGAAGTGGCTACAGGTAAACAGTTCAATCCTGAAATGTACACATGAACCAAAAAAAAATATCCCACAGACAGAAGAAATACAATCCCAAATCAATTATAGAAAAATACAAACAAAATTTCAGTAATCAATGTCAAGAAAAATACATTCATTCTTAACTGTCACAATTACAGAAAAAAAGAAAAATCATTCCGCACTATTGCCTGAAAACTTAAAAACATCATAAAGAAGTGAAAGAACTTCAAATTTGCAAGGGAGCAGTGGAAGAACATCTTCATTACAGATTCTTCCCAACTCTTCAGAGAAAGCAAGTGAAGCTCCTTTATTACATCCAATTCAAATAGCTTAGAAACATAGCAAAATAAAGAATTAATAAAAATCCATCTTCATGTACGTACTTAATAAATTTTATAGCAGTTACTTCTTTTTTTTCAATTCTTTTTATAGCAGCAATTTAAGATGACATCCATTATCACGTAGTCTACCATCTCAGAACAAAACTTGCACAATTGCTGCAGTACGCCATTATCCAGATAAATTTCCCAGTCACATTAGTTGTCTGATTAAGAACTTATATATTAAAGATGCAGCAGAGGATTCATGCAATGCTTAAGAGAGCAAATTAAGTGTATTTATTATGCCAGCAAAGATAATACACGAAAACTTTTCATCTTTGTCTACAACTATATATCGGGCTTTTGTATAAACAAAACAGGGGGAAGAAACAACATATGCGCCGACCGCTAATACCTTGTTAACATTCAGATGACGAGGCCATTTATGAAGAAAATTGTAGAAGTAATCGAACATTTCAACAGAAGATCCAAAAGTCTTGTAACCCAGGTTCACCGGACCCGATTTCTCCTCATCCTCGACCTCTTCTTCCAATTTCTCCAACCTTTCTTCTTCGACGGATTTCTCCCCTTCTTTGACCTCTTCTTCCAACTTCTCTAACCTTTCTTCTTCTACTGAATTTTCCAGTTTAGGCTTCTTATTAACTCCATCCTCGTCTTCCTTGGAGTCATCCTCTTCCCGACCCCGTTTCAGATTGGACTCGCCGTTCGTCGCCGGATCAGTTGTATTGGGTTCAGAGCCACCGTTGTCCCCGGCGTTTTGAGGCGATTCATTGTTCTCAACTTCCATGTCTGCGGTGGCTGTAGGGCTGGCCTCCTCAACTTCCTTTGCAGTTGCTTCCGCCATGACTAGCGTAAGGGGATCGCTAAGGGTTTAGAGTAAAACCCTAGAATACGATCGCCACAAGACCCTGAGAAATAGAAAAACCAACGACGTGGTGGGGACGATTTGTTGGGAGAACGGGAGCCCGGAAGCGACTTTTTTTATTATTTTATTTTTGCGCATATCCGGGTCAAATGACGAAAACGGTTTTTTTAGCCCAAAAATGTCATTGTCATTATTATGGATGGAAATAAATCAGACCAGATTAGGCTACACTTTAGTTAAATAGGTCTGAACTGCAATTAGGGTAAGAGTTCTTAGCTTGGGCATGAGCTTAAGTGCAGGTCTTTTTTTAGGTTTAAGCCTGAACCTTCATAAGACTTGATTAAGTCTGAAACCTTTTTAGAGGCCTATTAACAATGTCTATAAAAAGGCCTCATATTGCAAGCTTCAAAGGCCATTAATTATCTAATATTAAAATAGGTGCAGTACTATAATTAACTAACTATACTTGAAATTAGAATATAAGAATGAAAAAAATAAATATTGTGTTATTTATATGATATAAATATAATTATATTTTATTTAATATGAAAACAAGCCAGGTCTGAAGGCTTACAGGCCAAGCTTTAACAAAAAATGTCTAACCTATTTACACATTTAAACCTTTAAATAGGCATTGGCCTAGCCTTTTTAACAAACAAGTCAGGCCATACCAAGCCCTAAGCAAGTCAAGCCGTAAGCCGCCTGATAGGGTTTGGTCTATTGTCACCCCTAAATAGAAATTTCCTCCCAATCCTACAAGAAAAGCAGAGCTTGTAGTTTGCTGAAAAGTGTTCCACTTAAGTTCCTGTTTGGATTGGACGGAAGAAATATTTTTTCAACGTGATTTGTAATATTTGAAGTAAGTTTGTGAAAAAAGTTTTGTCTCGATTTGTAAGAATGTACTTTTCCAACTCCAATTTAAATAGGTCCAAGTTGCAAGATCGAATTAGGCATTAAGTAGAAGAAAAGCAACAAGCCAGATATAAAACAAAACAAAACAAAAGCAAGAACAAACCAAATAACACATGCTATTGTTTAAACCAAGTAAAACTACAATGGAGATGACAACCTTTTTTATAATTTACTCTTATTATTGATGGTCCTTCAATATTAATCAAGTGAAATAATTATCTAATTAAATTAGGTAAATAAGTTTACCCTTAGGAACTAGTGGATTTAGAATTTTTTATCTTCCAATATCATGAGAGGGAAAGTTCTTTTTATGTAAAATAATAATAATAATAATAATAATAATTGCATCTTAAATGAATTAAGTATCCTCTAAACAAGGTTTTTGCGCCTATAGTTCATAATACTCTTATTAGACATTTTTCATTGACACTTTGTGAGAGGGTGCCTTTGTAATTAACTTGAACATAAAGAAGTGAGTCATTTGATGATTATATTTTTGTTATCATTATTTTTCAAAGCAAGATGTATAAGATTAAGAGTCATGTTGCATCACTTTCATTATGTTATTTGTTTTAATTATAATTAGCATAATGATACGAGTGCTAAATGAGGGGTTTCTATTTTTGTGGATAAGCATTATAGCCAGAATATTATTATTCTGGGCCATGACCCAATAATTTCTTCATCATATTGATTTTTGCTGTGTTCCTCTTATAAAAGCCCAACGTGATGGGGAAGAATGGTTTCCCGCGAAAGTAACAGATAGAGATTGAGCCTGGAAATCGGCCCGGCCCGTTTAGGCCTTGGAGGGTTACGGACCAGCCCATTAGGCCGTGATATATCTATATATATATATATATATATATATATATATATATATATTTTAATTGAAATTAAAGTTGGGCTTGAGCACTTGAAATACATGATATTTTTACTCATGAAGCATAATCTACTGCGGTTAATGAAGCACAATCAAATATATTTGACATTGATAATAGTGATGAAGAAGATGTATAGTCATTTGCTGTTAGTGGTACGCTTCTTATATTTTATGTGTATTATTTGTGGACAATAGTGGACTGTGGTTGTTTTTTATTACGAACTGATGATGTTTATTTGTTGGATAATTTGTGTTGCTTGGATATTGATGTTGATAATATTTATTTGATAAATTAGAACTTTAATTGTTGTATTTTACTAATCATATTTCTTTAAAAAAAACGGAAGAAAAATAGTTAAAATTTAGAATAGTAATTTTGGAGTTTTGAAGGGCCGACTCTAACCCTGGTGCTCTCAGACCAGACTTCAAAAAACATATGTTTTTCTTCTTCCAGGTCCTAGAGGGTCGGCCCTGGCCCTTCAAGGGTCAGACCAGCCTTGATTCTCAACTCTAGTAACAACATAGCATTCATTTTTTATAATCAACTCCTTTTTTTTATTATTATTTTTAAATCTAAGAAACTTTCTTTTACTTTAATGCAGCTCTTAAAGTGGTAGGTCCCAAGGACTATTTCGGTCCATGCTTCTGTTGTTATAATGAGATTTACCCCCTTGATTCCCCGCTCCAAAAATAAAACAAACATTAGTGTGTGTGTGTTTTTTCACTAGTTTATTAGAAGCAATCACGCCTGTAAATAATAATAATAATAATAATAATGGGTAAATATAGGTTAGTAGTGTCCATTATGTCAAAGGCTTTATAGCCTAGTAGCATGAGAACTCATTTCTAAGTGGAAGGTTACAGATTCAATTCTGCTTGTAATCTCAAACCGATAGTTAATAGTGGTAATAAATATAAGACATAGTTTTTATATTTGTCAATCTTTTTCTAATTTATCTCTATCAATATTTCCTCAGCAATAATGAGTGAGGAGAGGGAATGAAGGAATTAATAAAAATGTTTTAGAAAATGTATGACATATTAATTAACTAAATTAACTTCCTTGATCTAATTAAATAAGGTGAATATGTCTTATATTAGAAACAAGAGGGAGTAATATGCAATTTTTTAATGATGAATTTATTTATTATTAAAAAGTATGGATTATAAGATTATTTTTATTTTATATGTTATAATGTTAAAATAAAAAAATTATTTAAAACAATAAAAAAAAATAAATTAAATATAAACCATTTAGATGGTTCATATTAAGATGAGGACTCCATGCTTATCCTTTTTTTTATGAGCATGGAATATCATCCAGAGATTAGGGGTGTTCATGATGTCTGCGGCCCTGAGCGCCCATCCGAGCCCACAGAAAAATCGCCTTGCCCAGCCCAAGAAAATTATAGGCAGGGCTGGGCATCGGGCATGGTATGCCACCTTGCCTATTTGGCCTTGCCCAATAGTATATATAGTATTATATATTTTTTATTTTGTTTATACAATAGTATTATATATTTTTTATTTTCACTTATGAGTATTTGACTATTTGTTAAGGCATATAGTTGTCTTTTTAATTTCAAGATTTAAGTTGTAGACTTATTTTGAAATATTTCAAAGTATAGAATTATATATTTCATTTGGAGTTTGCAATATTATTTATTAGGTGTGATTGGTTTTATATATATATATATATATATATATATATATAGAGAGAGAGAGAGAGAGAGAGAGAGTGTGTGTGTGTGTGTGTGTGTGTAGCAGGGTATTGCCACTTAGGCAGGGAAGACCCGCCCTATCCAACCCATTATTGCCCTGCCCAAAATTGTTAGAGTTTCTATCGGGTAAGGCCGGACACTGGGCTCCATTTTCCTGCCCAATGATCTTTTGGGCAGGGCATTGGGCAAGTGTCTCATATTGCCCAGCCCTACCTATGAACACCCCTACTAGAGATAATGCAAGGGAAGAAGTGAGGTGACTAGTAGATTGGATTCCCTCGTGTGTTTTTTTTTTTAATGTATAGTATAGTGCTAAGTGTTATCTACTAAGAAAAAGAAATACTCCCTCCAATATGTGATACTCATTCAATTCCTTGATATAAGACATTCACCTACTTTAATTAAATTAAGGAAGTTAGTTTAGTTGGTTAATATGACATATATTTTTTAAAACATTATAGTCATCGTATTTAATTCCTCAATTCCCCTCTTCTTGATTATAGTTAAGAGAACATTAATAAAGGTAAATTAGAAAAATATTAGCAAATATTAAAATTATATCTTATATTTATGACCAATATAAAGTCCTCAAATATGTCACATATCAAGAACCGGAGGAGTATAAGACATATTCACCTAATTTTATTAGATTAAAGAAGTTACTTGAGTTAGTTAAGATAACATATATTTTCTAAAACACTTTAGTAATCTTTCTTAATTCCTCTATCCCCTCTCTTCATTAATTATTGTTAAGAGAGAATCAACAAGGATAAATCATATAAAGATTTATAAATATGAATATCTTATCCTAAACTCCCTAAACATATCTTAAGGACATTTGAAGAATAAAAGTATTGTTTCAAACTTGAGGACCGTACAATAAAGGCATAAGAGGGGATCAAATCCGATGGTAGAGGGGCCAAATGGGAAGCAAAGAAAGAAACATTTGATGTTTTGAACTTTGACGAGGGAAGGAAGGGTTGGGGGCTAAGCAATCCAAAGAGAAGAAAGAAAAGCAAAAAGGAAGTCCATTAAGCACAAGAAACCAGGACAAGTGTATTTATTTTAGTTGCCTGGAGAAAAGAGCTTGGAATTCTAAAGATTGTTTTACTACATCCCCTTATTAAAGAAAGTGCTGCCTCCTCCTGCCATACACAAAACAAAAGCCACTTCTTGCTTCGTTTTTGTTTTGTTTTGTTTTTCTTTTCTTCTTATTTCTCTACTTTTAATGCCTCTCTTCCTTCTTTTTCCCATACCACCTACCACTATACTTGGCCTCTTCCTCTTCCCTATATAAAGAAAACTATCAATTTCCGCATATTTTCTTTTTCAATATAAGAGAGCGAGCTTGGAGATCACAGTTTCAAATCTTGAAAACAACATCTCTGAATGTGAAAGTAAAGCTACATACATTTATCTCTCCTCAAAACCTCACCTTATGGGTGTTTTATGCACTGAGTCACCTTTTTTTTTTTCAATATAAATCAGCTTGCGCTTAAAATTTTAAAGATCTCTACAACCTTTCTTATAACAGAGTCTAGTGGGTCAAGAAAACTTATTCATGGAACATATTCAAGATTCTCTGGTATTCTTATAGTTTTATGGAGTCAGAAAGGTATGATAATAGAGGCTTCTCCAGAATTAACCACTATCAGAATCTTCTTGTACAATACATGACACTGACTGTAAAATGCTAGTTCAATGTTCTTATATCATGCTAATAGTAAATCCAGAGGCACTATTAGTTCATCTAAGCAATATGCAGAGTTATTTACTCCCTCCGGTCCTTAAGAAGAGATATATTTGGAGAATTGATTTTAATTTTAAATATAAGATATAATTTTCATAATTTTCAATCTTTTCATCATTTATCCCTATTAACCCTCAATAGTAATCAAGAAAGCAAGAAAATTAAGGAAGATAACTATGATATTTTAGAAAATACATATAATATTAACTAATTTCCTTAATAAAATCAAATCAAATAAATATGTTCTATATTAAGGACAAGAGGGAGTACTATGGTATTGTCCTAAGGATATGTCAGCAAGTTGAGTGACGGGGCAAGCTAATAAAGTGTTCAAGAAGAAGGAGGATTCGGTCTTTGTTTGGTAAAAAAGAGCAAGGCAAATGATAGGGGGATGTAGGGAAACTGAAATGGAAAGATACTTGTCTTCCCAAGGATATTGTCCTTGTTCCAATCAAACACTTTTTGTTCAAACTTGTCAGAGTCGTCTAAAATAGCCCTTATATATCTGCTTCTATAGCGTGCTCATGATTAGTCGAATTTAAAGAACTTCCCTACATCTTCTCATGCTTTATGCTTTTATCTTCCCAAATCCCATAGAAGATAAACTTCAGGCTTATTCTTGCAGTTGCAGGCACGAGCAACAACACTTGACTCGAGCAAACCCACCAGATTCTCTCCATATTGTTGTCTTCCACTAACATTTTCCATTTCATTGAAGCATGAGCTACTTCACTTTCAGAGGGCTGATCCTTCTATTTTGTGTTGGGATTTTAGCTTCTGGGCCATATAGAGTTTGTAGCCTGAGAAGCAAGAATCTTGCATTGAGATGGGACAAGGAGGAGAAATCAGCACTTCCTGGAAGTTTTCATAGTCTAAAGGATGTTGCAACAGAGGATTTGCAAACAAAGATGGAACTGGCACCTTCGCCTTCGATGATGACCTTCAATCCTGATCAATCAAACAAAAGAACAGTTCGAAAAGGGTCAGACCCTATTCACAACAGATGGTGACAAGCCGGTGCTGCTGTCTCTTACAACGCAGAGAAATGACAGACCAGAGTTATATTTCATTCTTTGCTTAAAAAGGATTCTGAAGGAGGTTGGTTGGATTTCTATGGTTTTCCTTTTCTTACAATGAATCGATCAGCTAGCTGAAATCCATATTTGCGCTAGCATAATGAGTGTTAGGGAAATTTTAGGGACCAATTGCTGGATAGTTAATGATCATGTTAGCTCTCAAATACAGAATATAGTGCTTTTTGCTTTTCTTATGACAAGGCTCTCTCTCTCTCTCTCTCTCTATATATATATATATATATATGATCTTAGCTTTGCCGACTTCTTTCACTAGGCAGTTGCCACATCTCAGTCTAACACAGTGCTTATGAACAAAATCACAATAGGGTTTTTGCAGGGGTTAAAAATAAAATTTCTGTTTTTGTACACAAGATGATCCAAAATGATCATGACAGGACTACAAGACATGGCTGATAATCCAGGTTCACAAGTTTTCACTTTTCAAGACCCTTGTGATTTTAAAAAAAAAATGATCCAATTTTTTTTATCTGCTTTCTCAAAACCAGAGCTACAAACTAAAAAATAATGAGAGCTTTCAACTGAAGAACAGTTAAAATGGAGGAACGTGGCTTGAAAATATGACGAAACAAAATAATAAATGCCTAAACCTTTGAACGCCTCAGTATTTCAGAAGCTGAGATTTCTTGTATCTGTTCTTCCTGTGCAAATCAAACCGTGCAGAAGAAACCTTATGTGCAACTTCCTGCCAAATCATATTCACAGCATCACCAGGTTGGGATGGATATTGATACTCAAAGTGCAAGGTAATCTCCTTCAATCTTTCCCACATCTCTGTCCACCTCTGCTGTGTGATTGATCTAAGCAGATTCGGCAGATAGCCTTTCTTCACAGCATCCTTGGCATGAACAAATAAGCAGAAGTCTGAGTAGTCGAGGATATCTTCAAATGGTAGCTCAATTTTGTCACTAATAATCACAGGAACACAGTGGCTCGCTATGGCATCAAAGAGACGATTGGAGGATGGGGTATCTCCAGCAATGTTTAGGCAGAATTTAGATAAGGCCATTCCATGACTTGCCTCACGTGCCCCATTTTTTCGTACTGTTCCAAATGCAAAATGGATATCTTTCTCATCTTTGAGAAGATAATACAGTTCTTGGCGAATAACTCCTCCCTGAAGAGTTTCCACTTTAAAATCAGATCAATTTGAATGTATGCTTATAAAGCAGATTTAAATGTATTAAACCATAAAATTGATATGGATGGTAATTTCAGAAAAGGACATAACTAACACGACTAATTAAATTACTAATACTCCAACAGTGATAGAGTGGCAAGAAATGAAGTGACAAGGATCAAACTCTGATCATTTCAATAGTTTTAATATAATTTCTAGCAGCAACAGTGGTGCAAACTTGTGTATCATAATATTATCAATATCTCAAAATAATAAGTGGTGTACTCCCTGCCAAACTTATGTCATAGAGCAAAAAATTTTTTTTTTTTGTACTTTAGATAAAATTACTGGCCAAAACAGGCAAAGAGAATATAACGAAAGTCAATATTAGAAACTATTCTTAACAAAGTCATAATGCATTTATCTGATAAAAGGAGCATGGGAAATACTCACATCTTTCCTGTATATTGCCCCTTGAAAATACAAGAGAGTAGGACGCTCCTTATATGAAAATGACTCAGCTCTTGGTATGGTACGTACTACATGTTTATATGGCGCAATAATATCTTTCTTCACATTGGCTGTTTCAACAGGATACCTTCCAAAATCTGCAAGAACAAGAATGGCAGAACCCAGCTTTCTTCTCGCATCCAGTATGCTATTAGGATGGTGAGCTACAATGAGATGATCTTGCCCTCCTGAACGTTTCCATTCTTCCCTGCTCATAAGAAACTGCACCAACCTCTCTTGCAACATTTCATTGGTGCTAACTTTCTCATCCCCTTGAATTTTAGAGAGCCGATTGTAACTCAGAGATGAGAAAAATGGAACAAAGATTACATCTGCTTGACTTGAATCCTGCACTCTAACTGCAGTACAAGGTCTAACAACTTCTGCAGAATTTGATGAAAGGAGATCAAGGGTGAGCCAATATTCTGGACTGTGCTGTAAATTTAGTCCACCGGGATATGATGGGACTTGTTTCGGGTCATCCACATGTGGCCATGTTTGGTTTTTACTTCCCTTCCAACCCAATATCCCAAAGTGAAATTCAGGAGGCAAGTCATACATGTACACTCTCAAAAGTGCCACAGTAGGATCACATGCCATAATTCTCTGTTGTTCTATAGGATCACAAGCTTGAATTTTTTTGTCTCTAGAAGGGAAGGGAGAGAGCATATTTCCTTCCTTCTTGTTATTGGGATTGAAGTAAAATGAAGTGTTATTGACCAGAATAAGCTCAAACACTGATCTAGGTATGAATGATTGATCTCTAAACTGAAGGAGGAAAATTGAAGACATGACCAAAAGGAACATAGAAACCAAAATTACGCAAAATATAAATCTTGATGGAGCCATCCTCTTCTCTGACATTTTTTTCCAAAAATCAAGAAAAGTAAGCTTCTTCGATTCCAGCAGAGAATAGTTCGATCTTATGTTCTCTCTACCAGTAATTGAAGAGCATGAACAGCATACACAAAGTAAGAGCTTTAATTGAGGTGGGCGATCACTTTAGAGTAGGAACATGAATTGCAATCCATGAAAATGAAACGGCTTAACTGCTGATGGCTCTTAAAGTGGTTAAACCCTCAAGGTTTAGTGACAACGATTTCTAGCAGCACAGTCACAACAAATTGACATACAAAGCACAATGGGAAATGGTCCTTAAAAAAGGCATATTTTTTTCAAGAAAAAAAAACATGACCAGGAAGACCTAGAAATTCAAATTTATTCAGCCTCCGTCGAAGAATAATCAGAACCAGAAATAAACGTGCAGGAGAAAGTGAAGAAATACGCTGGAAAACAAGAACTTATCAGCTGACAATATCTGGAGCTGCTAAAATCATAGCAAAGCTTCCAAATCCTCTATACATCGGAGAAGAGAAGCCCGAACACAGCAAACCTAAGAAAATGTTTGAGGGACATTGAAGATAACAGAAGTAAGCATCAATATGGTGGGAGAGGGAAGAAGAAGAAGAGGTAAATGAGTAAACTTGGCATCTGGGTATTGAGTAATTAATTACCAAACGAAGTGGGTGAGCGGTAACTCGCCAGCAGAGTAATATATCATCGTCAGTTTCTAACCACGCGACTCCATTGTCATGCTCTGAAACAAGGTAAGAGGAAAGGACTTGACTTTTCTGACAAAGGTGAAGGCCCACGGATGACACTATCGCACTTATATTCGGAGGTTTATGTAGTCTTGTAAGAAACCATTCGATAATTAAATAATTTAATAACCGAGTTAAATTCTTTTAGTTCATTATTATATACTACTATTTGGATGTTCTTCATGATAGCATAAAAGGAAGAAGAAAAAAAAAAAAAAGGGACCTTCTGTCACTGTCTTATTTTCTCGGATTTTCCAAGGTAAAGATTATCCCGCCATAAAACAAAATATAATTTTAAAAAATGCTTAAATACCTAGTTTTGTTAACGAATGGGGTATTTTCATTTGTTTTTGTAAGAGTAATATTTTCAAATTGCAGAATAATGCCTGTTTTTGTCGGGATTACAAAGGGGATTAAGTGTTCTGGCACGAAGAGGCAGATAATAATTATTAAAAAAAAAAAGTTAGAATTTTGAACGTCGAGGGAAAAGTCAAATGGATTGATTTGGCTAATTAAGGAATTGCGCGTGAATTTGTTAAAAGATCATCTTCCCAAAACAGTTTCCCTAAATAATCAACGCGGAGATTAGAGATCAAGCCGTTCATTATTTTGTTTTTTTTTTTTGGATAAATGGCCAATTTTGTTTGATACTTCTTTCTAGTTTCTACCATTAAAGACAGACAAATGGATTTTTCAACGTAAAATTTTTATTTGATATAGTGGACCGTTCACTGCGATCTTTTTTAATCCATGTAACCATCAAAACAAAGCATATTAAGGAATCTTTCTAATTCACCAGCTCCCAAGTTTTATCAGACTGCGATATTATACAATAATACGAATAATCTTTTAAAATATTTTTTTTACGTAATGCATTCGGTGTCCCAGGGCAAGCCATCTTTAAGGCACATCAACGACCCCAGACTAATCCGGATCGAGACCAGGTTGGCCACTTTCGGGGGGAAGCCTCTACCACTTACGTATAGCATTCCCACGTTTCGAATTCAAGACCCGTGGTTAAGTTAGGACAGCCCCTTACCAGCTGATCGATCTAAGCGTTTGATGGTATCTTTTAATATCTTTTGGGTATTGATTGGACGCAATGAACTACTTAATCATGCTGTCCATTTCACTTGTTGGAACCAAATTCTCATTAGCTTTTTAAATTTAAGCTTAAAGTCCTCATTAGCTTATTGCATGCGAAAGGCCACATAATGCAGCATACAATGATTCCTTCATTGTTTTTTTTTCTTGAGGACGGAGTTTAGGTTATTCCAGCCAAAACAGCAAAGTGGGAGAATACACTAGCACATTATGTTTTCATTAAAATCAAAATTTATCCGAAATTAAAATTCAAAATTTAAAATTTACATCGTTTTAATATAAAATGAAAGTCTTTATAATTCATTGGTCGGACCCGATTATATTTTCCTGAAACTAGAACACGCGGAGAGTTCGGGAATTTGTCAATTAAAATAAAGGTGTTTAGGAAAATAAATAAATCCAAAAATCACCGACAACCATAGTTAAGAATAAAACAATGAAATCGATTAAAATTAAAGTTATACTCGGTCCTATTAACAAGGCAAAAGGAAACTATTTTTTATCCTATTCTTAAGTCACATTATTAAATTTTTTTGCATGAATATAAAATTTTACCCTTCACTTGTTATTGTGTAGATTTTTTTTTTTTCCCGTAAGTATCATGGATATTAAATAAGAGCAAAGTTAAAAAAAAAAAAAAAGTTGTTAAAATTTAAAACACAATGAAAAAAATTTAAAATTTTTCTTGTCATCGATAAAACATGTTAGAAGGATGTTGCTAGCCTTCGAGGAGTAGTTAGCGGATCGAATTACATGCTCAACTCATCCCAAAAACAACGTCGTCGTTTTGCAGGATAAGGTTCTAAGCTCATGGATTCACTGAGTTCACTGTGCGTGCATGCATGTAATTTGAACCCTAAAGGTTGTGAGCTGAACTAAGGCAGTGAGTTTGTGGTGATGTGCATATAAGGAGCCACCATTTGGCCCAACCAGCTTTCTTGGCAGAGGAAGAACATGCATGCATATTGTCTTCCTCTACTGGGTCTGGTTGCACTGCCCTCTATATTATTTTTTATTTCTTTCTTTGTTTTCTAAAAAGAATGGGATAAAGATAATGGTATGGTTTCTGTCATCGTCATTTTCTTATCATCTCTTATAATTCTTAAATCATATTTGTCCAATCAATATAAAAAATCACATTATTATTTTAATTTTTTTTTTTCATCTTCACAATCAACGAAATAAATGAGCCCGATGAGAGATATAGAGAAAAAAGATAAGAAGAGAATCTTCTTCTTAAATATAATGCGGGTTTATATTAGAATCAACTAATATGTTTAATTATTCTAAGAATGTGAACCATTAATGATTTTTTTTTTTGGTTAAGTGCCCTCCATTTCTTTTTTAATGATATCTTAAGAAGTTTGAGAAAATTAATTTCATAATAAAAATGGAAATGATTTTTTTTCTTATCCTAACCCTTCTCTATAGGAAGTGAATGCCCCTCTTCCTTTGTACTACTTGGGAGTTTGATCCTCATCCTACAACCTCGTCCATTATTAGAGGACTTGTTTGACTTTTGTAATATTGTAATTGTGTGAAATTCAAATAATTATAAATTAGACAGAGGAAGGCATGTGCGGAGGATTTGGTAAGAGACAGCCTCGCCTTTTATGTGCTCTTCTCCCATCACCTGCAAATGGCTAAAGGTTCAAATTTATTTTATAAGTCTTCGTTACATATTATAAAAAAATTTCGTATTACTCACAGAAGAATTATCGATAGGAAAAATTCTTTCAGAAATTATCTATGGAATTTTGTTAGTTACTAACATTACCTACAGAATTTCATGAGTAATTTATGTCGGTAAATAAAATTTGAAATAGAAAATTTCCCTCGTAAAAAAAAAAAAAATCATGGCTTATTTTACCACGACGTTTTTTGTGACTGAAATTTTCCGTTAGAAATTTTATTTTACCAATGGAAATTACTCACAGAATTCCATGGGTAATGTCAGTTACCGAAAGAATTCTGTAGGTAATTTCTGACAGAATTTTTTCTATCAATAATTCCGTGAGTAATTCAAAGTTTTTTTTTTTTGGTAGTGACAGAGTAATGTTATTTGAAAAGATTTTTTAGGCTCATGTTATTTGGAAGTTTTAAAATGTAACAGTGTTACTTCATATTGTTAAAAAACTAATATTAATCGCTAAAAAAATGATGTTAGCCGTTAACTTTTAATAAAAAATAACAATATCACTCTATTTTACCATTTTTTTGATAATATTAAACTTAAAAAAACTTTCATGTAACATTACTTCTTAGCGAAAGTTTATAGAACAAATTTACATGTTAACCCTATAGCCAAGTACTCAATATTTAGTTGTTTACCTCAAGTTTTTTCTTTATATTTTTTCCACAACCCACAATTATCCTATAATTCCTGACTTTATTTTTAAAATTTTATGCTATTCATTTATTATGAAGCATTGTTTGTAACAAGATGCTCAGGTTATGCATTAAAACTTGCGAGCTTCCCAACATACATTCAAAAACCATCTCCTTTTACAATTCCACCCCTCCCTACACTTTTATTACAAAACATTAGAAATAAAGGGGGAAAACCATATTAATTGATGGAAAATAATGATGATGTTTGAGATAGTATAGTGTTTGGTTTTTATAGTTTATCCTTAATTTATTTTGATCTCTATAGTGTTTGGTATCTTCTTCTTCTTCTTCTTTTTTTTTGAGGAAACTAGTGATGGCACATTGGCCCATAAGTTTTGGTCCAAACCCAAGTGTTTTTATACAATATTGACGGGAAATATAACTAAGTCCAAATTCTGAAATGGGCCTCTCTTTCAGTCCTGCGGTTAATTGTACGGCCCGTCCATGCCCCAAATCTTAAAAATGTTATAAAGAAATATAATTATAATTATTTTAAAACGCTCAAATCATTTCTAAGTTTTGCTATGAATTTAAAAAATAGATGAAATTATTTTAAAATTTTTTAAATAAATTTTTTTATTCACAAATCAATACAACTCATCTTAATAAACGTTGTAATTTGTATGAATATAACGAGCTTTAATTTAGAGCATATGTAAAAAAAAAAAAAAAGTCTGATCGATAACCAAAAAAATGTATGTGTGTGTGTGTGTGTGATCGTTTGTAATGATGAAAATATATGTGACGATGATTGAAATTCTTGCTTCATTTAAGCAGTAAATTTAATTCGTTCCAAATATTACTGAGTGCATTAAGTAAAATGGGTGATGGTGATGCTAATTTCATGAAAGGTGAGTCATACACTGATACACCCAAATTACAACTCAAATAATGGTCGATGTTATTTAACGTGAAAATGGTCTATATATATATATATATATATATATATATTAGTATTCTCCTGTAGTTTTGTTCTACGAGCATACTAATTTTTGCATTAATCCAAATGATTAATTTGTTTAATGCACATACTCACGTGAGATCAAGGTCAAATGCCCCAATAGAAAAAAAAAAAAAAAAAAAAGGGAAAGCAAGCTAATACTCAGTTTTAGAAGAGAGACGACTACTTAAATTATAGCTTTCAGTTTGATTCAAAATTGTCATTAACTATTATGTGTGTGTGTGTTAGTAAATGTGTGTGTATTATAGCATATTATATTACATTAATTAATTTTTTTCATACAATATTACATTAATTAATTTCACCATTTCTTTCTTTTAAATACTTTCTTATCGCTTGTTGATCCATGTGGCTCCTTTTTTTATTTATTTATTAATTTTTTATGTAATTTGTACTCTATAATATGCAAAGAAGGCCACAGGTTAAGACAAAAAATGTCAAAGCGTTGGTTGGATTGGATATGTGCGCGGCTACCTTACTTCAAATTATGTATGTTATGAATATACTGATTACGTGGATGTTCATTGACTCCCAGTCTCCAAATATTACAAGATGATATAAGACCCACGCATAGTACTATGGATAGTAATTTACTATTTACATCCTTCTATAAATAGAGGTCTCCTGTAACTATCCAAGAGACTTAAATGAACCTATTTCATCTCTCTAGATTTTTTTTCTGATTTCTCTATAAATTTCCTTCAGTTTTATAACTTATAACACGTTATTTGATATCTTCTTCTTCTCATCTCATCCTGCAGATCGCTTCTTCATATTTTATGCTCTCTCCAAGATGTTGATCATCTTCTCCACCCTCAATTTCCTTCAGATTTAAAACTCCAGTCCTCAATTTCCAATAAACTCCCCATCCCACCTGAAGAATCCTTTTCCCCCCCCCCCCTAAATTCCACTCATTCCACTCTGCAACTAGTACTTGCTAATTCTCACCATTTCTTGTTCGTGGCGCAACTTTCAAGCTTCTTCGTAATCCGTGGCAAGTTGACCCATCCTGCAATTTCTTCATCTTCTGACTCTTTCTCTGATCAATTTCATTCCCACTTCTCCAAATTCCTCCAAATTATCACCTTTCCAATTCTTCTTTTTCTTCCTTCTTCAATCTATCTTCTTCTTCTCTCATCAATCTTAATTCAATTTCCATCCTCTTGTCCTCCTTCATCTATGTGTCTCTGTAGTGGCGATGGGATCAGGACCACAGAAACTCTTTACACTTCTCGCCTCATTTCCTTTTTCCCCTTCAATAACAATAAATTGCACCATAAATAGCTCTCAAAAGCTGTGACAAACTTGGATTTCTCTTTCTCTTCAATCATTTGATTTATAATTTCAATTTTTCTTTTTCGGAAGCAACAGCCTGGGAATCTGATGAACTCAAGAAGGGGCTTGAAAGTGGAAACTTTACCTCCTGGTCCGCTTATCCTCACTTCTCCTTCGTTCTTTTCTCCGATCAACTCTCCGAATCCGACGCTGCCCTTCATTTCACTCGATCTGTTTGTACTGTTTTGCCGACAAACAGTGATCTCTCAAAAAAAAAAAACCTGTTTGTCTGGCAAGAACAGTTTAAAAAAAAAAAAAACCTATTGAATAGAGTTCTATTTTTATTATTATTGTTATTAATTTGACTCCAGATTGAAAATCTAGATTTATTTTTATGTTGATAATATTTACATTTATTGCTACTAACATTTATTTTTATGTTCTTAACATTCATTTATTTTTTTATGGTTGCGACACTATATAGTGGGCTCCATTTGTTTAATTTAATTCTTTACTATTTTATTTATCTTTCATGGAGACACACTAGTATTTATTAGTGGGCTCCATTTATTTATTTTATTTTACATTTATTTATCTTTCTTGACGGCACACTAGTATCTATTAGTGGGTTACATTTATTTATTTTATTTAGTGTTTATTTATCTTTTATGGTAGCGACACTTAGTGGGCTCCATTTATTTTATTTTAATTCTTTACTATTTAATTTATTTTTCATGGTGGTGACACTAGTATAGTGGACTCCATTTATTTATTATTTATTTACTGCTTTATATCCCTTTCCCTTTTATTTTCATTTATTTATTTACTGCTTTATATATCTCATTCCCATTTTCATTATTTATGGCAACCATACTATTAGAGGGTTTCATCTATTTATTTTATTACGCTTATATTTTATTTATCCTGAAGATAAATTGTTAAAAAGCCATATGTATCATGAGATCAAAATGTCATGGAGATATGAGGCATAAATTGGCTAAGAGATAAATTAGCTTGAAGCTAAGAGACAAGTTAGCCTAAAGCTAAGAGTCATATTGGTCTGAAGCCAAAGAGACAAATTATGAAACAATGTTTGATCCATAAATTTTGTATGTCATCAATTGTATAAAGGCCTTAAAATTGTATGATTATGGTTGATTGTAAATAAATATATCCAATTTACTCTTGTAGTAGCAATATTGTAATTAAGTCAAGAAATATTGTGGATTAATTTATTGTCATGATCAAATAGATAATTGAGTTATGGATCATGAATTTTATCCAACTTCATTTCCAAAAGTAAATGAAGTAAGAAATAAATTTGTCATTATTGTTGTTTTACTATTGTTTTGTGTTTCCTATAATTATAACAATTTTTGTAAATACGAAAGAGGAATATTCACAAACAAAATAATTAAACAAAAGACAATATTATTTCAACAAAGTTTAATAGCGAGTGGTTCAACTCCATTACAAAGTTCAATTATCTCATTCTGAAGATATTTAATGTCACCTTCTTTTTCTTCTCTTGAGTTGGGATCAAGATAAGGGCAAAGCTCTTCGTAATATCAAGATCTGCCTCATAAGTTTTTGAAGCTTTTTATATGACCACTCTTTTAACCCTCCTTTTTGATAAATCTTTTGGATGGTATGAGTACTCATATTTAATTGTTTACTCACTTCATCGAGGGTTAAGTGAAAATAATTTCTTAAATCATGGAGCGTTGTTCTCTTTATTCTTTCTCGTTACTCCATTGTTAACCTATATAATTCACCCTGTTTAAGGGATGAAGTATCATATGGAATATTAACCACGGGTTGTTTTCCTTTATCTAATGGATTTTTAATATTGGTTTGAAATGAACTTCCGCGGTGTTCATTTGGGTTTTTAGCCCATTCCGAACCAACACAAAGGATCTCATAATAGGCTAATATAGGATCACGCATCAAGTTATATCCTGATGCTTGTAAATCTATACAATACTGTGTCAGAAAATGTTTGATTTCTCCAAAATTTTTGTTAGTAAAATCAAACATTGGAAGCCTGTCAGTATTGTAAGATTTATCCTGTACATTTTCAAATAAAATAGCGTGGGAAATCATACTTGTTCTCCTTCCGTGAACTTCAAGTTTATGACACTGAAGTCCATTGGTATGTATGATCTCCCGTAAAACATCACAACAACTTCATTCCAATAAGCTAGTAGTTGTTAACCGGCTGGTTGTTGCTGGCTGACTAGTGGTTATAGCTGGCTGGCTGGTGTTTGCTTCTAGGCTGATGATTGTTTGTTGGTTGGTTGTTTGCTGGCTAGTGAATGCTGGCTGATTGATTGTCGTGACTATTGACTGAATTGAATTAGTAGACTCCATTAGTTCTGCCATAGTTCTACACCTCTTAACAGGCCTCCTTGATGAACCTGCCTCAGTTGTACCTTCAATCCTTGTAGATGGAGGAAAAACATTTGTTCTTGGGGGAGAAGTAAGTACATTTGAAGCAGAAGGAGGATTAGCAGAAAGAGGAATTAACATGTCTAAAGGATCAGAAAATAGTAAAGAAAAAATGACATGTTTGTCTGATCATCATACAACAAAGCATTAAGTAATGCTGTGTCAAATGTATCAGAAACTAGGATAAAATTACTTGGTCCTGTCATGGCAATAAAATTTAGAAAAATATGTGTGAGTATCTAGTAATTGATATTATCAGATGCTTGAGTGTTTGTGAGGCATGTTCGTTTGCCTTCTTCTATTTATGGCCGAATTAAATACTATTGAATCTCTGCAGATATGCGCAGTCCTGTTGAATCTCTGCAGATCTGCTCCTTATAAAGCACGAGCTTAGACACTTTTTGACTATATATGCATATGACAATTCTACATTGATGCATGTTGCGCCTGTGATTCCACAGTGTTGTGCTCGTTAATCTGTAGTGATACATATATGATGATTTTGTATTTTATAATGATATATATTTTATTTATCGATTCTGGAAATGAAAATTTTGTTACCAGAAGTAATAAAATTATGCATTGATAATACATAAAGAAATCTGTGGAATTTTAATAATATCTGTAGAAATATGCTATTATTATGGAATATTGTATGAAAATTCCATGAATTAATTTTTAAGAACTCACACTTGAGGGGGAGAATGATATTGATCAAGTGTGAGTGTTTGTGTATTATTTCTCCGTGAATATTTTTGTTAATTCCCCCGGAATTTGATATTAGATTTGATGATAAATCATATGGAAAGTTGGCTTGACTCGAAATGGATCTCTGGAAATGTATCAAATTGAATGATATAGGATACATTTGATATTATAAATCTGCAAAGTTTGCAGTAATGTTTGCAACCAAAAGTTTGCAATAGATTATGCGCGCAATTTCCAGATTGAATGATCCAGAAATTTTATATGAGTTGATCAATGACTATGAGAACATTGTTTATATGTGTATATTTGCAGCAATTATATAAGCCAACAGAATTCTCCTCATAAAATTAGCTTTTGGTCAGGAGCCAGATAAAATCCATCTTAAAAGTTTTGAATGTGCAATGATTATTAATCCACTACAATGCACACAGATGGATATATACCGCATGATTAGATGAGGGGGAGAAAAATAAGCAGATTGGGTAAAGAGATAAAGTGGAATGAATTATCATTGGCTCATTTTGATCCTCGTACAAAGAAATGTGCGCTCAAAGTTCAAAAGATAATTTATTTGTAGAGTTTAGCTAATCGAATGTCAAAAGCATTTATTGACCTAAAGAAAGTGACAAAGTCACATGTCCCAACTGCAAATGCTCCTATATAAATTGTTATAAAGCATGCCTGAAGCGTTGCAGGTCCATCGGTTTTAAAGATAAAATTCCTCGAATAAGAAAAGGAGCTATAAGAATATAGATGATCAAGTTGAGGATAATTAAGAAAAGCTCCAGAAGAGTCATTTCTTGAAGAGATGTTATCTCCAAAAGAGATGTTATTTCTAGAATTGAATATTATGGTTCTAGAAGAGACCCAGGTACCTAATATATTTGAATATAAAGAGATCTCAATAAATGAAATCCGATGGGACCGAAAATGACGTCGACATTGATGATTTTTATGTTTA
This sequence comes from Acacia confusa, assembly GCA_037074495.1. Lineage (NCBI taxonomy): Eukaryota > Viridiplantae > Streptophyta > Magnoliopsida > Fabales > Fabaceae > Acacia > Acacia confusa. The sequence goes on along the minus strand of CM073505.1, from coordinate 44,180,039 downwards.
TATGATAGCATATGTTGTAATGAATGATAATAAGGATCATGAGCCACAATATATTAGTGTGCTAGAAGCACATGTCCTTGAAAGATGTAAGGCGCCATAAATATTTGTCTCTAAAGGACTAAATATGACAAAAGCATAAGTCTCCGAAGGACTCAAGATGCTAGAAGCATCAAATTTTCGAGAATAATGATAAGTTCATATATTGCCAAAAACAATTAGAGTGTGCATTTTCGTGAACATTTATTAAAATTCTATATGCACATGTATATTTATGAAAATATTATTATGATTTTACTTGAAAGTTTTAGATCTTACAGGTATACAATGGACAATCAGACTGGGTGTTTCTATTATTCCATAGCGAATAATAGTATACTTGATGATAGAAAGGATGATATGCTTAGAATGATATTGAAGCAATGTAGTCATCAGGGGGAGCAAATCTGATGTAATCAAGAGGGGGAGATGATACACATTGTACTCTTTTCCCCTTATTTAGGTTTTGTCCCACTGAGTTTTCCTAGAAAGGTTTTTAATGAGGCAGCACTGAATAATGTATCAATGGATGATGTACTCTTTTCTTTGACTAAGTTTTTATCCCACTGGGTTTTTCTTAGTTAAAGTTTTTAACGAGGCACATTCATAAATGGACATCCAAGGAGGAGTATTATGAATATACTGATTATGTGGATGTCCATTGACTCCCGGTCTTCAAATATTACAAGATGATATGGGACCTACGCATAGTACCATGCATAGTAATTTACTATTTACATCCTTCTATAAATAGAGGTCTCCTGTAACTATTCAAGAGACTTGAATGAATCCATTTCATCTCTTTAGAATTTTTTCTGACTTCTCTTTAGATTTCCTTCAGTTTTATAACAGTGTAATCAAAGTTAGAATTATTTATATTTTTATAGGCTCTTTCATGATTAAATTGAATTTTTTAATGCATTTTTAGGATATTACTATATAATTAAGTATTAAATTGAATTAGAGACAAATTTATTGATTTAAATATAATAAGGGGTAAAATTGACATAATTTATTAATTATTTATATAAATAATTTCTTAGACTTTTAATACTATATATATTGTACTTAATCTTTTGTAGACGTGTCTTTAGAAGAAAATTGGACAACTTGAAAAAATGTAAAATGTCAATTTGGTTAAGAATTAATCTTTTCTAGGAATGGAAAAAGTTACAGGAAATTCCCAAACATTTATGGAAATCTCAAATTTTGGGCAAAAAGGACAGGTAAAATAACATAAGATACCCAATATTTTTAAAATTACATTATGACTCATAAAAATTTCAAATAGTTACTCCAAAAACTCTTGAATATTCTCCCTTTAGTCCCTGGTCAAAACGATCGTCTTCACCTGAGCTTTCATCACCATTCCTCCTTGGTCGCCGGCGACCTTTCTTTCCTTCACCATCGCCGGAGATCGTCCCTCAACCACCATCACTTCCGTTGGCATCGAGAGCCAGAGAACATAGACGGCGCCGAGGAGACTTTACACAGACGAGAGAGTTCGGAGCTCGAACGAGAGAGCTAGAGAGAGAGAAGGGTCGACGTTGAGAGAGAAAAGGCCACCACCGTCGACTACTTCACCTTCGTCGGACCTCTCGCAAACTGCCACCATAGCACCGTCACCGGAGGTTAGGTCTTCACCATCTTCTACCCTCCGCCACTCTTCGAACACAGACAAAGGAAGTCGGAATAGCTTCACCTTCCTCCGGCAATCTCTCTTTTCCATCCTCATCGCTGGCATTCTCCTTCAGTCACAACTGCCGGAAGCTTCTCTTTCTTCACCACCGCAGGCTTCTCTTTTGTTCTAGCTGGTGCTGCTTTCTTCTTCACCGTGGAACCACCGTCACGATTCCAGAGCTCCAGTCCGTCGCTCTCACTGCCAGAAACCACGGTCGCCGTCGATCTAGCCTTCTTTTCGGTCGGATCTGTTCTCCTGTCACCACCTCAGTCTTCCTTCCTCCATCTACACCTTCCTTCGGCTTCTCTGTAATTTCCGCCGTGTTTCTATTCTTTACGGCGAGTTTTGCAATTTTCCAGCGACCTCCAGATTCCGACGAGCTCAGTTTTCATGGATTTTCAGAAGCTCCAAACAAGTTGCTATAAATGCTACTGAAACCTTAATGAATCTTTAATGGATGGCTAAGCGTTCAACTCTTGAGGATTTGGGATTTGACTTGAGTTCGAAGAGTTTTTAAGGGATGGTTTTTCTTAGTTCATTTATGAATTTTCTATTATTGTAATTCCTAACTATATATGTTCTAAAATAGTTTCAGAAGGATTTAGTTGTGAGTTTTTTGAGCTTCATATTTTTGAATTAAGGTTGCTTATATTGTGTTTGGATTGGAATTATTATGATTAGATGATTTATAGAGATGTATATATTTCGTATTAATTCAATGACATTATGCTTGCTATGTGATTACTAGTTTATGTAATTGATTTGAGTTAGTTTAAGTGTCTAAATTGTGCATTCATATCTGAGGAAACATTTGCATTAATTCAATCCATTTTATACATCAATTAATTATTGAATAATATTTCTTAGCAATAACTATGAATGCAGTCATATGAGTAGCTATTAAGAAGTGTTAGACCCAATGTGATTCCTTGGGGTTTTGAATTAAGGCTTGATAGATTTCAAACTCTCTAAGCAATGATGTCTTTGAATCAATTTCTAAAGAGATCAATTCACTATTAACCATTCCATTTTATAAAGAAAATACCAAAAACAATAATTTAATATTTAATTAAATTGCATTACTCTATTAGTTATTAATTTGCAAAACCTAAAATCAATTTTCCTTTGTCTTAATTGCATTTGCATATCTTTAGATTATTTAGGAATAAATAAAAGCCTTCTCTAAAAGAGAAAATAATCATACATTTACCATATATGATCTTTAGTGTTGATTTTTAACTGTAGACCTCACGGCTAACTTACAAAAGCCCTACTCAGTAAAGAGACAAAACTTGATCTGCCCATATAATAAATTGGAAACACTAATTAATAAACCATCCAACAATAAAATCTGCCATTTTTTCTGAAGATTCATCCGTGTGTGTCACAGTAGATGAATCTCATTTCCTTTTTGGCCAAAGATGAATCTTATATCAGCATATATGCAAGATGCTATTCTTCGCGTCCTTAATAATATTGAACCTCCCCGTCATTTACAACAACAACCTTATGAAGCCAAGGACAGCTTCTTTAAACTCTCTACACACACACATACACACACATCCATGTGCGTGTGCACGTGGGAGCAAGAAGACAAGGTCTCACTGGACGCACAAATATGTGCGCGCGCGTGATAGATTCTCTCTTTATAAAATGCAAGTAACTGATATATTTCCATAGCATGCACGAATCTAACACTGCAGCTCCTTTTCCATGGATACTCAAAAATTCTCTCTTTTCTCGAAGCATGAGGTATATATTAATAAATTAAACTTCAATAACAAATTTCTCATCCACTCATTGTAACGCCAGAGAGCAAAGTATCAATATCTCGTTAAGTAATAACCCAAGAATCGTTGACCAAAAATTAAAAAATTGTTAGAATATTATAATATTATGAATTATTTAGATTTAAGCTTTATCTTATTAAATTTGATATTTATTATATCTTAGGATTAGATAAAGATATATTATATCCTTATTGTTGAATTTAGAGGGATAAAACTCACTCTATTAATCTTATTAATCAAAGAGAGTACATATGAGCCTTTATATAAGCAAACTTAGAGCTAACCCTAGAGTCTAATCTAAACTATTTAATCAGAATAAATAAAAAATGATTAAGATATAATATCCTAAGGATATAATATATCTTTATCTAATCCTAAGATATAATAAATATCAAATTTAATAAGATAAAGCTTAAATCTAAATAATTCATAATATTATAATATTCTAACAAAAAAAAAATTGCAAGAATCCAAGATGTGAGAGCAACATTCACTTTTAGTTGCTACTCTTTATTTCTTATCCTTAATATAAATAAGAACTACTTTATAAGATGCTTAATTTAGTATAGTGTAATTAATACTCATAACGGTATGGTTATTAATATAAGGTCTAATTGTGATATTGATTTTGACTGAAAGACATATTTCTTGTATTTATTAATATTTTCTCAATTATTGATGCTTCTTCAGTTATAATTAAGTAAAAGAGAGGTGAAATGAATAAAGGAAGATAATTAGGATGCCTTAGAAAAAACATGTTATATTAAATATCTTAACTAATAATTTCTTTAATTTAATCAAATTATGTAAATAGGTCTTATATCAAAGATAATCAAAAAGAATATAAACATACCGTGGGACATATGCATAGTGGAGAACACACAGCGCAGGGCTTAAAAACAACAATATACAATTTGGGTGCTTTTCATGAAAATGCAGAATGGCCAAATTGAAAGTGAATATGTGTGTGTGTGTGTGTGTGTGACAAAACAAGAACAAACACGCACGCTCATCTTTGCCCAGACATGGCAGAGACAAATATTTTAAGGCCAACCATGCTTCTATACCTAAGTAGGGGACTCATCACATGAATCCGTATGTGTGTGTGTGAATGATTCAATATTATATATATATATATATATATATATGCTTATAGGTCTTTTTTGCTCTCACTTTAATAAAATATTTTGACGGACCCTACAACATACCCCGTATACAACAAAGGTGGGGTGACTAAGTTACTAATTGTTTGTGTCTGCCATCAATGTTCCATCACTCCCTACAAAAGAATATATATCTTTTCAAATACTTGACGGCTACAAACTCAGAAGAAAAGCTCTTGGCCTGATATGAAAAAAGAATGTCAGCTTCCACATCCAGTGGTTTTTATTTGTTGCCCTCACTTCACTCAGTTTCCTCATCTCAAAAGCATAGAATTATAATTAAATATATATCTATACATATCTCCTCTCCCATAATAGGGCAGAGTTTTCTATATTTTAATTATAGTCAAAATTAACAGAGGTAAGTTGAGTCAATTTATTGAAACATGTGTTACGTGAATGCTTTATCGATTATAAACAACTAATAATGAATTCAAATGCCCATACATCACAAGGCAAAAGATTGATATATAATTATAGATATAGTAGTGCAGGTGCATGCATGCCACTTCCAACTATTAATTAAACACTATATTGAATATGAATGTGCATCATGTGCTCATCACCTTTTTATCTTTTATGAAACACTTGTTTAATGTTGTTTCTAACTAATACCACTGACCACCGAAAAGAGAGAGACTAGCTAGCTAGTAACTTGACAACAATATGCAAAAATTTTAGGCTCCTCAACATTTAGCTAGACAACTTTTAATTAATTAATAGTGTGTATACTAACTAATTAATATATTATCCCTAACATGATGGGATCCAGGTGGGCCATCTTGGAATAATAACAATAATAGATTTCATCAAATGCTAAATGATTTTTGGACAATAAACTATCTTCTCAGACACACACACAAACACGCCCTAACCAGTTTTCCTGCTGATGAGAACATAATAAGGATGAATATATATGCATATGCATATCATCATGCACAGTTAAATATCTTTTGTATTTCTGCAGAATCTGAAATTGCTCATTCAAGCTGAATGTTACTGGTTTGAGAAATCTTTCTGACAGTGATATATATTCATCTTATATATGCTTCTTTCAAACTGTTAAAATCACGTTCTAGCAAGGTGATAATTATGTGTGTGTGTGTGTGTAAATATATGCAGTACATGCATATGAAAGATAATTCCGAACTATTGGATGAAACAATCTATATATTCTTGGCTTGCTTGTGGTATGCAAAACTTGACCAAGATAATTTTATTGCATTGCTTACTGGATCTAATTCTCCAATCAGAGAGTGAGATGCACTTAGCTAGATATTATATTTTACAGGAAAAAAAAATTAACTTGTTAACTAAATTAAATGATATAAACACAAGCAATAAGGAAATGTAAGTTTGCCCTATACATGTACATGTGACTCCGTTCCTTCATCCATCCATCCGCCAAAAAAAAACAAAATACCAATATATGGCCTGCTTCCAATTAATTGATTGCGCTAATTAAGATAATCTAGCATTAAATTTTCGCTGAGTGTAATTGGGGAAACATGAATCAAAAAGGGATATAAAAAAACAGACGAAGATATGAAGAAATTGCAAGAGCTATGAGGTAAAAATAGCAAATTAAGAAGAGAATATAGAAATCGATCACTTGGATATATGTGTGTGTGTAAGAATATACTATTGAAAAACAAAAACTGAGATCTGAAGTTTCCAAAATAACTAATTCTTGAATAACAAGATCAAGAATGGAATCTGTTTGATAATTAATCCACACTCAATAACCAAGAATCGATCAAAACCACCAAAATTCAGCAAGTAATTATATCTATCATCAATTGCTGTTGCATAAGTTTAATAAATAAGTAGATGTGTTTTTGTGTTGATGATGATGAGATTGAAGGAGCTAGATTAATTAATTACTCTCAGTGACGACCCTTTCTTGTCTTTTGTGGAAACTGCGGTGGCAGCCACAAGCAGCACAAGTGAAAGCGCCGTCGGTGCCTTCGGCGGAGCTAGCCAAGAACTCTCTGCAACCATCCACTGAATAGCCTCCCACAGAAGCTGCATGATTCTTCTGACATTCACCATAATGAACAGAAGTTCTTCGAACCACTGGGCTGCCAACTCTTGTCACCACTACCCTCTTCATCTTCACGATCACTCTGTAAGTTGAAAGAAAACCTGGATTCTTCAAACGATCATTAATCTATATATACATATCAGTGCCTTTTTAATGGCTCACTCAAACCCTAACCCTAACCCAGAATGTAAATTTTTTGTATTGTATGGTTGCAATTGTCCCAACTGTGACCAAGAGAAGAAGAAGAATGGAGAAATTAATCCATGGAGAAGCATTATCTTACCAACTTTAATTTTGTTGGTGCTACGTCTGGTTGTTTAGGAGCATATTGGGACACCGACTCACACCAAAGTATATCTTGTGTTTTATTTTGTATGACCCAATGATGACATGCCACATCAGCAGTAGGATGTGGTAAGTGGTGATTTCTGAATCCTGAGACTACTGTATTCATCCCTTTCTCATGGAAGTTAATAGATACAGGAAAGGCGTTGGTACCCTACCAAACTTAGACCATACAATTAAAAACAATAATCTCTAGGTATAGGTATTGGTCTTTGTGGATAATTTGAGAGAAAAATATTATTTTGAATCTAATCTATGAATAAAAGATGGTATATATGGGTCTTTATATAAGCAAATATAGAGCTAATCCTAAAATCTAATTTAATCCAATCAAATCAAAATAAATTAAAATAACTAAGATATAATATATATCTATATAGTGGATTCTGAAGCTTCCAACGACACTTTGAACTTAAAAAATGTTGATTCTGAAGCTTCAAACGACACTGTCAAACTTTAGAAATGTTGATTAATTCTTCGGATGTAGAGAGTAGACCAATGACGTTGGGTGCAATGACTGTGGATCGCACAACTGGATTCTATTGGGTTTAAAAAGAAAGAGATGCATGATTCAATCTTTTGACTTTGATATCATGTGAACAATTTGAAAGAAAGATATTATCCTAAATCCATAAATAAAAAAGAGTGCATATGAGCTTTTATATAAGCAAATCTAAAGCTAACCCTAGAATATAATTTAATTTAATATAATCAAAACAAATCAAAATAATTAATATACAATATCCTATGATATAATATATCTATATATAATCCTTAGATATATTAAATAACAAATGTAATAATAAAATAAAAATTAATTCAAATAGTTCAAAGTAAATACACAATATATATTACCACATTACTTGTGAAAGAGGTTTCAACTCCTTACTAATTAGTGTTATTGACTATATCTTATATGAGTGAAAAGTTGGGACAAAAAACATTATGAGGTGCAAGTTTCTTTATATTTCTTATTCAGCACTCGTTTTCTTATATGATCTATCTCTCTATAAATATTCTTGTGTCATTAATTTAATAATCCTATAAAAGATTTAAGTTAACAGCCATAACCCTAAATTTGTTTTTTAGAATTGATGGCTTACCTGCCTCAACAATAAAATAAAAGCAAAAAACAAACTATTTATGATCTCTAGAAAGCTGCTAAACTTTTAAGTCTTTTTATAGTACAATATTTACACGCTTTTTTATATTCCACTTTACTCCTTATTTATATTAGCTGATATTCTACATGAATGTATTAACAACAAAAAAATGTTCAAGATCATTTATTTTATTTTATTGATATTTAATATCATTATAGTATTGGTTTCCTCATCCACTCCTATAAAACTTAGTTTTAAATTTAAATTCAAACTCAAAAAAATAAAATAAAGGAATCAATATATATTAAGCTTCAGAAAAATATAAATTCAGGGTTAGTTTAGTCTTATATAGCTAGGGTCCCAGTAATTCACTAGTATTATCATCCATTTAATATATAATGAGAGTCAGAACTGGCTTTATTTGGTCAAACTCATGATTGATCAAACTAATTTAGATCAAGAGAGTATGAAAGCAAAACCAAACAAGGGGTAGACGCTAATTCTATATGTGGAGTGGGTCCATAGTGATATTGAAAAGGAAGGACACTATGGCCCTTTGATTGAAACTTGGGACAGCTCCTAGTGTCTGGTTTAACATCATAATAAGATTCGTCTAATCATAATTATAACAACCATTAACCCCACATTGTACACATTAACCACCACCCTTTTTCTTTCCCTCCCATCAAATCAACCACAATCATAACCTTCCAAACACCCAATACCAGCGACTACCATTATATATAACACACACACACACACACAAATAATTCTACCTATAGACTACCATTATAACACACAAATAATTCTACCTATATATATACCCTTTCTCACCTTCAGAAAAAGAAAAAGAAGAATGGAAGAGAAACGTATCCACGGGTCGGATCTTTGTCCAAGCTCCATAGAATGAGAGAAGAGAGAGATAATCATAACTAGGGTGAAAAATTATTAAGGGAGGTGTTGTAGATCGTGGAATGTATAGAACGTTGTCAATTATAATAAAATATTACAATACTAGAAAATAAAGTTTTTAGATGTAATTTAATAATATAATAAATCACAACTACTATATCTAATAATAGCTAATAAATAATAAATAAGACAATTATACAAGAAATATCAGAATCTAAATTCACTCTTAATATTTTATAAGTGAAATATTACAAGAGAGACAAAAGTACAAATGTCTTATTAGTCAATCTAGGATGATTTTGGAAGGAAGGAGGGGACTCCTATTATACTTGAAGTGCCAACCCTCTCACAAAGAATTGGCTGATGTGGAACTCTGGCCAAAACTCACAAATCTTCACCTTAGTGATTCTCACCTTAGCCTATGTTGATCGTTGATTAGGAAGATGAGAGAAAAGTTAAAGTAGTATTGTGGTTTATCATATGGATTGGATTTACATAATTTAGAGATTTTAAGGGATGATGAGAAAAAGATTGTGAGAAACCAAACCATATTTATAACATTGGGTGAATAATATATTAGAAAGGACTGAAAGGTGACGTAGCCTCATTTTAGGAAACTTTGCCATTTCCAATATTCCATATTTTAGGAAACTGATGTATATTCCTTGTTGTTCATCAATTAACAATATATTCATCATAAATACAATATGAACTAAATTCTAACTTAATTCATATTTATTTAATTAGATGGTAAACCCTAATTAAATGATCCGCCCCATCAAGAGCAAACCTGAAATCCAACACACAAATGGGTTCAACTAACTAAATCTTTATGTTTGGATTGAGAGAAAATTAGGGGAGAATACTATGAGGAGAAACTCTCAAAAATAGTAATTTTTTAAAAATCATTTTAGGAAGTTTTCATTCATAATATTCCCTTTCCCTTTTTTTCCCCTCACTTTTTTCTCCATTCAAACATAGGGTACATGTTACCCATGCCTTCAGAGATTAAGTGCCAATTTGGCATAGTACCAAAACACCAGTGCCGTGGAGGAGAAGCCTAGTAGAAGAAAAAAAGATAATCTAGATCGTCTGGGATAGCTTCAAGGGTTGATGAGCTTTTGTAAAAAAAGTCACTTATGATAGAAGCTACTTTTTTCAGGTTCTGGCATAATATTTTTCAGTTTCTAAAGAAAAATATTAGGGATAGAGAATCCAATAAGCAATGTATTATTAAATATACATTTGTATGTATTCTAATTTATCCATTAAAATATATTTAATTAAGCACTTTAACGTTTTTAAATTTTTAATTATAATTTAATTTTTTTATCAAATTTAAATTTTTATCTTTAATTATCACTATATATATATATATATATATATATATATATATATAGTATTCAATATTAAGATTCATGTCATTTTTACTTATTTTTATCTTAATTGACTTTTCAAACGCTATTCCAAATAAGAGTACATAAAAAAAAAAGTCACATATGTCACTGTTATCCTAAACGAATCCTTTCAAGAGATGCATGTTCCTTAGCTCTGCTAAAAAAATCAGACGTTTTTCAATTTCCGCGCACGCTAACGGGATATGAAATAATGGTCAACTAGGATTTCCATATATTTAGGATATCTATAATTATTAAGAAATATTTGGCTTTAATTTTAATGTGATTGTAACAATCTTTTATTACTAACTATCAGTTACTTTTGATTCAATTTTAGGGTTCTGGAATATTCTGTCATCAATTCTCATTTCTTGTAAATTACATCCCGGAATATTCTGTCACTAATTTTTAGAGTTAGGTTGCGGCCTATAAATAGCATCTTATCTACTTATTTGTTTTGTACACCTTATGACTTTCTTTTTTGGTCAGATGTACACCTTATGACTTTACTAAAGAGATAAACTTCTAAATGATAAATTAATAAACCAATTATTGAGTTTTTCCCCCTCTCTCTCTTCATCTAGTTTTCTCCTCCTTTCTTGCTATCTCCTCTCCTCTCCTCTGTTCTCACTCTTCTCCCTTTTCTCTTCCTCGTCCTACATCACACACACACACACTCTTATCTTGAGGGAATGTTATAAGTAAGAATGAGAATAGAATCACATTGGTATATATATATTTATGGAGCTAGTTTGATGTTGAAAGGGGCGGAATATAGTATTCTAGAGGCACTAGTGAGCATATTAGCAGGGTCCTCCACAATACTTAAAAGGACAATCAAGCGCACAATAGAGGCATTCACATGTGCCCGCTTCATAAAGGTTACTTATTAATTAAGGACAACCTAAAGTTCCTTTCTCTTGCCAATATTAACAACATCCGACTGATCTATTTGTGTCAACCGACTATAAAATCAATTTTTTTTTCTAAATAAGATCATTAACATTAAAGCGCTTGGTCCACAGATAGTACATGAATTGAGTATTAGCTATCGCTAGCTTAGCAGCAATCTGATCAGCAGCTAGCCCGCCCAATAGCGCTGTGACTTTGAACTAAATAAATAATAAGCAGCAGCTGAATTTGAGATTTGAAATGTGCGAAAAGTCCTTTAATTTCTTTGTTTTTCTTAATTAATCATGGGTATAATCCCTTTAGCGTGCAAATGGAAAAGATCTTTTTAATTCTTACAACCAGTTTGTTTTAGTTTTTTATAAGTATTTTTATGATTTACAAGTTAAATATATGAGATTAGTTATGTCTTGTTTTACCAAAAATGTTTCTAAACAATAATTGTTGGGATTCGTACACGCAGCGGAATGAAATTTATCCAATAAATTACGAATCCCAAGAAGAGAATCTATCAACAACGTTTAAATCAGGTTAGTTGTTAAGAATCGTACCTATGCAAACTCGTATACGTGTTTTGTGAACTCGTGGGCTAACACCTTCTTGATCTATCAATCTCTAGGAGCCGACTCTACGAATCTACTCCCTCTATTGGTATCCACACCAAATAGCATTCCAACACCTTCAAACTTTTGTCTCACGTCTCTCTTCTAGGGTTCTTTTGTGGCTCTTGAATTCTCTTGTATGTGTCATCAAATTACGCATAACTTAAGGGTATTTATAACCATGATGCGCCACATTAAATATTCAAAATCAATCTTATTAATTTTGAAATTGAATTGGAAGTTAAATTTGTCTAACTGATTCAATCCAATCAATTTATTTAATGTAAATTAGAAACCAGCTGATTTGATTTATCTTCATAAATCAAATCTGAGATATGATATCTATCTTTATAAATTAAATCATTAATTTACCTTCATAAATCAAATCAGGAAGTTGTTTAATAATTAACCCTTAGAACATAATTTGAGGTTTCAAACAGGCACTTAGTTTCATAATTTAGGAAGGCGTTTGTTGAAACTTGAAACTTTGGTCCCGATGCTTGGCTTGGCTGTACACATTCTGTCCTATTGGCAAATGTCAAGTGGATATATATCTTTCAAGTTAATGGTGATATGGTTATTAATTATTAGCATTAATAATCGGTGACACAATAACATATGCAAAATACTGAATTACTGAAAAAAGTGACACACACAGCACTTCGATCCTATTCATGAGTCCATATTACATAATTCTTATATACAAATAAAAGTTGGTTAACTCAATAGGTAGGGATAAAATTGATTAATTTTTTTTTTTAGATTTACACTCATTATTTATGAAGATGTATTTTTCACCTCTTTCGTCTCTTTCTATTTTTAATAATGACAAGATTGTAATACTCTCGTTTATTACTCTGAACATGGATTTATAATAAGGACTAAATTTTTTTCCCAAACTAAATTTTTTAATAGAACCAAAGTGGTATATATATATATATAACAGCAGTCTAAGAAGGCACAAAAAATAATTATTAGTTTTTTCATGAGTAGTTTCTTTATAATTGAACGATCATTGACTTTGGATGTGATTTGCAGAAGATAAAAAAGATAATATATAACATTTTTTTAAAGTCAACTAGAGAAGGGGGTAAAGAGGGATTATGCGCGGGGATATATTCACCAAAAGATAAAAAGAGAAAATAGGAGATTTATATGTGGGAATAATTAAGGTATGCAATCTCATTTCTGGGAATGCTAGATCAGATTTTTCCCATCATGTCTTCATAAAAGTGAAAAAAAAAATATGACAAGATGCAATTAAGGCCTCATCGCACATCATCATGCATGCAGGGACAGGTGGGTTCTCTAATTAGTGGACAAAGCTTTTTTTAGCATGTTTGGCGCTTTCTCTTTTATCTGTTGTTTTTATCTATTCATAGGTGGGAATTTCTTTAATTTTACATCATTATCTGTGCAGGGCTAGCTAGGTCAAACATAGTATGGCAACAGTTTTCTTAAAGTGTGACAATAGAATAAGAAACTCTTTCAATAGGTACAATATGTTATGCATAAATAAGTAATAGTTGATTTTTTTTTTAATTGTTGCCTACACTGTTGGACAATTTTCGTAATTCTTGATACAGTTTTCAAATGTCCCTGAAAGGGAAAAAAATACTGAAGTGAAATAGGGCTTAGGTTTGGATTAATTAGAGAAGGTTCATGGGAGATATGAAATAGGGTGTCCTATTAATTAGGAAGGTGCTTGCCCTCTAAATAATGGTTAGGAAATTAATTTCTGTTCGATTAATTTCCCAAGATGAGGTTACTTGTACCTCAATTCCATTTCAGCAATTATTGTGGGTTTACCTCTCTTCACTCAATTATGAAGTTTTCCTAATTCTCAATCAAATACTAGTCTAGCTTATTAAGGATGGACTTAGACCTAAAGGCCAACAATCAATCAACTATATATCATCAACTATACTCTTGAAATATTGTAAAACCCGCTCCAGTTGAAAATGGGTTGTATACTTACATGGGTTAGCTCGGGTCTAGGCGTCTAGCAATAAGTATTTACCATTTTTGCCTTATTAACTATAATTTCCATTTTTAATGATAATTAACGCATAATTCTTGATAAAAAAAAATTAAATTGTTGCATTGATAAAAATTTGCAACCCTTTCTCTCTCACGGTCTATCCCCTTTTTTATTTGCTTTTCCCCTATTGCTTTTTTTCAAGTCATGGTTGTTGATCTACTAGAGTAAAGAATAGTGGCCTCTAACAAGTGGGAGACATCTCTACAAGATTTCAGACCTCCATTACCTACTATACTTTAAATTAATGGAGTATAGCTTATAGTTTACGATGAATATATAAAATATTTTCAATATTTTAATTTATCATAGATATATTAACATTTTTTTCTTTTTTTTTAACATTAAACAGAGCCTGGATGCTTCATTTAATTTTATTGGTCCAACCAAGCCAACCATAAATTATTATAATTATATAATATATATCCTTACTTTCAAGATCCTGATGTACTATTTGGTTTTCATATTTCCTTTCGTTTAGGACAATAAAGTTTCTTCCAATATTTCAATCATTAAATTATATTTATGTCGTGTAATGCACGGAGAGTAAATGCTTGTTAGTAAAATAACACACACTAATTGACAGCAAGATATTATCTGCTTAAGTTTGAAGGCTGAGGAAGGATTCCTCATCAAGTTTTAGAGGTGAGCATAATTAATTATTTGTAAACAACTTTAATTTAGGAAACATGAATATAATATAGTTAAGAGAATAAAGAGATATCCATCAACGTAACGCTAACATTTTCAAAAGATCTTGTGAGCCATTTCTTCACAAACGCATAGCAACGAGGAATTTTAACGAAGTTTCATTGGCCCACACACACACTACAGCAAGGGTGTAGTGTGAGATTTTTCCCCGCAAAATAGTTTAATTTATCGAAAAAATGGCTCAATATAGGTGAAATTAGAGAATCCCAAGGTGCCATTGTATTGCTTTTTGATGTGTTGTACATTTCATTGACCACAATTAATGTTGATAACTTGATATCGTTAGGTTCGTGTGTCTTTTAATTTCCAAATGTTCAACATCTATTCAGTCTCTAAACTATACGTATACTTTTCTATTGTATGTGACCTCAACATCTACAGAGGAACTCAAAACTTATTTCCTGCTTCTCTACTCTTACATTATAACTTTCGTGCATTCACTTCGTTAATCTATAAGGTTTTTCTGATAACTGTCTACGTATAGAAATTAACTTCCATATATGTCTGTTCATATACTAGTAAATTTTTATGTCTTTGTATTTTAACTGATACAGAAATTAGTATTTTGTACTAGAAGTCAAAATTTTATAGCCACGAGGCTTGCATCTGGAAAGCAGTTTCGTATGACATTGTCTCATAAATATTAGTGAGCTAGCTCGTTTTAATTTAATTGTTATATATGTCTTTGCATACATTCATACATGCATTCATGATACATACACCATACATACATACATATAGACACACACATATATATGTTAACCTCTAGGATTTCATGTAATTTTAACACATTTTTCTTGAATTTTACCAACTCTTTGATATACTTATGCATATTTTTTATTCTCAAGATAGGAAAATGTGCGTTTGATTTTTGGTTGCGCATCATTGCTCAATTATCCATATTTTGATCACATTTCTAGTTAGTTTCTTATGCTTTTAATGACACTCTTATGTTGAGAGTATCTGAAAAATAGAGGTTTCAAGATATAGAACGTCAACGCCTAGGCCCTCGAGCAAGCATGATAGTGGAAAACAAACAAAGAGAAAGAGTGCCTAGGTGCTAGAGCGAGGGCCTGGGCCTGGGCGCTCTGTGTTGTAAGCAAAATACTCTATTTCACTAAACCCAAAAATTTTAGGGTTTTGAGTACAAATACCCTCCTACTTCCTCTTGGCCATGATTCTAACTTCTTGGGGTGCTTTGGATGCTAGGATTTGGGTCTTGGAGGAGCTTGGAGCAAGAGATTGAAGTTTGGAAGAGATTTTGGGTTCATATCTTGGTTCTTCTTCTCCATTATGCTTTCCTTACTCTTGTTCAATAATTGTGCTGATGTTTGTGCATTTCCTTGTGGGTTTCTTGAGCATGAGTTGCTAAACACTTTGCTCAAGGATTATTTCGAACTCTTGTATGGATTAAGTACTAATTTTCTCTTTATATATTTGTGATTAATGAAATGATTGTGTTAATTTTACTCAATACTTCTTATTGATTGGACACACCAATAGGATTGTTGAGTTCACTTGATTGATGCTTGAGAAGGCTAGATTGCAATAATAACTTGAGTTTAGTTGTGTGAGAACTTGAAATTTGTGTGTTGAACATAATGGATACTTTTGTTAATGAGGTAGAGATACACTCATTGGCCTCACATAGCCATATAGGGTTTGCAATGAAAGTTGGAGTTTAACTAGTTAATTAAATTAAGAGATTAAGGAATTAATTGAAATAAACACCTATTTGTAGACCTAAGAAATTATCGGTAACTTAGTATAATTGGCTAGCATAATATCTTGTTAAGAAGCAATTATTATGGGGATAGAATTCTTGATCCCATTTTATCCTTGGCGTCCATGAATCACTTGTTTTTTTTTTGTTTTCTAATTTTAAAATAAGTTCCCTTCACTCTTGACATTTGTATCGCTTAAATTATGTAAAAGTGAGATAATCAATACTTGATTGGGTTTTAAAACTAAATTATCGAGAAAACAGTACTTTACTTATTATTTTATTACTTATTTACAACACAAAAAATATCACCAAGATGCAAGATGCATGCTCATATATGTATAATTCAGCAAAAGAAGGTGTTTGTGTTTGTGTGTGTAAAGAAGTACGTGATGAGCATATGCATATATAAACATATAATATAGCTATTAATGAAACTTAGTTAGGAGTCAAGTTTTGGAAGAAGAATGGTGAAATTGATTAACACTTGAGGCAAATTAAAGTCCTTGATGATTGCCATTTGTGAAAATAAAGTGATAAGATCCTCTGCTTCTTACCAACCGAACCCAATTTGTGAGGCTTATCTGGTTTCAAGTTTATGCTTCCCTCCAGTTCCTTTCATTATCCCTTTTTAAATAATTATATATGATGATCATTCTGATAATGCAGTTCACTTTTAGTGCTATCAATGATGTTTTGGAAATTTAAATCCTGCGAAGTCCCTGAATCTTTATAATAATATTCATATTAATCATGCGATTCTATAAATTCTGTTCTTGCTGGGTTGAAAAATGAAAATCTTCATATTTCATTTCACTCTAAATTGAGTACATACATGTATGGATGCTGATGTGAATGCGTAATGTACGTGTACTGATAAAACGAAATTAGAGAAAATGAATACTTTAGATAAATCAACATTCATATAGGAGAATGAGTCAAACTAAAAAACATTGTTCATTAATTAGAGAACCCACCTGTCTACACGCATGATGATGATGAGATGAGGACTGATCACTACATTTTATAATTTTTTTTCTCAATTTTTATGAGTACTTGATGGCAAAAATTGATCTCATTCTAAGGAATGAGATTACTTTAACTATAAGTCCCACTTTTCAGTTTTTGTTTGTTCGTTGATGCTCCTCTATGATTCATAATGCAAACTTTTATGTATAATCAATAGTAATATATGCTTTTATAAACACCCTTTATCTCAGTACGATTGGAAAAAAGAAAAAGAAAAAACTAATTTTTGCATAGATTTTAGTATTTCCTCATTTTGTGTACTTTTCAAAATTGAGACTCACATTAAATAACAGGGGAACACCCTTTTTTACCGTTTTAGTGTACCAAACATGCCCTTTTATAATACCTTCATGCGAGGAATCAAAGAGATTATATGAGAAAAATAACTTGAAAGCTAATGGTGAAATTAAATTTTAGACTTGGTCAAATAACTGGTGCTAGTAGAATGGCAATACTCGTCCCATCAATATGATGCTCATGAATCTGCAAAGACTCGTGTTCTATTATCTATGTAGCAAAATGCTTACAGTTGATTAGGGCATAAAATTTTCAATGTAATTCTGCTTCTTATTTAATCTCCAGGCAACTGAAATATAAGCCCAACCAGGCCCATAAAAAGTGGGCTGCCATAGAAGCAAGCCATAAATTGAATAAGGAAACAGCGGGCCCATGAAAATTGACAAGTTAAAACGTCTTGGCCCAAAAAGATATTAAGAAAATGTTAAAATAAATAAATGAATAAAAGTTTGAAAAGTTATAAATAATAAAATATTAATATCAATAAAAATACTTGTATTAAATATAGGTTAACGTTCTGAAAAAAATGCATCGGGTTGAGGTTGGTTCAACACTCTGAAATATGTTTTTTTCCCCCAACTTGAAGTATTATATGTGTGTGTGTCCAGCGTCTTAAAACAATTCGTAGTTCGTTTAGAGTATTGAAATATTTTATTTCATTTGAGCCCATCATCGTAAAATAATTTGTGATACAATTTTATTCTTAAAATATTAACTTATTAGGAGAAATTATACTCTTAAAATATTAACCCATCGTTAACTCTTCAAAAAATTTCCCCAAGTAAAGTATACCTATCACTCTAAAATATGTATTTTCAAAAACACTTTTATTGTATTAGACGCATAAAAAATATCAGAAAAATCTTTTTATGGTCCTAAAGAACCAAGAAAATATCAAAAAAAATCACATAGAAAATGCTGATGTCATAAAAGTCTCATTAACTACTCTATTAGTAAGACATTAACAACTTTATCTGTAATTTTTAATAATTATTTAGGACTTTTATGATATCAGAACTTTCTATGAGATTTTCTTAACATTTTTTTAATCTCTTAAAACTTTAAAGATATTTTCTCAAAAATATCTTAGAATGGTAGAGGTAAAATGCATGAGGGGCCAGTGGCAGCAAATAAAAAGTCAAGGCTCACTTGTGGCTCAATGACTCTCTCTCTCAAACAACAGTACAACAGTCTGACACTCTACAATCTCAAGGACTTTCTCTCATAATGTTATGTGGAGTTCAAGGAGTAAATTCAATTAAATGACTCTAACTACTGCTACTATATGAAGATATTTTAATAAAATATAGCATTCAATTTTTGAGCAATTTGAACTATTTAATAATTATATTATTTAACGAAAATTATTTTTAAAACATACCTAACGATCAGTCAAGTTACACATTCAAAGCGCAAGAGATCCATGAGTGTTGATTACGGGTCCCTACCCAGTACTATCTCCAACTTGATATCATCATGTTGGCCAGCTAAATATTTGCACGGGGACTTGGCTTCTTTCAGTATATTTCTCTTCTTTTCCCTCAGTATCCTTCATCCCAACCGTTCATCTCCCCTCCTCTTCTATCTCAGATTAATTTTTATTTGAGATGAACGGCTAAGATAAAAGAAGAGGAGGGAAAAGGAGAGAAGGAAGAGGAGAAAATCTGCTTCCATTTACACAGCATGCATCATAAATAATTATAAATAATATATATTTGGAGCATTAAAAAGCGTTGAATTATGTGGTGGAAACAAGGGGACTGAGATGGCCTACATATTAACGCACAAAGATACTGCATGCACAGAGAAGGGACAGAGGTGCATGAGGGACTAGGCCTGCCTTTATTTTGCAGGTCTTTTAATCTGTGAGACTTTTGTGAGCCTCATGCTTTACTTAATTCTCATCTTGACAGCATCTTCCAATTCCTAGAAGCCATCTTCTTCTTCTTCTTCTTTCATTTCTATCCATTCATTCTTTTGCCTATGAATCCCAACTATATACATATCAGCCTCATCTCTGCCTCAATCTATACCTTACCTTTCATGTTACAGTGCGCCCAAGTTTTATCACTCATCTGGTTATTAATATAAGACATATATTGACTTAATTTGATTATATTAATGATGTTAGTTAATTTAGTTAACATGACATGTAATTTCTAAAACACTCTAATAATTTTCTTTATAATTCTCTCATTCTCTCTCCTTTTTTATTATTATTAAAGGAACAGCAAATAAGAATCAAAGGAGTATTATTTTCATTCTCCCACCTCATATCTTGCATAGTTAACTTGATCGAGCAAAAAATGTGTGTGTGTGCGCGTTTTAATTTCAATAATATACTTACTTATTAACCCGCTTTAATTTTCATTGTGGGTGTGTGTTTTAATTTCAATAATATACTTAATTATTAACCCGCTTTAATTTTCATTGTGGGTGTGTGTTTTAATTTCAATAATATACTTAATTATTAACCCGCTTTAATTTCCATTGGTAGGGTATGAGAAGATGCCAGATTATGGACATCAAGGAAGTTAGTTTCCAATTTTGGAAGATAATTAAGCCAACGCCACATGTGGCGCACTCAAAAGTCTCTCAATTTCTCATTCCCCACGCAATACTTGCTTCGCCTTGGATTCCATCATATATACTTAATCCATCCACTCCATTGTCCTTTTTATGAGATTTTTTTGCTATTCATTCTTTTTCATAGTAATATGATGCTATATTTATTATATCTCTCTCATGTTAGATTTTGAATATAAGATTTAATTAATTTTTTTTGGAGAAATTAAAGAAGTTAAATATCTTATTTTGATGTATTCATTTCTATTGTTTTTTTTTCA
This sequence comes from Acacia confusa, assembly GCA_037074495.1. Lineage (NCBI taxonomy): Eukaryota > Viridiplantae > Streptophyta > Magnoliopsida > Fabales > Fabaceae > Acacia > Acacia confusa. The sequence goes on along the minus strand of CM073505.1, from coordinate 44,159,413 downwards.
AATAATTAGTCTGACTTATAAACTGACGTATGATTTAATGATACCCAATATATATCATAATTAAGTAATATATTTAGTTTTCTTAATCTTTAAAAAAATCAACCAGGTTTTATATTTAAGACTAAAAGGAGTATTAATTTATTTCTTAAATTTATACCATATGGATTATTTGAAAATATAATGGCAATTGAAAATAATAAGGATTAATTGCTCTTTCCTTCTAAAAGGTGTCTTATAATAGACATTGTAGTCACTGACCACTTTATCATGGAACTAGTCAAAAGAATGAGTAGGGGAACTCTTCTCATGTGGATTGTTCAAATGAAATTTGGACGATCTAAATTTAATTTTTAAATTTTTCAAAGAAAAATTAATGGGTAGATAATTTAGAATAAAGATAATTAATCAATTAACATATTTTTTTAAAAAATGATTTTTTATATAAAACTAAGCAGTTAAAAAAAATTAAATTTAAACTGTCTAAATTTTTTCTAGATGGTTCATATGGGAAAAAGTTCCCCTACTCATCCTTTGGATAAGTAGGAAACTGCTTCCACTTTACCATGCCAAAACAATCATTAAAACGTTGTGAGCTTTTATTTAGGCTTATCATCGTTAAAATAAATTTGATATTCTGCCACTATCGTCATCAAAACTAAGGGTAGCCTATTAATCAAGTCATTGTATTTGTTTGAAAATTTAAAGAATTCTGAATATACCCATATTTAAAACAAGAAATTACATTTTAGTTAACAAGCAAGAAAGGAAAATTGTATATCGAACTTAAAATCTAGGCACTCGATCTCTTGAAAAAATGCATAATTATAATACCCTACTTGTTGATTATATATGATGTAAAACGGGAAGGGAGAGGGACAAATTGATAGGAGACAAAAGAGATGTGAGAGAATATGGAGTAAAGAAGAGGAGGCCGAGAGACGATAACTGTAATTTGATATTCGATAATTTAAGTCTAGTCTAAAAAATGAAACCCTATAATTACTAACAACAAACAACAATCTCATTCCCTTATTTAGAGGGAAAAGTGTCCGGAGGTAGTAGGTTTAGTTATTCTTAAATCTTACAAGTCATTTTCTGAGAAAATACTCACCCCGGTCCATGGTATAAGAAATACTTGTACTTAATTGATTTGGGTAGATTAATAAAATAAAAGAAGTTGGATAATTTGAACAAATGTGAAATGATCTTTCTAAAATATTTTTGTACAACATTAAATTATATATAAGTTACGGGTGAATTATTTTGGGAAAAATGGCGGCGACGACGACAACAACAACAACAAGCCTTATATCTCTTAAGATAGGGTTAATTGCATATTACTCTGGTCTTATTTATAAGTCCACTTTCATGTAATAAATGAGATTGTGACAATTTTACTTATATTAATTATACCCATGAAGATAGAGAGAGAAGAAAGAGTTGAAACTAGCCAATCATAGCGTAAAGTTAAAAATTTACCCTTATAATCATTGAGTTAACCACATCTCATTGGTATATGAGATTTGACCAAAGTGAATTTATAAATAGGACTAGAGTCGTAAATCATATAACACTCTTATGTTTTATTTATAACAAAATCTCTTATATTAAAGACTAGATGGAATACTTCATTCATAATTATATTGCTCGTACAAGTTAGGAACATGGCTTAAATTTTGCAACAACTCTTTTTAAAATACTTCTTATATATATGACTTTTCCGATGTATTAAAGAAAATACGGCTTATATGATAGGAAATGAACGGAAAGTATTATTGCAGTGGCGGTCCGTATAGTGGTAAAAACAAAACCATCCATCATCCCTATGGATTATGACATATATGTAAGGATTTCATTAAAAACAGTGGATTAATTTGAAACTCTATGGCCATGCAGTGCACATATAGTGTATCTGGCTATTTGTTATTAATTATATTATTCAGTCTTCTCTTCTTCCTCAATGTTGGATTTGAACATATGACATGTGAGAGGATCATCTTTCTTACAACCAACATGACACTACTCGAACACTGACGATTGTTGTTATATTCTAATTTATAAGAATATTTTGACATTTAATCATACCGATATAAATATAATCTAATTTAAATATTTTCTTGAAATCCAGAGAATAATCACGTGCTCTGGCCAAAAAATCATCCAGTGCACGTGTTGAATATGATTGAGAATGAGAATGAATGAAACCACACACGGGACCATTTGAGAGGTGTTTGGTTCAGGGTTTTTTCTTCAAGTTTTTTGGCCTATATAGCATGTGGTTTTGGGAGTCTGGGTCCAAACAGACTCCTGATCATCAGCATTACCAAACATGTATAGATGGATATGAGATTTTAGGTTGGAAGATGTCTCTTAAAAGTGTTGTTCACTAGATAAAAAATGATTGGTTTAATCCTATCTCACTAAACCCTATTATATTGTATTTCTTGGCAAGTTAACACTTTAATAATCCAAGAAATGTTAATTTGAAGCGCCGTGTTGGAGATGTAAAATCATTACTTATCGTTGAGATCCTTAGTTAAAATCTTAATGAGATAACCATTATAAAATTCTATAAATAGAGGTCTAATTGTATGGATCAAAAGTGTGAATGATGGTTCATGGTTGGATCCTCGGCCAAAATGAGAGAACTTAACTTAGGTCTTTACCTCTCATTGACTATAGGGTTTAGGATTAATAGACCCACCCAAAAAAGTTTGATTGTTGTAATGTTACTACGACTTGTAATTCCTATTAAGAGATCCATATATTTCTCCCTTACTGGGATTATCAACAGTCCAATTGATTATTTCCAGTAGATGAGGACTATTTATTAATCGTTATTCATATTGTTTCTCATTTGGCTGCCTAGAATATTCTGGGATTTGTATCGATAATTAACTTATATTATTAAATTCATTCTAAAGCTGCTAAATAATAAAAATATCAATGTTAAATTATTATCATGATGCTCATAATTTTGGTTCACAGATTTTTTTTCTCATCCTTAAATATTATCATATTATTTACACTATAAAAAAACTTTGTATGACCAGTGGAAAAAATTCCGTCAGAAATTACCGTTGGAATTTCGTGGGTAATTCAATTGGTTACTAACAGATTTCAATTACCCATAAAATTCCGTAGGTAATGTCATTTGTCACGCTTTTTTCTCTGACGGCTGTTTTCTATCAGAAATCTAATTATTGACACTTAGTTGCCCATAGCGTAAAATTTCATTGGTCAATCTGCGCATTAACCCTTAAATCTAACTCAATCATATAGCTATATAAAAAATGATACTATCTTTGGTCCTAATCCTTAATATAAGAGCTTGATAAATAATTTGGGTAGATTAAAAAAAAATAGTTATGTTAGTTATTCATAATAAATATGGGTTGGCTTTATTAAAATACTACTTCCTCCATTCCTTTTTATAAGGAACACTTAACTAAATAATGTGAATCAAAGCTGTAATTAAAAACAATAAATATGTAAAAATTGTAACCATTTTGACAAAAGTATCTTTATTTAGTAGGGGCAAAATGGGAATGCAACGGAAAAAAATTAAGACATAATAAGAACAGGGTATATGTATATGTGAAGTTATGTTTTTTATGAAAAGGAATGAAGGGAGTATCTTCCATTATAACTACCATTATATAAAAACTCTTAAATGTGTGTAATCAATATGATACTTTAGCGAGAGAAAAATATAAATTTAAAAGATAAAATGAATTGATGTCTTATATTTATAATTAAATTAAACCTCAATTATATTAGTTACTCCCTTCATCTATCCCTATATATAACATCAATTTTTTGAATGAGCGCTTGTCCTTTTTTATTCGATGTCATTTGATTATGTCTCAATAATAAATACATTTTACCCATTTTGCCCTCATTCTCTTACATCATTTATTTATCTGCATTCTCCTTCTTTCTTTACTCATCATTTTACTCTCTCTCTCTCTCTCTCTCTATTACTCACTCATAAATAAGGATATCTTTGACAAAAAAAATATATTTATCACTTTTAACTAATTTTAACTTATTTCTAAGAGTATCATATTAAGCACCCGGAGTAGTAACTACTAGCTAGGTATTTAGGGTCTTTTAAATTTGAATTGATCGAATTATGAGTCTAGGTGCCTGTTTGAAAGTTTCCACAAATCTAGATTTTGCGCAAGTTGAGATAAATCTCCCCTCACATATTTATCTTGTATTACGCTAAACTTAGATTTTGGAAAGTTTTCAAACACTATTTAGTACTTTGAAGTACCCTGTTTTATGAACTTTTAACATAAACCGTGTTCAATTATGAGATGGTTGTTAGATTCATACTCCCTACGATTCTAGATGAGACAAAATTTATAGTACAATTTATACTACAATTTTATCTTATATTTAAGACCGAAGGTAGAGACTTGCAAAGACATGATTAGGATTTCGACATTGTAACTTGGGTACCATATATAATTATATAAATTCATTTATAGTTGGGGATTAACATTTTGAGGAAACCTTGAAGACGTCGCGTTACAACTTGCAAATTGCAACCTTGTTTTATTTGTATATTAATTAAAGGAATGAAATTACGAATACCATGTACTCGTATATATTGATTTAGACGGTCAACCACAAAGATTTTAATTCCTTTTTTTTTCCATGATGTCACAAATTCTTTAAAACTCCGCTTTGGAATTGAAGAGGAGGAGAATTATATTAGGCGGCGGAAATTTTGAATTTTCTGACTACCATAAACAGGATAACATTTTGATTCTGGTGGTAATTAATAATACATCAGAACTCCAACAACTCTTGGCTTTTATAATCAATTTAGCCGACATTATTTAACATATCTCTTTATTATGAAAATGAAAAAAAGAAAAACAGACCCACTAATTTTTTCTCAATAACCACTATTATTTTCTATATGCTATTGTAGATACGACAACACAATTGAAGGCAAGAAAAGATAGGACAACTACTTAGTAGTCCATGTTAAAGATAATTTAATGAAGAACTTTAGATCGATTTTCTGGTTCATATTATTACTTATTTCATAAACAGTGGTCTATTGTATGTTTAGATTATTGAAAAGGATATGTAACGACTGTAAAACAGTAAAAGATTAACTTTTTTTCTTTTTTAAATTAAACCAATCAGTTCCTATTCTCTCCGTTCTTAATAATCTTCACATAGCCCAAGCAAAATGTTCAAATAATTTTATCCTCCCCTGGTAGAAATTGCCAGCTAGTATCTGATCAACTCCAAAAAGAAAGCCACCAAATTCACAGAGGATGAGATTCATTGATCATAACATACAATTATTTTGCAACACGGCTCATCGCAGGTTATGGAAGCGTTGTAATGTACGCTACAATTTGTTTGACCGAGCAAGAAGATGAATATGTTAAATCTTCGGACTCATCATGAGAGAGAGAGAAGGCTTAGAAACTGAAGCAGTTTTCACCTTCAACAGAAGGACAAGGCCCTCAATAGCTTATAAAGCCATATATAAAACCCAGAAAAAGAAATGGGAGGGGGGGAAAAACTAACTGGTTGATCCAAAGTAAGAAACTCTTACATACAGTCTTTTGTACGAAAGAAAGAAAGAACAATGAGACCATAAAATTTTACCAATGAAAAGTCTCTAGGAAGGATCAACATCGATCGTTGAAACATTACTAAACTTTTGTTGTCTCACTGAACAGCAAACCAGATGGTAAATTATTATCGGAGGCATGTAATAGACACTAGAATTTCTGCTTTGACAATTGATGATGGTGATGATGAGGCTGAAATAGGTCAGGTGTAGTATCCTGAAGAGACATGGTCAACAAATCTTCATGGCCTTGCGGAGCTGTTGCATCATCAAAAAGCCAATCCTCCAGAAACGTGAAAGGCACGTGATTATGATGACGAGTTTCCAAACCTAGCTTGCTCTCTTCTTGTAACAGGCTATTAGTCTCTGTAGAGACATCAGAATTGTTATTGTTGTTGTTATTATTAGAGCTCAAGAGAGAACAATAATCAAAGCCCTGATCTGGTGCTGTGGTACTATTCCCACTCCCACTCGAAGTCGAACCGGATGCCGAGTTTATTGGCGTCGTCTTCTTCGCCATCCAATTTTGTAGAAGCCGAGCTATATTATCGGCACTCGACGTGTACGATGATACTGCTGTCTCCTGTGCTTGGCCAGGTAATTTTGTTGTGGTGTTGATAGGGTTGAAGAAGGAAAATGAGGGCTTATTATTATGAGTAGTGTCAGAGATCATAGGGAAATTATTATTAGAATAAGGAGAGGGCTTGTCAATGGAGAGAGCTTCACATAGGGCTTGTTTGGCCATGTGAATATCAGTTTGAAGCCTTCTTTCCCACTGACCCTTGTTTGGTTGTGAAGATGATGACGTGGATAAATATCCACCGTCTTCCTGATCGTTACATCTGCCGCGATTTTCTGCTGCTCCCTTATTCATCATGAGCTTCTTCTTGAGATGGGTGTTCCAGTAATTCTTGATGTCATTGTCCGTTCTCTGTGGAAGATAAGAAGCAATGGCTGCCCACCTGCACTTATTTTTTTTTTGTTTAACGTAGCACACACACCTATCTCTGTACGCCTGATAATTCAAACCCTTGAACATATATAGAAACCAACCACCTTATTTCGATGAGCGAGGGGTACCTCTGGCTACCCCTCAATTTTGGAACCTTTTCCAAATCTTTTTTTTTTTTTTCCATGATTCCTTTCATCATTAGATTCTTCATGAAATGAGTAGCATTTTAGTATCTTAAAAGCAAAAAACAGAGTTGTTCTCAATTTTTTTTTTAAATATTTAAGAATCTAAATGAAAAAAAAACAACTAAATTTTTTAATATTAAATCTTGAAAAAAATCGTAAAAAATACAAAAAGTATCAAAATGTCATTTATTTAAGGTAAAATTTAATGATAAAAAATTATTAAAAAAATAGCCCGGAAATTGGAAGGACTAGTTCAGAATACAAGAGATGATACCTATTTCCGAGAAGGGCTTGAAGGTGGATGATCATCTTCTCTTCATGCTGAGTGAAGTTTCCGCGTCTGATGCCGGGCCGGAGATAGTTGGTCCATCGGAGTCGGCAGCTTTTGCTGCATCTCATCAAACCTTGAGAATAAAGGAACAAGAAAGTCCAAATTAAACAAGAGAACTTTGGTAAGTGAAATAGATGGATGAGATGATTATTGGGAGGTCGTTAAATACCGGTATTGGTGGGAACTGATCTCCAATTGCCAGGGCCGTGTTCTTGCATGTAGGAGACCAAGACGATGTCTTCTTCAGGAGTCCAAGGTCCTTTCTTCACCCCTATGTTGTCACAGCAAGGAGGTCTCCCCATTCTCTTTCTTCGTTCGGAATTGAAGCAGATAGCTCGCTAGATAAGAGATCTTTATACGCACTAAACCTCTCTTTCTCTCTCTATTGCTTTTATTTCCTTCTTCTTCTGAGGAAACCTGTAGTGACAGGCGTCTACAGTTGAAGATGCCTTTGTACATATATATACACACAAAAATAAAATAAAGGAATATATAGAAAGGGAAAATGAGGCTGTTTTCGCATGGTAAAACTTCCAAAAGAGTTTAAAAAAATGACAGACCGAAACTGCATTTACTCATGCGTTGCACAAAGCTCCCGTTAGTCTCTCTTTACTATAAAAAGTTTATACGGAAACTTGAGAGGCATTTAATTAATAATTGACTAATGATTCAGTCAAATATATAACCAGAAACAGTGGAGGGGAAATTGAGATAACCTATTTTGGTTTTCGTAAATTGCGAAAGCATGAGTGTGAACGCAGAAGCTGACTTGTGTGTTAATTTAATGCGAAACTTTTAGTTTGGCCCCTCTAATTTTATAGTATTTTCAGAAGGTACGGTGAGGTTCTGTGATCATTTATTCAAATCTTAGAAATAAATTTCAGAGGTAAATTATACTATTCTGATTTTATTTATAAGTTTATTTTGAAAAAAAAAATGATCATATTTATAAGTTTATTTTCATGTAATAAATGAGATTTTGACAATTTTATTTATATTAATTGTACCTATGAAAATAAAGATAGAAGAAATAGTTGAAAAATATCTAATTATAAATAAGGGTAAAGTTAAAAATTTATATCCATAATCGTTAAGTTAACTATCTCTCCTTGGTATATGAGATTTTGTCAAAATGAACTTATAAATAAAACGTATTTATTCTTCTTCAATTTCGATATGATAGAAGTGTTGTACACTAGATCGTCCTTTTATAATAATTTAATTTCAATCAATTCAAAAAATTATGAATTTTTACTACATTTATTAAATCAAAATGAAATTAAGTTTTATGGGTAAAAAAAGTAATGATGCCTTACTATATTTTTCGTAATTTAATTTAATTAGTAAACTGCTTTCTTAATATTAGCAGAACCAAGTGAGATTTGAAGAGTCCTTTTGCTAAAATATTTTGTGCGTTTTTGTCTTTATAACTAGCTTTTTCCTAATAGGAACATCTAACTTCGTGATGTGTACCACTCTGGTCTTATTTATAAGTCCCTTTTACCAAAAAATTTGGTCCTATTTATAACTCTTTTTTCAAGTAATAAATGAGATTTTGACAATTTTGTTCATATTAATTGTACCAATGAAAATAGAGAGAGAATACATAGTTAAAAGATACCAATTCATGAATGAGGGCAAAGTTGAAAATTTACCTGATAATTATTGAGTTAATTAACTCTTATTGATATATGTAATTTAGTTAAAAAAAACTTATAAATAGAATTAGAGTAGTACATGATATTGACGAGCTAGGCCTGGAAGTTTTCGTTAAGGTGCCCATGAACATCACACATCCACCCCACCACCCACAAATTCAATCTTCATGTCGGTCACTAAATTCATATTCTTAAGTAACTAGAATTACGTAAATTATTTCTCTTCTTTAATTTCAACATTGAAGTTAAAATATCTAAACCATTTCTTTTGAATAAAACAAGTTACAGCAACGTCTTTATATAAGTCAATATAATTTGAAGTATCCTAAAAGTAGTATCGCATTTCTTGGGTGAAAAAAGGGTATCACATTCTTTAAGATTCTTCAATTTAATTTCATCTGTATAAATGATATAAATAATAATTTTATTTATATTAGAAAAATACCACTTAAAATTTAAAATTCTGTTCACAATAACAGTAATGAGATTAATAAGAACATAAAGCATTTAACAACTCGTTTTGTTGAAAAATCACCTATTCGACATTTTAAAATTCAAGTAATATTTTCTTAATATTTTTTTAGTATTATTATTTAAAAATAAAATAGACTTAATTTTCTCTCTCTTTTACTTAAAAGGGATAATATAATGTAAGGGAAAATTTTTTTCATATACCTCAAATATAAGTTTGACTAGTAAATAACGCAAACTAAATTATGACTTATAAACAAATCCTTAAATAACTTCTAAATTTGAACATTTTGGGATCTTCTTATATTTACTTCTTACATGTAACCCGTGGATAATTTTTCCGTGATGTAATAATTGTTTAAAATGCTCAGTGCTCTCTTGGTTGCTATTTATATGTAAGATTCTATTAATTGAATTTATGTTGTTCAACAAAGCATATAATGGATATAATGCTTTGACAACTCTCTAGAGAATCTTATAAAGGGATAGAACAATTCAAAAAAATATGATCTTCTAAAAAAGGGACAGATGGAGTATTACTAATACTTAATTCTTCTATAAAATTCATCAATTTTTCAGCTTTACATCTTCTTAATATACACTGCATCCCATGAGAACCAACCATGTACACTAATAAATGAAGGGTAACTTGCATATTCATGCATATAAAAAATTTAATCATATGACCTAAACATAAGACCAAAAAAATTCCTTATTTTTGCCTTCTAAATAAAAACAGGTGATCGAGATGGATGAGGCATAGCGTTGCACCAAAAAATAATGTGTCCTTGGGTGAGAAGAATATGACAATACCATATTGGAGAAACCAAACAAAAGGAGTATTTGGTAAGGCTTCTCTTGAGCCTATGTGGCTGCTCACTGTAACTGTGTGATAGCTACTTTACTCTGAATTTTTGTGGATATCCTCCCTCCCTTCTCATTATATGGTTTAAGAAAACTGTAAAAATTAGTTGAAAATAATGAGTATATTTGAAATAAACTTTGTTTTTAAAGATGTTCTTATTTATGAGGGGCAAGTACGAGAGAAATAAAGTAAATATAAGTATCACTAACCTTTTAATTAATGCAATACATATAATTAATAAAGGGTAAAAGTAAAATAAAACTCATTAAATGTTTTGGCAACTTTCGTTGATTGGATTCTTATATAAAGGACTAAAACAATGCAAATTCTAGATTCTTATTAAACGGATCAGGTTAATTCAAATTTTAGACTTTTATAAGAAGGACCGGAGGGAGTTTTAAGTTGGAACACACACATACTACTCTGGTCCTATTTATAAATATTTTTTCATGTAATAAATGAGATTGTGACAATTTTCTCATGTTAATTGTATCAATAAAAATAAAGAAAGAAGAAAGAGTTGAAATATACCTATTCATAAATGAAGACAAAGTTAAAAATTTATCTTATAATCATTGAGGTAACTACCTCTCTTTAGTATGTGTCTTTAGTATGTGTGATTTAATTAAAAGAAACTTAAAAGTATAAATAGGACTAGAATAATACATCTATATATGTGTGCGTATATATATATACATAACATATATTTACAACCGAGTAGTATCATTTATCGTGTCAGATAGAGAGCCCAAGAAAGGCCTGGTTAGACGTCTACTCGTATTTATTTGCATAAAGATACAGATGAATTATATTATGTGAATATCGGGTGATTACAGAGAAGACGTACGTAGAATAATTTCTGGAAGATTCAAGGGGAAGCAAGAAAAGAAGGTCTTAGGTTTTTTGACCTGGAAAAACAATGGCTTAATTGAATCATATATATATTAAACATAAAGTAGGGTGACAAGTATATATATACATGGGTGTGTGTGTGTGTATAATGTATGTAAGCAAATGAAAAGAGTGATTTGCACAAATTTAGGTGGGCACCCCATTGAGACTATACTTGAGAGGGATGTATAATACAACTGCTTTTCGGGGGCCTACTTTTTTTTCCCCAAACTAGCTCTTTAATTCACAGACATCTCTTTAATTTCCCACCTCAATATAAACCAACCATTTCAGTGACCATTTTCATTATTTCTTTGTAATGATTAATTATTAATTAAAACGATAGCACTTCTTCAATCAACCTCTGCCACACAAATATAATTATATATGTTCCCTAAATCATCTTTTTAATTAACCATACACGCATTATAATCAAGTGTTTCAGTATTTTTTTGTTTTTTTATTTTTTAACAACCACTGCAAACATATGCACAAGACCATATCAATATTGGGCTCCAGTCTGAGATAGATCTGCACCGTCAGACGGAAAAATGGAACTAGTCATAGATTGAATGTTCCAGTTTTGATTGATGTAAAATTATATAAATAATATAAAACTGATGAGAATTTAGAACAGGAACAAGATATAGAAGATAGAGAGAAAGAGTAGAGAAAAATTTTTATTCCAGTGTAACTTGAATGTTTACAGAAGACCTCTATTTATAGATGGAAAATGGGCCTTTAGTGTAATTTCTACCTCAGGGTCATAAGAGGTAATTTCCCTCTAAACATTCACATGTGAGACTATAGTAAATATGTGATACAATAGTTGAAGTGAATGTGAATGAATAGTTGATGCATGTGAATGAATAATGGACATACATATATATTTATAACACTCTCCCTTGGATGTCCATTATGAATGTGTCTCATTAAAAACTTTAACTAGGAAAAACCCAGTGGGATAAAAACCTAGTCAAAGAAAAGAGTACATCATCCATTGATACACTATCCAATGCTGCCTCATTAAAAACCTTTCTAGGAAAACCCAGTGGGACAAAACCTAGATAAGGGAAAAAGAGTACAGCGCGTATTGACTCTCCCTTGGAACATGCATCACATGAGAAATCATGGGATTTTGGTATTTGTTTCTGTAAACATTCAGGTTACACTAGAATAAGAATTTCTCTACTCTTTCTCTCTATCTTCTATATCTTGTTCCTGTTCTAAATTCTCATCAATTTTATATTACGTTATCAGCACGAAAACTCTACCAAGGTAAGATTTTATTATCATTTCCTTTACTATATGTTTATTTTATCTATCTGGGATAATCTTAACCATGATATGGAATTAAAGTTTTACTTTTACCGATTATTTTGAACATCGGGTTCCATGATTAAGATTTGAGATTATTTACTATTTACTATTTATAGTAAATAGTAATTTTTACTATTCATGTTAATTTTACCTTTTTCAGTAATTTTACATTTTTATTCATTTTGACTCCTATATGGAAGTCTAGATTTAATATTTCAGTAATTTTATTTTATTCACTATTTACAGTGAATAGTAACTTTACTATTCACTGTAAATTTATATTTTACTATTTACAGTAAATTATTTATGTTTATATATTCTTCCCACTCCCTATTTATTAATTTCATGGTGGCAACACTAAGCTCCATTTATTTAATTTACTTTACTGCTTTATTTCATGGTGGCGATACTAAGCTCCATTTATTTAATTTACTTTATTGCTTTATTTCATGGTGGCGATACTAAGCTCCATCTATTTAATTTACTTTACTGCTTTATTTCATGGTGGCGATATTAAATTCCATTTATTTAATTTACTTTACTGCTTTATTTATTTCATGGTGGCGATACTAAGCTCCATTTATTTAATTTACTTTATTGCTTTATTTATTTCATAGTGGCGACACTAGTATTAGTGGGCACCATTTGTTAAATTTAAATTTAATTATTTATTGCTTTAATTATTGTTCATGGTAGCGACACTGATATACATATTAGTGGGCTCCATTTGTTCAATTTAATTCTTTACTGCTTTTTATATATTATATATTAAATATGCATCCTCTTTCTTACCTTCGGATGAGATAGATCTCGCTGTAAGTTTACTATCATTCCTATCTCATCTTCTTTTTATTTTCTTAGCATGTTTATTTATAGTTCTTTAAATTATGTTTTAATTTATAAAAAGATTTTATAATATGATTCTAATTATTATCATTATTTTTAGTTTGAATCATGTCTTCCAGCCTTTCAAATCTTGAATTTAATGCTCTTGACATCACTGGGAAGAATTATCTATCATGGGTTTTAGATGCTGAAATCCATCTTCAAGCAAGGGACTTTGGAAAGGCTATATTGCCGGGAAATGATACGTCCCCTCAAGTAAAGGCTAAAGTTATGATTTTTCTCTGACACCACATTCATGAAAGTTTGAAAACTGAATATTTAACGGTGAAAGATCCATTTGAATTGTGGACTAGTTTGAAAGATAGGTATGATCATCAAAAAACGGTGATTTTGCCTAGAGCTCGTTATGAATGGATTCATCTCAGGCTACAAGATTTTAAAACTGTAAGTGAGTATAACTCAGCTGTTTTCAAAATAAATTCTCAGTTAAAATTATGTGGTGAAAAAATAACTGATGAGGACTTATTAGAGAAAACTTTTTCTACCTTTCATACTTCGAATTTGCTTTTACAACAGCAATATCGAGAGAAAGGTTTTAAAAAATATTCTGAGTCAATCTCATGTTTATTAGTAGCCGAGCAAAATAACGAGTTATTATTGAAAAATCATGAAAATCGTCTCACTGGATCTTCTCCATTTCCTGAAGCGAATGTGAGTGTACAGAATGATCGTGGTCGCGGTCGTGGCCGTGGTCGCGGTCGTGGCCGTGGCCGTGGTCGTGGACGAGGACATGGAAATCGTGGAGGCAGAAATTATCATGGTCCTTATCATGGTGGAAGAGGTTATTATAGTTCTTATACCCACCAGAAAAAGATGAATAATGAAGGACAGAAGAATGATAAAGAAGGTCCTTCAAAAGTTGTTGAACATAAATGTTATCGGTGTGGTATGAAGGGACACTGGGTACGTAATTGTCGTACGCCAGAACATTTAGCGAAACTTTACCAAGCCTCTATAAAAAGGAGTGTTAATAATGTGGAATGTGATGATAAGGTTCATAAAGATAATGATGTCAATGAGCCAAATGATGATGTTATGTCACTCTTGGAGGCAGAAGATTTTTATGATTAAATAAGTTATGCAGAAATTATAATAATTTTCTTGTATCGTTCTGAACTTATTATCAAATATCAATTATGTATGTATTAATGCATTTTCTTTTCTTTTATGAAGCTCATGGATATTTCAAATATTGCACACAAGAATGAAGATATATATCTCATTGATAGTGCAACGACACATACAATTCTTAAAGATAAGAAATATTTTTCACATCTAACAAATTGTAGTACAAACATCAATACCATAGTGGGTAATACAAGATTGATTGAAGGCTCTGGAAGAGCAATAATAATATTACCCAATGGTACGAAATTTGTTATTAATGATGCTTTGTATTCCTCCAAGTCTCATAGAAGTTTGTTAAGCTTTAAAGATATCCGCCGGAATGGATATCATATTGAGACTATAAATGAGGAGAATAAAGAATATCTACAAATTGTTACTGTTAGATATGGTGAAAAATATGTTCTGGAGAAATTACCAATGTTATCTTCTGGTTTGTACTATTCATATATTAGTACAATTGAAATAAATGTTATGGAAAACCAGAAGCATGCTGATAAAGGCATATTTAATGTTTGGCATGACCGGTTAGGCCATCCCGGGTCAATTATGATGCGACGTATAATAGATAATTCATGCGGACATAATTTGAAACAGAAACAAATACCAAAATCCCATGATTTTTCATGTGATGCATGTTCCAAGGGAAAATTAATTATTCGGCCATCATCAAGTAAAGTAGAAAGTGAGTCTCTCACATTTCTAGAACGGATACAGGGAGATATTTGTGGGCCAATACACCCACCATGCGGACCATTTAGGTATTATATGGTTTTAATTGATGCATTAACTAAATGGTCGCATGTGTGCTTACTATCTTCTCGAAACCTGACATTTGCGAGATTACTTGCTCAATTGACAAGATTAAGAGCACATTACCCTGATTATCCTATCAAGAAAATACGTCTTGATAATGCTGGTGAATTTACTTCACAGACTTTTAATAAATATTGTATGTCCCTTGGAATTGATGTCGAACATCCTGTAGCACATGTTCTTACGCAAAATGGACTTGCAGAATCATTGGTAAAATGTTTGCAACTTATTGCAAGACCTTTACTTTTGAAATCTAATTTACCAATTTCTGCTTGGGGCCACGCCATTTTGCATGCAGCAATGTTAATTCGCATCAGGCCAACTAGTTATTTAAAAGTTTCCCCCTTACAAATGGTTTTTGGTGAATAACCTAATATTTCCCATATTCGGACCTTTGGATGTGCAGTATATGTGCCTATAGCACCTCCACAACGTACTAAAATGGGTCCTCAAAGAAGAATGAGAATTTATGTTGGGTATAAATCTCCTTCAATTATAAAATATTTAGAACCATCTACAGGAGATTTATTTACTGCACGATTTGAAGATTGTCATTTTAATGAATCTGTCTACCCAACATTAGGGGGAGAAAATAAGCAGTTGAATAAAGAGATTAGCTGGAATGAATTATCATTGACTCATTTTGATCCTCGTACAAAACAATGTGAACTAGAAGTTCAAAAGATAATTCATTTACAGAATTCAGCTAATCGAATGCCAAAAACATTCACTGACCCAAAGAAAGTGACAAAGTCACATATTCCAGCTGCTAATGCTCCTATTCGAATTGATGTCCCTGTAGGACAGCCGATTATAAATGAATCAAAAACACGCCTGAAGCGTGGTAGGCCTATCGGTTCCAAAGATAAAAATCCTCGAAAAAGAAAAGGAGCTAAGATTATAGATGACCAAGTCGAGGATAATCAAGAAAAAAGTGTAGCTCTGGATGAGCCACTTCATGAAGAGAAATTATATCCAAAGGAGAATAATGAGGCCCCAGAAGAGATCTAGGTACCTGAAATGTATGAAAATAATGAGATCTCAATAAATTATGTCACAAATAATATCAAATGGAACCGTAATGAAGTCAACGTTGACGACATTTTTGCTAATCATATAGCATATGATGTGATGAATGAAGAAGAGGATCATGAGTCAAAATCCATTAAAGAGTGCCAACAGCGAAAGGATTGGCCTCTATGGAAAGATGCCATAAATGCAGAATTAAAATCACTAGCAAAACGAAAAGTATTTGGACCTATAGTCCATACACCTAAAGATGTAAAGCCAGTTAGATATAAATGGGTTTTTGTACGGAAAAGAAATGAAAAGGGTGAAATTACAAGGTATAAAGCACGCCTTGTAGCCCAAGGCTTTACACAAAGACCTGGCATTGATTTTGAAGAAACATATTCACCAGTAGTGGATGCAACTACTTTTCGTTATTTAATTAGCCTAGCAACAAATGAAGGACTTGATTTGCATCTAATGGATGTTGTGACTGCCTATTTATATGGCTCACTTGATAGTGATATCTATATGAAAGTTCCTGAAGGACTCAAGATGCAAGAAGCATTTAATTCAAATTCACGAGAACAATACTCGATCAAATTAAATAAGTCCCTGTATGACTTGAAACAATCAGGGCGCATGTGGTATAATTGTTTTAAAGAATATTTGTTGAAAGAAAGGTATAAAAATGACCCGATATGCCCATGCATTTTTATAAAAAGATCGAGAAACGAATTTGCTATAATTGCTGTTTATGTTGATGATATCAACATTATTGGAACTCCTGAAGAGATTTCAAAAGCAATTAATTGTTTAAAGAAAGAATTTGAAATGAAAGATTTGGGTAGGACAAAATTTTGTCTTGGATTACAAATTGAGTACATGAAGGATGAGATCTTTGTATATCAAGAAACTTATACAAAGAAGGTCCTAAAACGATTTTATATGGATAAGTCACATCCATTTTGTACTCCAATGGTTGTAAAGTCTTTGATAAAAGAAAAAGATCCATTCCAACCCCAAGTAATTAACGAAAAAGGTGTAGAACAATTACTTGGTCCAGAAGTACCATATCTTAGTGCTATTGGGGCACGAATGTATCTTGCTAATCACACAAGACCTGATATAACATTTGCTATTAATTTATTAGCAAGATATAGTTCTGCACCAACACAAAGGCATTGGAATGATGTAAAGCGTATTTTTCATTATCTCAGAGGTACTATGGATATGGGGTTATATCATTCAAATGTATCTAAATATGAACTGATTGGTTATTCAGATGCTGGATTTATGTCTGATCCACATGATGGAAAATCACAAACAGGTTATGTATTTATATGTGGAGGTACAACAATTTCATGGCGATCTATGAAACAAACTATATCAGCCACTTCATCTAATAATGCAGAAATCCTAGCAATGCATGAAACAAGTCGAGAATGTGTGTGGTTGAGGTCAGTAATTCATCATATACGAACAACTTGTCATTTATCTTCTGGTAAAATGATTCCAACAGTTCTATATGAGGATAATATTGCATGTATTGCCCAACTTAAAGAAGGATACATCAAGGGCGATAGAACGAAGCATATTTCACCAAAATTTTTCTTTACTCGTGATCTTCAACAGAATGGTGAAATAGATATCCAGCAAATCAGTTCAAGTGAAAATTTAGCAGATTTATTTACCAAGTCACTTCCAAAAGCAATCTTTGAGAAGCTTGTTTATGGTATTGGTCTTCGAAGATTCAAAGATCTCAACTGATGTTATCAAGGGGAGTAATACTGATGTTGTCAACAGGGGGAGTCAATACGCGCTGTACTCTTTTTCCCTTATCTAGGTTTTGTCCCACTGGGTTTTCCTAGAAAGGTTTTTAATGAGGCAGCATTGGATAGTGTATCAATGGATGATGTACTCTTTTCTTTGACTAGGTTTTTATCCCACTGGGTTTTTCCTAGTTAAAGTTTTTAATGAGACACATTCATAATGGACATCCAAGGGGGAGTGTTATAAATATATATGTATGTCCATTATTCATTCACATGCATCAACTATTCATTCACATTCACTTCAACTATTGTATCACATGTTTACTATAGTCTCACATGTGAATGTTTAGAGGGAAATTACCTCTTATGACCTTGAGGTAGAAATTACACTAAAGACCCATTTTCCATCTATAAATAGAGGTCTTCTGTAAACATTCAGGTTACACTGGAATAAGAATTTCTCTCTACTCTTTCTCTCTATCTTCTATATCTTGTTCCTGTTCTAAATTCTCATCAGTTTTATATTAATAAATAATTTTTAGAATATAAAATCCTTTTTGTTTTTTAATTTAAATATCCTAGTTGAAGATGAATTGCGAAAAATTTTAAAACCTTTTTAACTTTTAGTCAATATATACCTCGTTCTTGCCGTAAAATCTGACTTGAAATTTTGTTTTTTTGTGATGTGAAGAGATAAGCTGATTTCATTTTCAATGTGAGCCCATATGGATTATAACTATAAATTGTGAGTTTGACATTTTATTCTCTTACAAATATGTCAAACATATTAACTGCTTTGCTTCTAACTTCTTGGAGTGATCCTTCGGCGTCAAAAGGGTAATTAATTGAATAGGCACACGTGTTCCTCAATATATATATACTTTTTCAAGTTCATCGAATTATCACATTTTGTCTTAATAATAATTAACCATAATTCACACATAACCTTTGAATTTTGTGTTTGAATGCCTGAAAGGTGAACAAGGATAAAAAAATTTTTGGGTTAAATACCATTTTTATTATAAAAGTTTACTCTGAGGAGTATTGGTCACTCAGAAGTTTTTTTGGCATCATTTTTGCCTAAAAAGTTAAAAACGTAGCAATCTTACCCATTAGTTGATCTTAACTGTTAGATTGTTGCTCTTCTTTATAATCTTTTATGGAATAATTTGCTCATAAAGAAAACTTCAGGGGCAAATTGTTCATAAAAAAAACTTTCAGGGTATATTTACTCCATTTTTAAACTTTTGGGGTAGAAATAAGGCTAAATTTTTTTTTTGAGTAACTAATGCTTTTTTAATAAATTTTCATGACAAAAATGATATAAAAAAATGATTATTTTGTATCTTGGTGAGGAACAAGACAGTATTTTTAATTTAATTCCTCTCTTTATATAAAAAAAATGTTACTTGTCTGGAAAAAAATATGATTGCAATATACAAAGAATAGAGAAAATGAGAGTAATGAATGACCCGTGACAAGACAGTTTACTTAATTCAATAATTAGGTAATTATAACTAGTTCATTTACTATGAAAATTGAAAAGGCATTAGCTAGCTAGACGTGTCACATGAATACCCTCCCGACTGTATGTATATGTAACAAGGCGAAAGACCGAGACAAAAAAGGGGTTAGCATCATTCAAGACGGCCTTAATGTCAAAGCGCAGAGGATAAAATCCTTAAGTTGTTATGAATATACTTATTATGTGGATGTCTATTGACTCTTGGTTTCTAAATATTAAAAGATGACATGGGACCCACGCATAGTGATTTACTATTTGCATAGTACCACGCATAGTAGTTTACTATTTGGTGGGACCCGCATATAATTATACAATCACTATCCGTGAGTGAACAATTTAGGTTTTTGGGGAAAACTACACCAAATGACCCAGAGGTAGAAATTACACTAAAGTCCCATTTTTTTTCTATAAATAGAGGTTTTCTGTAACTGTTCATGTATTGAATGAAATGAGAATCTCTCTCTCTACTTTATCTCTCTAGAACCTCTGCTCTTCTTCTTATTATTGTTATCAGTTTTATAACACGTTATCAGCACGAAGACTCTACCAAGGTGAGATTTTCTCACCATCTATTTCATATTTCCATTTTATTTATCTGGGATGATCTTAACCATTATATGGAATTAAATATCTATTCTTACCGATTATTTTAACATCGGGTTCCATGGTTAAGATTTGAGATTATTTACTATTTTACTACGGTAAATAGTAATTTACTATTCACAGTAAATTTACCCCTTTTCAGTAATTTTTACATTTTATTCATTTGACTCCTACATGGAAGTCTAGATTAATCTTTCTGTAATTTTACTTTATTCACTATTTACAGTGAATAGTAATTTTACTATTCACGATAAATTTATATTTTATTATTTACAGTAATTTATTTATGTTTATATATTCTTCCCACTTTCTATTCATTTATTTCATGGTGGCGTCATTAAGCTCCATTTGTAATTCTTTACTTACTGCTTTATTTATTTATTTCATGGTGGCTATACTAAGCTCCATATTGACTTTACTAATATTTAGTTTTATGTCACTAACATTTATTTTATTGTTACTAACATTTATTTATCTTTTATGATGGCACATTAGTATATTTACTAGTGGGTTCTATTTATTTATTTTAGCATTTATTTATCTTTTATGGCGGCAACACTATTTATTAGTGGGCTCCATTTATTTATTTTATTTTACATTTATTTATTCTTCATGGAGGCACACTAGTATCTATTAGTGGGCTCTATTTATTTATTTTATTTAGAGTTTATTTATCTTTTATGGTGGTGACATTTTGTGGGCCCCATTTATTTTATTTTAATTCTTTACTGTTTTATTTTTCTTTCATGGTAGCAACACTAGTATAGTGGGCACCATTTATTATTTACTGCTTTATTTTTCATGGTGGTAACACTTGTATAGTGGACTCCATTTATTTATTATTTATTTACTGATTTATGAATTTTATCTAACTTCATTCCCAGAAGTGAATGAAGCAATAAATAAATTGTGATTATGGTTGTTTTACTATTATTTTGTGTTTAGATAATTATAACAATTTTTGTGAATACAAGAGAAAGAATATTTATAAATAAAACAATTAAACAAAAGACAATATTATGTCAACAAAGTTTAATAGCGAGTGGCTCAACTCCATTACAAACCTTAATCATCTCATTTTGAAGATATTTGATGTCTTCTTCTTTTGCTTCTCTTGAGATGGGATCCAGATGAGGTAAAGCTCTTCGTAATATCGAGATTTGCATCATAAGTTTCTTAAGCTTTTTGTGTGGTCACTCAGTTAACCCTCCTTTTTTATAGATCTTTTGTATGGTGTGAGTAGACATATTTAATTGTTTACTCGCATCATCTAGGGTTAAGTGAAAATAATCACTTAAATCATGGTGCGTTGTTTTCTTTATTCTTTCCCGTTGCTCCATTGTTAATCTATATAATTCACCCTGATTAAGGGATGATATATCATATGGAATATTAACCGCGGGCTGTTTTCCTTTATCTAATGGATTTTCAATGTTTGTTTGAAATGAACTCCGGGTAGTTCATTTGGATTTTTAGCCCATTCCGAACCAACACAAAGGACCTCATGATAGTCCAATACAGGATCACGCATCAAGTTATATCCTGATGCTTGTAAATCTATACAATACTGTGTTAGAAAATGTTTGATTTCTCCAAAATTTTTATTTGTAAAATCAAACATTGGAAGCCTGTCAGTATTATAAGATTTATCCTGTACATTTTCAAATAAAACAACATGGGAAATCATACCTATCTTCCTCCTGTGAACTTCAAGTTTATGATATTGAAGTCCGTTGGTATGAATAATTTCCCGTAAAACATGACAGCAACTACATTCCAATAAGCTAGTAGTTGCTAATTGGCTTGTAGCTGTTGGCTGGCTGATTGTTGCTGGCTGGCTAGTGGTTGTTTGTTGGCTGATTGTTACTGTCGGGCTGGTTGTTGCTGGCAGGCTGATGATAGTTTGCTGGCTAATGAATGCTGGTTGATTAACTGCTGACACTATTGGCTGAACTGGATTGGTAGACTCCATTAGTTCTGCCATAGTTCTACACCTTTTAACAGGCCTTCTTGATGAACCTACTTCAGTTGTACCTTCAATCCTTGTAGATTGAGGAAGAACACTTGTTCTTGGGGGAGAAGTAGGTACATTTGAAGCAGAAGGAGGAATAGTAGAAGGAGGAATAAACATTTCAAAAGGATTAGGAGATAACAAAGAAGTAAATGACATGTTGGGCTGATCATCATACAACAAAGCATCAAGTAATGCTGTTTCGGATGTATCAGAAACTGGGATAAAACTGCTTGGTCCTGCCATGGCAATAGAATTTAGAGAAATATGTGAGTATCTGGTAATTGATATTATCAGATGTTTGTGTGTTTGTGAGGCATATTCGTTTTGCCTTCTTCTATTTATAGAAGAATTAAATCCCATTGAATCTCTGCAGATTTGCGTAGTCCTGTTAAATCTCTGCAGATCTGCTCCCTATAAAGCATGAGCTTGGAATCTTTTTGACTTTATATGCATACGACAATCTGAGTTGTTGCGCCTGCGATTCCACAGTAATGCGCCTGTGATTACACAGTATTGCACTCATGAATCTGCAATTATACGCCTGATGATTTTGTATTTAATATATATTTGTTTGTTGATTCTGGAAAATGGAAATTTTGTTACCAGAAGTAACAAAATTATGCATTGATAATGCATTTAGAAATCTGTGAAATTTTAATGAAATAGATATCATATATGCTATTATCATGGAATATTGTATGGAAATTCCATGAATTAATTTTTAAGGTCTCACACTTGAGGGGGAGAATGATATATATCAAGTGTGAATATTTATGTGATAATTCTTTGTGAATGTTTCTATGTTGATTCCCCCAAAATGAATATTAGATTTGATGATAAATCATATGGAAAGTTGGCATGACTTGTTTGATTATCCGAGTCATATATTATATGCTGCTTGTTCTCAGATAGAAATAATTATTGGAAATGGATCTCTGGAAATATATCAAATTAAAAGTTTACATATGAGATTATAAATCTGCAAAGTTTGTAGTGATGTTTGCAACCAGAAGTTTGCAATATATTATGCGCGCAATTTCCAGATTGAATGATCCAGAAATCATGTATTAAAGTATCCATGAATGGATAGATCAATGATTATAAGAACAAAATTTATATGTTGTGTATATTTGCAGTAATTATATAAGCCAACAGAATTCTCCCCGTATAATTGGCTTTTGGTCAGGAGCCAGATTAATTCCATCTTGAAATGTTTTAAATGTGTAATGATTATTAATCTATTACAATGCACATAGATGGATATACAAAGAAAATTGATGATTTGATGAGGGGGAGAAAAATAAGCAGATTGGGTCAAGATAAAGTGAAATGAATTATCATTGGCTCTTATTGATCCTCGTACAAAGAAATGTGCACTAAAAAATTCAAAATGATAATTCAGTTGCTGAGTTTAGTTAATCGAATGCCAGAAGCATTTACTGACCTAAAGAAAGTGACAAAGTCACATGTCCCAATTGCAAATGCTCCTATATGAATTGTTATAAAGCACACCAGAAGTGTTGCAAGTCCATCGATTTTAAAGATAAAAATCCTCAAAAGAAAAAAGGAGCTATAAGAATATAGATGATCATATTGAGGATAATTAAGAAAAAGAGTCATCTCCTGAAGAGATGTTATCTACAGAAGAGATATTACAAGTTAAGTGTATTGTGGTCCAAGAAGAGACCCAGGTATTTACATTATGAGATCTCAATAAATTATGAATGAAATCAGATGGGACTGAAAATGAAGTCGACGTTAATAATATCTATGATAGCATATGCTGCAATGAATGATAATGAGGATCATGAGCCACAATATATTTCTATGTGCTAGAAGCACATAAGGCGCCAAAAACACATATGTCCCAAAAGGACTTAAGATGATAGTGCATATAGCATCATTATCTGAATAAACATTTATTGAATTTCTATATGCACATATATATTTATGAAAAGATTATTATGACTTTACTTGACAGATTTAGATCTTGCAGGTATATAATAAACAATAAGATTGAGTGTTTCTAACAGAATATTTGATGACAGAAAGTATAATATGCTCAGAAAGACATTGAAGCAATGTAGTCATCAGGGGGAGCAACACTGATGTAATCAAGAGGGGGAGACGATACACGCTGTACTCTTTTTCCCTTATCTGGGTTTTATCCCACTGGGTTTTTCCTAGAAAGGTTTTTAATGAGGCAGCACTAGAAAGTGTATCAATGGATGATGTACTCTTTTCTTTGGCTAGGTTTTTATCCCACTGGGTTTTTCCTAGTTAAAGTTTTTAACGAGGCACATTCATAAATGGACATCCAAGGGGGAGTGTTATGAATATACTTATTATGTGGATGTCCATTGACTCCCGGTTTCCAAATATTAAAAGATGACATGGGACCCACGCATAGTGATTTACTATTTGCATAGTACCACGCATAGTAGTTTACTATTTGGTGGGACCCGCACACAATTATACAATCACTCACGGGAAGGAAATCCGTGAGTGAACAGTTTAGGTTTTTGGGGAAAACTACACCAAATGACTCAGAGGTAGAAATTACACTAAAGTCCCATTTTTCTTCTATAAATAGAGGTTTTCTGTAACTGTTCATGTATTGAATGAAATGAGAATCTCTCTCTCTACTTTATCTCTCTAGAACCTCTGCTCTTCTTATTATTTTTATCAGTTTTATAACATAAGCAAATATGTTTATCTGAATTCCTTTTCAATGATGTACAATTATTGATTTTTCCTTTTAATAAATAATTAATACTCCCTCCTCCCTCCTATTCTTAATAAAAAAAAACCTAATTTGTAATTTAAATTAAGCAACAAGGTATAATATTACACAATAAAGAAACGGTACGTACAATAAGATGAACCATAATATTCATAGGCTAATGGTGTGGCTTTCTATATATTTTATCTTATTCTTTTGATTTTAAATATAAGACTCATTTTATACTATAAATTGAATTATAGAGTGGGTCTTATATTTTATGACCAAAAAGAATCGATACATATAAATACAGAAAAGAAACAAAAAAAAAAGTGTTGTTGTGTTTATGTAAATAAATAGTTAAAACTCAACAAAATGACTAAAAGAAGAGAGATCGGTAATCACAGTAAAATTATACATTGATTGATCGGTCCAATTCTCTTAAAACTTTAAAGAGATCATTAGCGCGATACTATGAAATTATCAAGTGTAGTTACTCTAAGTTTTACATTGAGTTCACCTTATAACTCAGTCTTTCAGAATTTTCACACATTGAGTTCCTCTTAATTAATTAGTCAGGTAGTGGATACAATAAGCAGCTCACATATATATGTTCACAATTTGTCCCATGATATTTTTTTTCTTCTTCTTCTTACTCAAGCGAGCTAATGATCTCTTTAAAGTTTTAAGAGAATTGGACCGATCAATCAATGTATAATTTTACTGTGATTACCGATCTCTCTTCTTTTAGTCATTTTGTTGAGTTTTAACTATTTATTTACATAAACACAACAACAAATTTTTTTTTTTGAAATATAATTTCTTTTCAGTATTTATATGCATCGATTTTCTTCTTCTTAATTAATTAGTTAGGTAGTGAATACAATAAGCAGCTCACATGCATATGTTCAGAATTTGTCCCATGTTATTTTTTTTCTTCTTCTTATTACTTAGCTTCTTATATTCTCATGCAATATTTCAAACATTAGTTATAAAAATATATATATATATATTTCAAACATTATTGAGATTTGATCTTGTTCTGATCCTCTTCAACTTTTTATCTCTCCTTTTTGCATGGCGTTGCGTTAACAAACAGTTTTCTTTCCAATCACGCCCCGATATTTAGGCGACAAAAAAGGGAAAAAACATGCCCTGATAGTTTCCTTTTCAATTTATGGACTTGATTATAACTCAGTTAATTTGATTGAAATTCTATTTTTCCGCGCCAACTATAAATCTGGATTACTATAATATATTCTTTTCCATAATGAACCAATTCTGTACGTGTACTTATATTTTAAAAGGGATTACCAATCATCTGCTTAAAATATCTAATCTTTCGAACCTGCGTGCATTGTCAACTTTAAACGATAGTTCATTTTCTTCGTCATGCGATAAGTATTTCTATATATTTCATTTTTTTTTCACTTAATTCATGTGGTTTCGTTGTTTTTTTTTTTCTTGGTTTAATTTCTTCTTCAATATTACTCACGCAGGTTTATAGTGTTTTAAATATTGTAAGAAAGTTAATTATATTGTCTCCATCACGTAGGTAGGAAATTAGAGAAGACACCCTTGAGGAACAGGAAAAGGAAAAGGTCAAATGATATATGTCCGTGGTGCTAATGACTCCCGTGACACCTTTTTAATTATAAATAAATTTCTCTCCTTAATATAAACAATTTTTTTCCTGTCTCAAAATTTAAATTTTATTTTCTATCCCTATTCAACATATATTTGTATTAATTATTCCATAATCACTACTAATTTTCTTTGATTTAATTGTTTATTACACATTATCTCTCATATTTTTTTTACTCATTCTCTCTTCTATGCTATTTTCATAAATTAAGGTATATTTGGAAGAAAAAAAAACTTCTCATTTTTTACATATTTATTTTTTTTACTAATTGTAATCATCAATTCGTTTTTTAAAATTAAGAAAAAATTGTTTATAAAAAGGAATCGGAGGGAGTGATTAATTAACAGTTTAAAAACAGAAGTAACAGGAGGAAAAAGAAATAGTGTGCCCTACTTAGCCTGTAACGATCGATGAATAGAGATATAGAGATAAAACATTTGTGAAAAAGGGTGTGAATGAGGTGAAGAAATAGTTTACAATGTCGGATAATGACAATATGAATTGAATCGGCATTAACAGGGCGGAGGTCGGAGGATGACGACGCCGACACGTCTAAATCCAACGTTAATTGTGCTACACACCGTCGAGGTGGCAGCTGGGAACTGGGCGAAGTCCACAGTTCTGCGCTACTTATAACTTTATTTTTGTTTATAAGTTTCAATTAACTAACTCTCACTCTCTAATTTTTATTATAAGACACTAATTTATAAGTGTATTTAGTCTTTTTATAAGGCACTTTTTTTATTTCCAATGAGCATTATTTGTTTTTTTTATGTATATCCATAATTAATCAGGGTAGGGGTGAAAAAATAATATTAGAATTTAGTACAATTAGTATGAGGTAATACTGAAGATTACTTAAATTTTTTGACAACTTTATTGACTTTAATTGTTTTATTGATTTGAGAGAATAATTAGTTGGTGTTTTATAAAAAGGCTTAGAGGAAGTACATAACAAAGTGAGTTAGTTAACTCATTAATTAGAAGCTAAATTTCTAAATTTACCCTTGTTTATAAATGGTTCTTAGAGTCAACATGATTTTTTTTTTTTGGATTAAGGAGCACCCAACACAATGAATTATTAGTTCAGGATCACCCACCACAATGAACTAATATGTGGACCTTTGATACAAATGAACTTTGGAAAACATTAAATTGGCACAAAAACGTTAAACACAATGAACGTCTGTTATATGGATTTAATTAATTCTAGTAATGTTTAAATGACTCCAATCATATTGCTCTGTGCTACCACGATGACTGGAATCATCCTAAAATGACTGGAGTCGTCTAAGTTCACAAAACAACTGAGAGCTTCTCTGTGTCACAATGACTGGAGTCATTACTTAATGACTAGAGTAACTCTATTTTCAAAAATATTTGAAACCGTCTTTGTGACAACATTACTGGAGTCATCTTTGTATGACTTGAGTCATATGCCTTTACAGATCAGAGGTTATCGGGTTTGGACTGAAAATGACTTGAAGTGAAGAATGACTAGAGTCATTAAGTGGCTAGTGGAGTCATCTCATGACTAGAGTCACCATAGACTTACTGGAGTCATGTATTTCCATCAGACGGAGGTTGCACAGTGTTTAACGTTTTTGTGCCAATTTAATGTTTTCCAAAATTCATTTATATTTAAGGTCCACATATTAGTTCATTGTAGTAGGTGATACTGAACCAATAGTTCATTGTGTTGGGTGCTCTTCACTTTTTTTTTAATTGCAATTAATAAGGTAAATTGTAGAAATCACATTTATTACTTTAAAAGTAGACTTATAATAAGGACTGGAGTTTTCTTTAAAATGGACTTATAAATAGGATAAGAATAGTAATTAATTACTAAAAAGTTCTTTGCATATTATAAATCTCATATTTAATTAATTAAATTTTCACTGTTCATTAATCAGTAACTCCTGTGTTCTTATTGCTTTTTTTTTTTGGGGGGGGGGGGGGGGGATTGGATCCTATTTGTAAGGCAATTTATCAAATTTTTTCATCTAGATGTACAATTTTATCTCATTTGTTATTATGTTGATCTTGTTTTCATGGGAAAAGGGATTTGAAATTTATGGCAAATTTAATAAAATTTAAGGTTTTTTCTTGGAATATGGGAATTATGTGGAAATCGATGACTTATAAAAAGATTAAAAAAAAAAAGTGCATAGTGGAGATTGGAGAACTCATTGGGCCTATTTGAATTAGTGGCGGGAGCGCTAGTTTATTTTCTATATAACTTAGAAGTCCAATAGAAAAAAAAAGTCAAGTTGTAAATGTAATTTATATTTGGATTAATGATGGCATGAATAACTTTTTTTTTAAACTAAAAAGTGTTTGGAGTATTATTTGAAAAGTAAGCTGATATGAAAAATAACTGAAATGATATGAATTTTGTGTGTGTGTGTGTGTATATATATATATATATATTAGTTATATATATTGTGATAATTGAAAATAAAAATTTAATTTTTTTTTTAAAAGTTAAATCTTATTATATTAAAGGGTATTTTTCAAAACTTAGACACGTCCGGTGAACATGAGTAAATGATGAAATGTGAAACTTAAGGTTAAGACCAAGTATTAATTTTATAAATAATTTACAAAATTAATTTAGATTAAATTATATATAATTATGCATAATAATACTTTTTTTAAAAAAAGACTAAATAAACCAAACCTATATATTGAGCCTTATGAAAATAGACATGACCTATTTACTTAAATTGGCCTGACAATAGGCCTAAGTTTAAGTCTGACCTATTTATTAAATATGCTAAATTAGGCTTAAAGAATGCTACTCTCTCTGGTCCTTATTATAAAGCACTAACTAACAAATCACACAAACCAATAAAAACAGTTAAAGTCAATAAAATTGTCCTATAATTTAAGTAATTTTCAATATTACCCTTACTATTTACGCTAAACTCTAATATTATATTATCATTACTCTCACCTACTACCCTTATTAATTATGGGCATACATGGAAAAAAATAATCAATATTCCTTAGAAACAAGTAAGTGCTTTATAAAAAAGACTAAATACATTTTATAGTTGGTGTCTTATAATAAGGACCAGAGGGAGTAGATTACATGCCCCTATTGATAGGGGTCTAACTTATTTTCACCTCTACTTCTCTTTAATGAATAATGGATAACTAGTCAGAGTGGGTTTGGCTTAACTTACTGATGCAGTTTACATTAATTAACATTTAATTGTATGATTTAGAGACACCCACGTGAGAACATGTGGCCAATGGGCATCCCCCACCCACTCCCAGACCCACGCACACTTATATTTACTTACTTCTATAATCCTTTTTATAACACACCTTACTAGAATTTTCACACAAATGCATAATATTACCCTTCCTCTATTAGATTGTTACTCCTTCTGTTTCTTTTTATAAGAAACAACCATCACATATACCGCATTTCTTTTTATAAGAAGAATTGAGAGAATATCTTTTTTTTTAATTTCTTATTTTTGCATCTTGCTCTTATTTAATTACCCTGCTTTAATCGCAATATATAAAAAAAAAAAATTACAACCCCAAAAACCTATTACTTCTATCATATTTGTTTTGTATTCTCTCCTATACAATCCTCCTCATTATACTAGCTACTTTCCTTATTCTCTCTCTTATTCCCTATATCATCACAAAAAAGGGTATAGGTCAACAAGGGTTACAATTTTGACTCATGAGTGTTCTTAACCGTCATTTTGAACCGCAAGATTCGGTTAAATGTTTCTTATAAAAATGAAGAGAAGAAATATTTATTGATAATGAGAACTACACTTTGCTACTTATAATAGGGATTAGAGTGCATCGTACATGTACACGATATCATATTTTGGGTGTTAAAAGTTATATCATGATAAAATTATACAAGGCTACGCATATGGAAATAATAGTCTTATATTCCTTCCAGTCTTTTTTATAAGAGCTCAATAACTGTATTACACATTTTAAAAACAGTTAAAATAAATTTAAAACAATATGTACATCTGAAACAAACATTGTTTTTTCAAATATGCCCTTATTTATGAGGAGACTATTAGAAAAAATATAGCCGTTGTATTATCACAGCCACAGCTGTCAATTGGCATTTCTGTTATCTTTCTGTTTTGTACACGTGTATAGTCAGTTACAACCATGTGTACTTTCTGTTTCAGTTCTGTTAACTTACACGTGTTAACACACACTCACACAACAGATGTTATCGGCCTATATATTCAAAGGCCTCTCACTCTTTAATGCAAGGATCCAGAATTCTATTCTTCTGATTATCATTTTCCTCCTTTTCAATCCTGGTTTCTGGCATGGTATTAGAGCCTTGACGACCTCTGTCGACTCAAGATCCGGTGTCTAAAGCCAGTCAAAGACGTTGTCGCTGTGGTGATCTCCTCACTGGATCGATCACTACTGCATAAATGTCAATTACATCTAGATCAAACAACACAGCTGTTTCATCGACTCCGATGGCTCAGCAAACCCGTGGTTTTTCCAATAAGAAAATCATGGTAAGACTTGACGATACAAATTTCTTGTTGTGGAAACAACAAGAGTTCTTCATGGTCAAGCAACATCGAGCTCAATCTCTCCTCGACAGCACCATGGTCTTTCCGCCTGAAACTGTTCGTGGAGAAGATGGACTTGAAATCAGAAATCCTGAGTTTGAAGAAGTAGATTCTCTTGATTCAACATTACCCTCCTGGCTCCTGGCCTCTGTTGCACCGAATATATTGCCTGATCTAGTAGGCCTCACGTCTGCAGCTCAGATTTGGGCGAAGTTAAATCAGCTGTTCTCAAGCAAATCTGATGCAAAGATTCTATCCTATTGAAATCAACTGGCAAACCAAAGAAAAGGCGAATTGTCCATGAGAGATTATCTTGCAAACGTCAAATCTATTTGTGATCATTTGGCTATGCTTGGAGAAAAGGTAGATGAAGGAACACATGTCTCGCATATTCTGAACGGCCTTACTGCTGCATATGAATCTGTAATTGCCGTCATTAATGCGTCACAACCTCGATTCGGTCTTGAAGTTGTGTCTACGATGCTGTTAGACTCAGAAACTCAACATAAAGTTTTCCTGACCAATGGAAACACTCATCCGGTCAATCATGTCAAAACTGATCAATATTCCACTGATAATACTGATGAAGGCTCGTTTGACGTTATATGCAATACTCAAGTGTCTAATAATGGTTATGCCAACAGAGGCTCCAGACCTGTCAATTTTTCACAAGGAAATGGTCGTGCCAATGGCCGTGGACGTGGTCGTTTTAACAATTGGAGGTTTCAATGTCAGATCTGTCACAAAACAGGGCATCTTGCTGACAGATGCTATTACAGGTATGATTACCAAAATTCGTATGATGAAGTGGCCGATGCACAAGCCAACTACACAAATGATTATGGTATGCCTGAATTTTACTCTCCCTTCAAATATTATCCACTGCCTACTGGTCCATCTATATCTGATGCATCATCCAAAACAACATCCATGCCTACTGCTGCAAACTCTATAACACATACAACTGCTGCGAACTCTGTAACACTTATATCTCCTCCTACGTCAAACGCTAAAAAACTGAGTTTGTTGCCACTATGGCTCAAGCATTTCTAACATCTCCCAATACTGTCAATGATCCTATCTGGTACCCTGATTCAGATGCCACAACACATATTACTCATGATGTGCCATGCCTTGAACCAAGCACAGCTGTTGATGGCATAGGAAATGTTCAAGTAGGTACAGGTGAGCTATCTCCGATTAAGATGATTGGTAACACCTTCCTTACAAACTCATGTTCTCAGTTTAAATTGAGCAAAGTCTTAAATGTACCGAATATGAAGAAAAATTTATTATCTATTGCACAATTCACTCGAGAGAATAATGCTTCTGTTGAATTTTTTCCCAATTACTGCATTGTTAAGGATCTGAGAACTGGGAAACGCTTGATGTCTGGAGTTGAGCGAAATGGCATGTACCCTCTGATGGCCCAAGTAAAATCTGCTTCATCACTAAACCAGACAAAGAGTTATACTGAGTTGATCACTCATGCTACTAAGCTGTCATCCAGAGGTCCTGCTTCTTCGTCTAATACTCACCACAAGCATACTCACAAAAAGTCACAAGTCTGCAATATCACCACTTCTTCTCTGAATCTATGGCACCAGAGATTAGGACATCCTTCCTTAGATACAGTCACTAGTCTTCTTACTTGTAATTCAATCCCCTTTACTTCAGTTGCAAATAAAAGCGTATGTACTGCATGTCAGTTTGGCAAAAGCCACAAACTCCCCTTTAAGTCTTCACTTACTGTATATCAAAAACCATTGCAGTTAATACTAATAGACATCTGGGGTCCAGCACCGATACAATCATATGGCTCTGTCTTTTATCTTGCACTTGTTGATGCATACAGCCACTTTACGTGGGCTTATTTTTTTACACAAAAAGTCTAATGCCCTATCCAAGTTTAAGGAATTTCAGAAATTAGTTGAGAACAAATACAAAACAAAAATCCAACAAGTTCAGTCTGACAATGGTAGTGAGTTTCTAGTTTTTAAATCACATCTAGCTGGTTGTGGCATAGAATATCGATTTTCTTGTCCTCACACCTCTGAACAAAATGGCTTAGTAGAAAGGTGTCATCGACTAATAATTGAAACAGGACTAACACTGTTAGCCCATGCATCACTGTCAAAATTCTATTGGCAAGACGCGTTTGCAACAGCAGTATTCCTTTTGAACAGGCTACCATCTAAGTCATTGAATATGTCGTTAACCGCTTATGAAAAACTTCATGGAGTTAAACCCAATTACTCCATCCTACGAGTCTTTGGGTGTGTTTGCTACCCTCACACCAGGTCCTACAACACCCATAAACTTGAGTTCAGATCAGCTAGCTGCGTGTTCTTAGGCTACAGCCCTCAACATCAAGGATACAAGTGTGTTGACATGAAGACAGGGAGATTATACATCTCACGTCATGTGGTCTTTGATGAAACGCAATTTCACTCTCCTGGACTTCAATTTTCTGTTAAAGGTCAATCCTCTGACTCCACTCAGTCAGCTTCATCACTACAGTCGTGCCACTCATTGATTCAGCCCCAGTATATTACTTCCCAAACCATTCCCACCTCAATACAATCCTCCTCAATGCCGCACCCCACTACTACAATATCTGAAACTCAGCCTTCCCCAAATAAACCATTCCCATCTACCACTCAAACAAGTCTTACCTCAGCCAAAAATACTCAGACCACTCCTCTATCCCCATCACTTTCAAACACTCATAAAATGACTACCCGAAGCAAGGCTGGAATCTTCAAGCCAAAAATACATTCTGTATCAGTCCCAACTCATCCCTTATCAGCTCCGACTCACCTTCCACCTACTACCGTTGATGAAGCTTTGGCTGATCCTGATTGGAAACAAGCCATACTAGATGAATACAATGCACTGATCAAGTTCCACACATCGGAAGTTGCTCCCCTGCCTGCTCACCTTTAGCCTATTGGGTGTAAGTGGCTTTGGAAAGTCAAAACCAATGCAGATGGCTCTCTAGCCAAACGAAAAGCAAGATTGGTAGCCAAGGGATTTTCACAAGCGGCTGGCATAGACTATGTTGAGACCTTTAGCCCTGTTGTAAAACTAGCCACTATTCGCATTTTACTCACTGTGGCAGCAACCTTTCACTGGACCTTAAGACAATTAGACTTCAATAATGCCTTCCTTAATGGGGATCTTGAGGAAGAGGTATACATGGAACCTCCCCCAGGTTTTTCTCTTGGCACATCCTCAGATGGAAAACCGCTAGTCTGCAAATTACACAAAGCAATATATGGCCTAAAACAAGCACCCAGGGCCTGGTTTCAAAAATTACATGCAACTCTAAATTCATTAGGCTTCATTGCCTCGAAGTCTGATCCCTGTCTATTCATCAAAAAAGGCCAGCAGGATATTGTCTATCTCATACTCTATGTGGATGACATTGTGATCACTGGATCAAATAAGGTATGTAATACCCCAATTTTCATAATACATGTAAATATCATATTTTGATAAATAACACCTATTACAATAGGTGAATTTGTGGTCTCAAAATTAGTGAAATAATTATCTTATTTTCTAAAGGTAATTTCTCATGAGATTAAAGTAAATAAAGAGCTAAAAATCCCTAAGTGAATTTGTGGGTCATAAAATACCCTGAGAATGTTATAATAAATCCTAGGAGGCAACTAGATATTTATTAAAAATTAGAAAGTATGTTGTCTCTAATTTGAATAATTTATGGGATTATTTTTCCAAGGGAAATAATTAAAGTAATAAGTGAATATTAAAAACAATTATGGGGCAAGTGAATTTTTATTAATTAAGTTAATTTCATAATTATTCATAATTAGTCTTGGGACTATTTAAGATCAACAAATTGGAATATTTTAGCTTGATTAAGTATTAAAAAGGGGTCAATATAAGTATCAAATGAATTTCTAAAGATTGTAATTGGTTTGATAATCAATTATAATCTTGGCAATTAAGTCTAGTAACCCCTAAAATACTATATTAATTAATTATCCCTCCCACTAATAAAAGTGGCGAAAATTACTAATTAAAGAGTGAAGAAATTATATTAATCTTTTTTTTCCTAAACCTTTGTCAAATTAATTGGACCAATGAGAAGCTTGAGTTTTAATTATTAGAGCACAAATGAAATACAATTCTTGATCCTAAAGCAAAGGAGGGCCACGTTTTTTTTAAAAGGAAGAACATAATTGTTTAAAATTAAAAGCTATCATATGGGTTAGTTAAGTTGGAGTATGAAGGAAGTTTTCAAACTTAAAGGAGCAAGATTCTTAAACTTGGGGAGCAAGAAGTGATTTATTTAGATGAAATTAGATGGAAATCCATAAGAATTAAATTATAACTTGAAATCCTGAAACTAAGTATTGAAGATAAGTACATATTTAAACTCAGTGAATTATGAGCTTCGATTTGGCTTTTCCCGAAGTTATTTTCGGTTACTTTTAAAATTCATACCTAAGTATTTTGGGAATTAAAAATCACCATAAATCTAATCATAAAATTAGGATTTCAAAAGTGAAATTGGATTTTGAATTGAAACACCCACTTACACCTAACTAAATTAGAGTTTGGGATTAATTAGGACAACTTAGTGAAGAAGTTGAATGACTTGGGGACAAAGCAAGGGAACTTCTTGAAGAAGGAAGGGGGAAGAGGAGGTGTAGGGGAGGGATTGAAGCCTCCTCACCAAGTAATATCCAATGGCTAGAAGGCAAAGGAAAAATCACAAAAATGCCACCACCCTCTCCTATAAATAGAGGCCTCCCACTTCACAAATTCTCACCAATTCATCAAGCTTCAATTTGAAAATTTAGAGATAAAGGGAGGGTGTGGAAGAGCTGTAGAAAAATAGGAGGCTAGTGGTCTTCAAGAGGTAAGGGAGTTTTTAGTTCATAGTTCAAGTTCTTAGTTTATGAAGTAGAAATGCTAGAAATGTTATTTTGATCTTCAATCTTCCAAATATAGTTTTATTTTCATGTTTTTATGGTTTCCAATGGATTTATTTCGAAAATTTGATGAAGAAGAAGCTATAGCAAAAATTTTGGAAGATTATGATCAAAATAGTGAAGCTCTGGCAAAATTTCATTGATTAGTATTTTCTGGAGTCAGTGGTAAAAACGTCAGTATTTTATGATGAAGATGATGTTATAAAATTCTGAGAAAATTCATGGTGAAAGTAGACGTCTAGGGATTTCCAAATATATAGAGTTTGTGTCATTTGAAGCTCTGCGCGAAAAGATAAAAATCTTAGAAGTTAAGCGATGTTTTCTGAGCGAAAATCTGGGCAGCAGTTTGAAATGTTAAAACTGGGAATTATCCATGAATTCTGGGTAAGTTCCAGTATTTTTCCTTGAAAATAGACTTCTCAAGGATTCCGGAACATTTTATGGATCCTAATTTCGATTTTTCTGGAATTAGTTATGATTTTCCAAAGTTAGGCGAAAATCTGCCCAGAAATGCTGAATGAACGTTTTTTTACGAAAATTATGTGGAAATAATTGAAAATAAATCCTTCAAGGGTAAAAATGTCAAGTATGGCCAAGGTGTCTCTTGAAATATTGTTTGAGAATTAATTGAGACAATATTACCCTTTTAGGATAGGCTGTGCACGTGTTCCGACGACAAACGTACCCAAAAGTCCTGTCAAACTCAGGTACGGACACGTATTGTAACATTAACACTTATGCTTATGGTATGGTTATATATGATAATTGTTTTCACATGTTGATACTCTGTTTTGAAATTGCTCATGGATTTGAGTTGTATACGGGTTATAGTCTTGATAACACCGTTGAGTTTTCCTAGCGCTGAGGACACGATAGGCCATCGTGGCACTGGTTATGTGCAGACTTGGGTAACATATATATTGCAGTGGCTGTGTTATGTTACTTGCTGATATGTTTTTGAAAGTTATAATTGTGAATATATTATTGTGATACCTGTCATATACTGTTTACATAAGCATGAGGTTAACCGTTACCTGAGGTCTAATGGACATTAGACCTCAGTCTTAATAAATAGTACAAGAAAGAAACCGAGATGGAGAAGGCGTCGGTAGATAGAGCCGTGAAGAGGCGGCGGTTAAAGGCAAAGGTCGGTAGAAGTTATTAGGACTTAGCTTCTGGTACGAATTTAACAAAGTTACTTTGAACAGTTTGGTGTCTAAGGCTGGGTTAATCTATGTGGGAAGTCAATCAGTCGCCGTATAAGTCGGTAAGGCCCCATAATAGACCCCTACCTGGCCAATCTGTTTGATTAACTGATGTTAGGTTCCAAGCCATAGGTCTAGTTTAAGACTTTCTTTATGAGAGAAATGTATTCAAACCTCTGTAAATTGTATCACATGAATATTCCTTCGGGATATTTAATATATCAGCTTATGTCGGGCATCATCATATGTCTGGGTATTTTTATATCAGATACTCGTTGTCCGGATCTTAGCGCACGCTATCAATTTCCGCAGTACTCTAAGCTGTAGCATCTCAAACTCTGTTGTTTTTCTTAAAACTAAGTATCGACCGACACGATTTTCAAACCTAGAATTTGGGATGTTACAAGGTAGAAATTCAAAATTTAATCACAGCAATGGGTGATCTGTTCTCCCTTAAAGATCTTGGACAGTTGTCCTATTTCCTGGGAATCGAGTTCTACACTACTGAGCAAGGGATACTGCTGTCACAGCGAAAGTATATTATGTCCTTACTTAAAGACATCCACTTTCTTAATGCTAAGGCTTGTGTCACACCTATGGCAACCAATACCCAATTGTATTCAAACAAAGGAAGATGTTTTCCCAATGCAACACTTTACAAGAGCATCTTAGGAAAACTACATTACCTATGCTATACTCGACCTGAGATTGCTTTTTCCATAAATAGACTCAGCAGATACCTACAAGATCCACATGAGCCCTACTGGATCAGCATAAAGCGAATTCTTCGTTACCTTGTGGGAACAGTTCACTTTGGCTTACTTATTAGACCGCTGCCTAGACTACATGTTCAAGGTTTTGCAGATTCTGATTGGGCAACAAACAGAGAAGATCGTAGGTCTATCAGTGGATATTGCACATACATAGGCACTAATCCAGTCATCTGGGTCTCCAAATGTCAACCAGTGGTCTCTCGTTCTGCCACTGAAGCTGAATACCGTAGCCTTGCTGATGCCTCATTTGATATTGTATGGTTTATGAAGCTTCTCCAAGAAATGCACATTCCAATTCTTGAAATCCCAGTCGTTTGGTATGACAACTCTGGAGCTATTGCACTTGCTTCAAATCCAGTGCTTCATTCGAAAACCAAGCATGTGGAAATTGACCTTCATTTCCTTCGAGAGAAGGTTGCAGCTGGGCAACTCAAAATTGGTTATGTTCCTTCATCTGAGCAAGTGGCTGATGTCCTTACGAAACCGTTGAGTAAATCCGCATTTCTACCTTTCCGCGATTGTCTGAATGTTGTTTCTCATCAACAACAAAAGTAGCACAAGGAATATTAGAAAAAATATAGCCGTTGTATTATCACAGCCACAACTGTCAATTGGCATTTTTGTTATCTTTCTATTTTGTACACGTATGTGTATAGTCAATTACAACCACGTGTACTTTCTGTTTCAGTTCTGTTAACTTACACGTGTTAACACACACTCACACAATAGATGTTATTGGCCTATATATTCAAAGGTCTCTCACTCTTTAATGCAAGGATCCAGAATTCTATTCTTCTGATTATCATTTTCCTCCTTTTCAATCCTGGTTTCTGGCAGAGACAAGCAAAAAACAGAAATGAGTAAATATGCAGGGAAAGTACGAAAGAAAATGTAGAATAATAAGAATATAAAAGAAAAAGAAGAGAGGGAATAAAAAATTCAACATTTTAATTAACGCCATATAAATAATTTATGAGGAGGAAAGATGAAAACAAGTCATCAAATGTTGAGAAAATTTTTGTTGGGATCTTATAAAAAAGCGACTGAGGGAGGATGCAAGTCACATATTTAAATATTTGAACTCTACTACAATTAAAATTTTCATTGATATGTATTCGTACTAAGAATAATAGCTAATATTCTATTATTATTCATGATCACTGTAATGCATCCTATTAAATGGGGGGCTTTTTTTTTGTAAAATTTAATATCTATTTTTTCGTCGGCAATTAATAACGATAAACCGTAAGGGGGGGAAACAACAACAACCATCCAATTAATCATATATTCATAATATGCCATCTGCTACTGGAGAATACACTACTCTCATTACGTTCACAATTAAAACTAAATAAATGAACATTATATTTTATCACTTGTGTGTGTGTCTGTGAAAAGTATTCAATTTTCTAATTGTGAAAAGATTTGATGTCTAACAAACGTAGTGTTTTCTCTTGTGCCATTTTCATAATTAAAATTTATATATTTGTGGGAATTCTATTTTCTAATTGTGAAACGATTTGATGTTCGATCAAGAAACGTAGTGTTTCTCCTGTATCGTTTTCATAAGTAAAATTTATTTATTTCTTAGTATCAAATCCTTCGTCGCTTGGTTCTTACAATCAATTACGTCTACTTTTCTCATCAATCTTCATCTCCAGTCAATAGGTCTCGAGCCAAAAAGAGGATAACTAGCTATACTCTCTAAAAATGAATTTATCCACAGAACCAAATTTAAAAACACACAATGGTTCGGAGTTAAAAATATTATTCACACATAAAAGACATTATTTATAAATGAGAGAGTAACAGAAATATATGAAGCAGTGGTAATATAATATATATATATATATATATATGATATGATGGAGGTTGTAACACTAATTTCGGTGGTTCAATTGATAGAGGCATAAGGCAAACGTTTACTAGTAAGGTACAAAGACATTATGGAGTACTTGAAACATGCGGTTGCACTGTTATAAAAAACACCTTTAAAGTCTTTTTTTTTTTTTTTCCGCCACCTTTTTATGATCATTTTTAGAGGGATGTCAATGTGAGTAATGTTGTAAGTTTTTTTTCTTTAATCTATGTTTGTTTTTTAAAAACAGACATTGAAAATCATACTTTCAACGTCTGTTTCTTTCAATGTCTGTTTTTTTTTTCTTAAAAAAAAAACAAACGTGGATAATATGATTTTAAAAAACAGATGTTGAAAGTTGTTATATATTTTTTTAAAAAAAAATTGTTCTCTCTCTCATATGTTGAAAGTCATACTTGCCCTTAGGGAATCCACATTTCTCCGCCAAAAAATCTGCATTTGGTACATATAATCTCTTAAATCGTTGAAGAAATCAAACACAATCTCGAGAAAGAAAGTTAAATGACCTGAGATATTATATTGATTCATCAATTAGTTACCGTCAATGTTCTTCTTGAGTGATTTGCCTATTCCGGTGTTGGTTGAGTACATAGTATCATCCCAATCTGTGTTTAGATGCTATAAAGATAAAGCCAGTCTTCTTCGTGTTCTAGTTCTATAGTAGGGTAATGTTACCCAATATTAATGCCAACGTTTCACCCAAGAGGCAGTAAATTTGATGATATTAAAAAATTTAAACCAAAGATGACAATCAATTAAATCAAAGAAAATGAGTTAGAAAAATATCACCGAAGTGTGCATAACTATTTATACTGGTATGACCCTAATTTCCTTACCTACGTCCAGTCCCCAGAGCATTTTTGAGATTTTCACCATTGTTCCAAGATTACATGAGTTCTTGGTACCTCAGTACATAGTAATCGTCACCAAGACTTATTTCCCCTTACAACTTGTAATCTAACAACCACATTTAAGGTTCCTCTACCTTAAGATTTGATGGATATGAAATCATTTGAATGACTCTCTTACAAAGTAGATATATATAATCATTAATGAACAGATAATATTAGAATATATTATAACACGAGAATTTATGAGCAGTAGGTTGATCATGCTTGGTTGGTTGTTCCTTATTGAATGCTTACGTATTTATAGCTGAATACCTTTAATGATCATAGTAAAGGTTGAAACCTTGCGTTAGAGACAAATTGGAATTGTTCGAAGAATTTGAGGTTCGATGGCTTTCACTTTGTTACAATAGATCTTCTCACAACATCCTTTTGGTCTACTCTGGGATTGCCTATGGTTAGGTTCTTCAAACAATATTCATTTGACTTACTCTGAGATTGCTTAAGGTTGGGCCACTTTCGTGCTTGATGTAATAAAAGCTTTGAACAAAATACATTTGGTTTGCTTTGCAATCTTTCCTTTGCTTGTTTTTGCTTTGTAATAAATGTTTGACTCAGAGATTTTCTTTTTGCATTTTGGTCATAATCTATGAATTCAAACTTCTAAAACTCATATACAAATAAGGTTAATATCATTGAGAAGTATAATGAGTTGTAATAGAATATAAACAGATGTTAATGATAATATTTGAATTCTCGAAGATGATGGTTCAAT
The DNA here is from genome assembly GCA_037074495.1 of Acacia confusa. Classification (NCBI taxonomy): domain Eukaryota; kingdom Viridiplantae; phylum Streptophyta; class Magnoliopsida; order Fabales; family Fabaceae; genus Acacia; species Acacia confusa. Next base: position 44,117,969 of record CM073505.1, on the reverse strand, counting down.
GCAATAGAAACAATCACTCGAGTGCATCTCTGATCTCACTAGAGTGCTGTTGAAATATGTCTCTAGTATAAGAATTTAAAGAATAGCTCACTCAAGTATTGGAAAAACTTAACTACGAGTTTTTGTTAAAAAATGTTTTCAACTTCTAACAATGACTTGAGTGCTTTTGCAAGATGGCTAGTGTCACTTGAGTGTTATTGAGGTTCACTTGAGTAGGCGTTCAAAAGATAAGCCAATACCCTTAATTCATCAACAAGTGACTTGCACTGAACTTGCATGTTGGTAGTCATCACTTGAGTACTTGAGTGTCATCCCATGTACTCAAGAGAGACAGGTTATAACTTGCATAATCATCATGAGTGACTTGTAACTTGGAGTGGAAAGAGGTCAGCAACCTGTGGCCTAGCTTATTAGTAAAAAAGGTCAAGTCAAGACTTGCTTTAGTTAATAGGCCAAGCCTAGGCTTATTAAGAAGCCTAGTAGATCTGTCAAACTGGCCTATGCTTGTTAATTACTCTATGCTAACAGAAAAAAAGTTAATTACTCAATTTGAAAAAAGATAATTATCTTATTTGAAAAAATGTAATTGTATTAAGAAAAATATCTTACAAGGTATGATCTTAACAAGCCTTATTTTTTGTGATATTCAGTATCTGATCTTAACAAGCCTCATTAAAAGGCCTCAGGCCAGGCCAGGCCTTTATATAGACTAGACTTAAGCTGAAAATAAGGCCTGTAACAGGCTAGGGCTAGGCTCAAGCCACCTTGTTATAAATCAGGTCTGGCTTGTTAAGGGTAAAGTTTGACCTATTTCCACCCCTACTTGTAACTTACTCGTAAGCGCTTACTTATCATGGAGTGATATACTACTCACTCGAGTGAGTGAACATCTTAATACTTTCAAAAAGTGAGAGAGTGACTAGCAAAATTCTAAGAGAGTGATCACCAGAACTCAAGTAGTCACTAATCCACTCAAGTGCTTTGAGCTTATCATTCGAGTGATGAATCTCATTACTCGAGTGATATGCCATAACTATCATAAATTATATGAGCCTTAAGCTGATTTTCTGCAAGTGACAGAGGACCACTCGAGTTCTTACTTAGTAATCTTACACCACTCTCATTTTTTTAGTGGGTGACTTTCAAAATCACTGAAAGTTAAGGATTCTCACTTGAGTGTTTTATCTGCCACTCAAGTGATCATCTCAAATCACTTCAGGAGAGTTTCATTGTTGATTCAAGTGTTTTTTCAAATAAAGTTTAATCACTTGAGTGTCTTGAAATACAAAACTTGAGTAACTTGAATCATCAAGCCTTTTTTGGTTTCCAATTTTATTATCATCAAAACATAATCTGAGAACTAACACCAAGGGTTGCAATTAACCGTCAAATTATGTCACCTGTAATGACGAAGAAGAAGATTTATTTCAATAATTTATGCAGCAACAGAAACATGGATTGAAGTAATAAATATAGGTGGGGTTAGAATCTAAGAGATTGGAGAAAGGGGAAAGAATAAGGGTAGCCACCTAGAGTAGAGAAAAATCAGAGGATGAGAGTGCGGATAAAGATTCTGAAGGGGGTGATGTGGGCTGCATTTTGAGCAGATCTGAGACGAGAGAGCTACTTTTGAGCAACGTGGGAATCGTACACCCACTTTTCAACAACCAAATACTCAACCAAAAACTAATTTTTATATGGTCAAATTAATTTTAAAAAATATTTATAAAATATTTAGTATCAAAATAAATTTCTAAAATATTTCAAAGTTGATAAAATATGGAAGTCATATAGTCATGGCAATTACAAATAACATAACATACTTTGGGAGTACAAAAGAGCCTTTAAAAGTCATTCCATAAGTTTTTCTCTTACTTCCTACTAAAATAATATCCTAAAAAAAATAACTATAAGATCCAATGATCTAAGTTACCATTAATTATTCAGAAAATGTACATGCAAACCAAGATCGAGAACATACGATTTCAATAATATAGTTCATCTCAAAATAAATATATTTATATTACACTTCACACAAAATCTTTCACAAATTGGTTCTTAACTCGGTTACAAAAAATCGCACCCAAAAAGAGTTCCAAAACATCATAATTCATTTTCCAAACATTTTTCACAAAAGATATAATTATTCAATATGCAATATGCATCCCTTGTATCACCATCAAACCTTATATCGCTGATTGAAGCCATATGCTAACACATAATCCAACAGAAACACATCCATTTAACTGGATTGTCTCGAGCTCACCAAATCTTTATTTTAAAAAGTGACTTTTTTTTAAATAAATAAAAGTGACTTTTATTTCAATTGATTTTTGAAAATTGAAATTAGTATGTTTATGCTTATTTTTTTCCCTCCACTAAATAGAAGTAACTACATTTTTTAAAAAAATAAATCTGAGTTTTTAAAAAATAATTTAATTGATATATAAAATGTTTTTTTTTATTTTATTATATATTACTTTTAATGTATAAAATAATAAAGTCATAGAGCAATAAAGCTCTTTTTAAAGGGGAGAGAGGAAAGGGAATTGAAGTCATTTTACGCGCATTTTGAAATCTTATATTGAGTTAATGACCAAATTAGGATTTGTTAAATTTATCAACCTAATTTAGATTTTTTTTTTTAATTTTAAGTAGCTTTATAAGGGAATTTCCCATAAGTTTAGGTTTTTCTAGTTTTTAGTTTTTTGTCTTTTTTTATTCATTTGAAAATTTTCAAACTCACTTTTCAATATATATTTTAAAGTTATACTACCTGATGTCCTTATTATGAGAGCTAATTGACTAATTTGGCTATACTAAAGAAATTAATCATGTTGGTTACATTATTAATTCTAATAAATATAAGTTGGTTTTTATTAAAAAAAAATTGGTTAAGTTACTGATATAAATTATGTCAAGTTCTCTAATTATAATGATAATATTTTAAAAATAGAACAAACTATTATGTGTGATTAGAGAATTTGATATAATATCCTATATTAGAAATTTGATGGAAATATTGTTCTTTAATGAGGGAAAAAATGAGAGATGATGGTAATAATATGCTCCACAAGGGGAGAGAATATGTCTCAATTAAGTTTTCTCTTCATTTAACGTATCTACTATTATATCTAGTTTTAATGGTTAAGATTTGATATTATATAAAAATATTATTATTACATTAAATATAATAAAAACCTATCCTAATAAATAGAATAAATTTTAATAATTAAAACATGATCAAATAGTAAACAATGAGGAGGAAACGAAGAGATTGATTTTTTTTTTTCTATTAAAAAGTTTTGGAAAGGTTCGATACCAGTTCTCTATAAAAGCCAAGGCACGGCCCCGGACTCTATGAGTATTTACTGGGGACTTACGAGATCGCCTACCAAAAGAGTCCCAACAATAGCAAAGAGGATTGAACCCATGACCTAAGGATCTAGTTTTAAATCCCTTACCATCTATATCAACTCTCTTTGACAAGAGATTGATTAATGAAAACAAGACCCGACTCTACCTTGAGGAGGTGGACCTGAGGCCACAACCCGAAATGTAAGCCGTTACTCTCTCGTCGTGGGCCCACGCTGCACATTTTTGTCTGTCCGCCACGTGTCTTCTTGTCACGCAGGCCACACTATCTCCACGTGTCTCTCTTCATTTCTGCACATGTTCATATCCTTCCAAACTTTAACACTAGTATGAAAATTTCTCCAAATCACATAATTGATTTGTAATTCATAAATAACACAATCACTCAGCTTAAGACACACCTGATTCATACTCAATAATTGTGATAGATTAATATTTGTCTTCATTAATTATAAATAATTAATTATGTATATTCTTGCCATATATTGTTTTGAAAAAATTGTGCATATTAATTTGTATCCCTGTTACACGGCACAACACGTGGTATAGAAGATGTGGCCAACAACTAACCCTTCAGAATATAATTTATTTTATTTTATTTGTGTTTTGAAGATATGAGTAGTTTTAATTTCTTTGTAAGTAGCGCGTTGTTGATTTTTCACCATCAATAAATGCTAAATTCGAAAGAAACATTCTGTTTTCTTTTTTGTCTTGTTAGTTTTCAGTTGTATGTATATAGGGGGGAAAAAATCAAAAGAAACAATGGAAAGTTCTTCAAATGGTAAAATATAACTCCGTTCTCTTTTAAGATGTGAAAATTATATATAAATCGAAACATTCAAGTTAGTTGAATGTTGAAGTTGGTTTGTTATGTGTATGAAAATAAACAAATGTAAGGTTAGGTTCTGATATCAAAACGAATTTGGTTCTTAAATGGTAACAACCAAATCTTTAAATAAAATTTGGAACTGAAGCACTTATAGATTGAGCATAAGATTTTGCATTTCAACCTAAATTTTATATCAAGGACCACAAGTAATAGTAGTATATAGCAGTAAAACTCTCAATTCCTTGTTTGGTTCAATTATTAATTTAGTCTCTCAATTCCATTTTTATCAATTTAATCATTCACGTTTCATGGAGTTATCAAGTGCTTGTTTAATTTAGATCAATTTAGCGATTTTGACCAGCACAAGACTTCTCATTGACAATGGACTGCAACACTTTACTGGGTCTCCTACTGGTTAGCCCTCACTTGTTGGCTGACTCTCAATAAAAATACTTCCTTTGATCTTTATTACATGGCACCAACCACCATTTTTCACAAACTAAGAAATAGAAGTCAGGTCATTAAATTGGTTCAGAAGTAATAAACATTTCCAACTTTACCCCTACTTTAATTATGTAAATTTAAAGAGTTAGTTAAAAATGAGAGTATAATTAGAAAATAATAATAAATGAGTTGGTTAAATGTATTTAATACTTTATAATAAAGATCAAAATATTTTAATAGTTGATGTCTTATAATAAAGATTAGAGGAAGTACTATAGTGATAGTGATGTATACAAGTCATTGGCATAACATATTCCAAAATGTAGTTGTTATAGTTGAAAAGCTTAAGGCCTTATTCAACCCCTATTTTCAAGGAGAACATCTCAATATTGGATTAGTGACAAGAATAAATATATTATAGGAGTATCGGGTCCTAAAGCATAATAACAATACCAACATTCCATATTTCTGCTTCGTGTACTATCACTTCACAGCCTTCCCTTTGTTTTTGTTTTTGTTTTTGTCGGTCCAATGCTGTCTTTTTTTCAATTTTTGAGTTATGGTCTCTCTCTCTTTCACAGCTGCCGGTTCCAAGCCTAGATAAAAAAAATGAAGATTATGTAAATTCCTGGACAGGTAATGTAAAACTCTATTAAATCTCTTGAGAATATGGAATTTTTAATATATTAGACATATTTAGGTCATACAAACAAACAACAAATAAAGAAAAACACAACTACAATGGGTGGAACTATTAAAGAGTGTGATTAAAGTGTTTTAGAAATTTAAAATTCGGCTCATCGTGTATATTTAATTTGGAATGAAGTTGGGAAGGCAAAATCATGTGGAACTAAAAGAACAGCTAATTTGATGCAAAATTTATATTGGGGTTAGCTTTTAGAGAAAACGACTCCTCGGTTAATTTTAAAATTAAAGAAATTTTTTATAATATTATTTTTTTTTTGTTTTTCTTTCATAATTTAACATTTTAAAACTCACTTTTTAATATACAATTAAGATAAGTTTATGTGCCACTTACCGTTTTTTTTTAATAAAATTAGTTCAAACATAAATCAAATTATACTTGTTGATATTTATCTCTATTACAATTAGTAATAACTGGTCAATAAAAGTTAGTATTGCAAACATTATTAATCCAATAAAACGGGATCATGTCAGAGTTGATATAAGATCAAGAAACGGGAGACCCAATGTTGTACGAAAATTAATGGCATGAGTTTGATTATTCATGTACCTTCATGTTACAGCATCTTAGGTGTAGGTGTAGGTGTAGGGTCCTTGTCTTAGCCCAGACACATCTGTAACTCTTCAGAGATATGACCACCTCCGTACTCTCCTTATTACTTTGGGCCTTCACTCCCGAGTGCCTTACGTTATCCATTTTATTTAAAGTTTTTAAAATCAAGATTTTACATAAAATTAAAATAAAGATTTTAACTAAAGTTGTTAAAATCAAGATTTTATATAAAATTAAAATAAAGATAAAAAATCGTAAAATATAAAATCGTAACGTAGCAAAATTGTAAATAAATAAAAACGTTTAAAAAATTAGTAAAATCGTATTAATGAAAAAAGTCGTCAAAACATAAAACCGCAATGATAAAACGAGTTTTTAACTATAATTAACCACTCCGCTTCACTTCTCTTACTCATTGTAAGGCCTTGTTTGGTATAGATAAGATTTAAGGAAGGGAAAGAAAGGAGTGGAAGTGGAAAAAAAAAAAAAAGGAAGATTAAGAAGGAACTTAAAAATGCGAGTCGTTTGGTATACTAAAAAATGAAGCTTAAGTTGAGGGAAAATGAGATGTTTGGTTTGAAAAATTGAGTGTTGGTTAAATGGGAAGATTAGGTGAAATTCCCACAATGCCCCTAAACCGTTCGAACGCTAGCGTTAGGTTCAAACGTAAAGCATTAAAGGGACAACGCGTTGGAACACAAAATTGAACAATAACCAAACCTGTGCAACTATTTATATCATAACATCCTAGGAGCACAAAAACAAAAGTAGGCATTTTTGACAAAAACAATAATAATATAAATGCAAGACAGTAAAAGTCACATCACAGATCCACCATTGGTGAACACGTCATCTTCATGTTGTCCCACTTCCTCTTCATGGTCATTCCACATCACTAACCCACGATCGGCAAAATATCAAAGAGTTGCTCAACTTATCATTGAATTAGAGAACGTTTGGCTTTTTTGGGGAGAGTCAATGGGTTTTGGTGATGCTTGCCATTGAAGTATCGAAGCAAGCAACCATGAAGAAGAAGTAAGAAGAAGAAGAAGAACCGCACTCAAAATTTTTCAAAGTCAATTTCGTCACAAAATTTTACTCTCCTAGAAGATTATAGCTTTCTCTCCATTTTCGGACGAAATGAAGGTTCCCACATTTAAAGAAACATTGGCAAAGGTGAGAAGTCATCTTCTTAGAAGAGCAGCGCACCAAACACGTTCTGTGATGGAAGATTTATAATCTTCCCCTTCCTTCGACCTATCTTTTGCATATTAAATGGGTCCTAAGTGTTATTCTATTTCCCTCTTGCTGCTAAATTCTGTATAAACAAAACAATTACATTTTTTTTTACTCTTATACTCGATTTTCAGTCTTTTTTAATTTTTTTTTAATGCAGGGTTAACATATAAATTTGTTCTCAAAATTTTTGTTGAAGAGCAATCTTATTCCAAACACATTTTTGGATTTAATATTACCTCAAAAGTGTTAAAATGGAGCAATGTTATATTTTACTGTTAAAAAATTAACAATTAACATTAATTTATTAATAGTATCTGACAATGTTACTATGTTTTAAATCTTCTAAGATAATATTGAATCTGAAAAAGATTTTAGAACGTTACTCCTCAACAAACATTTTCAAAATAAATTTAAATTTACACACCTTAACGCTTTCCACATGATTATGTTCAGTCTCAACTGAATATACTCCATCTCACTGATATCTGCAACACCACAAACACCCCCCCCACCAAAATAAAAAAAATAAATAAAAAATTCATGTTCTCATAGGTATTTGTAGATGACCTGTTATGTGTTCTCTACTATTTCTAAAACACAAAAAAGAGTTACCATTACTTCCATGTGCTAGTTTACAGGCTTATAACAAGCTACAACAAAGAATAACCTCTTCCAGGTCTGATTTCTGGTTCACCATTAACAACAGAGTACCTCCTTGGACGTCGTATGCTTCAGTCCATCCAGATAGCTCCGGAATCTATAAAAACCACGAGTATACACAATAGGAATCATGGCCCAAAATAAATCACGCTTATACAGTTACCCCCATGTTTATTCTTGGACAAACTTCATTCTCCCATAAATGAATATTTGGACCTCCCAAACATCACCAACATACAAAAGGGGAAACCTGTAGTAAAATTCCATTGTTAAGCCTGGGAATCAAAACATTCCAGCAAGAACTGGTGAAGCTCTTCTGCAACAATAGCAGGATACTCTTCTTGTGGAAGAAGAGCACCTGGCACCTCCACAAACTTACTCACTCCTTTGGCTCCTCTAAGAGCTTCCATCTCTGCCTTTGATCTCTTTGGAGATCCTTTGGTTGACACAACCAGGATTGGAGTTTTTTCTTCTAAAGATGCAAAGAGTTCAAGGAACTCCTCGCGAGATGTTACGGGGTCCAACTCCCCCGTCAAGAAAGCGGCAGGCAAGTAACGAGCTCCCTTTTGTTTTGTCAATGCATATCTGCTTTCCACAATTCCTGGAGTCACATTATTAGGGTTTGCATAGACATGGGATTTGTACTGTGATTCTATTGCTTTCTCATTGCTCACAAGCATGTTATACATCATCCAGCCAACCGCAGGGGCCTTCAAGGTGCCTCTAAGAAGGCCATACCTACAAGTTTTATGAGGAAGGGGAAAAGATACAAGTCATATCATATAGTGAAACAAGTTAATCTACCAATGACAAGCATGATTTTTTAAATTATATAGCCATTTAAACCAAACAACATTTGGCAGAGTAGGGAAGATATATGAAAAGGTATAACCAAGAGCTGTAAACAGAAAGATTAAATAATGGGGGTGAATTTAAGCTAAGGTCACTGATCCCAAATTTCATGTGTGTTTGGATTAGCTTTTGGAGAATAGCTTTTATGATTTATGAGGTAAGCGTATGGGAGGAGTTTTGTCTTGCTTACGAAAAAGGGCTTTTGAAACCACAGCTTGGGTGGTACCCAAACACTTATGTTCAGCTGAGATATGTCAGATCACGGATAATATTTTATTTTCAGCAGAACATAGAGCCGCAAGAAGGAAAAACAGCAATTCCACTTGAATTGGTGCACGGACCTACCTTGTTTCCATGCTAGAATCTCGGCCGAACACAATAGGAAGGGGCCCGGCCCAGGTTGGAGCAACAGCAGCTACTGCTTTGGGCTTCACCAAACCCTTTTTTGCAGCACGGAGTACTATTGATGCTGCATGGCCTCCTCCAAATATTACCAAATCATTTTCTGTTTTAATAGATATTGTTAGTACACTAATTAATCACCTGACATGCTAAAATACTCATTACTCTTGCTCATATGGAAACATATGTAACTGCAGGAGACCGTCAATTGAAAGCAAGCCCAAACAAGCTTTTAAGAAAACACCTAGCTTCTAGGATTTAAAAAATATGGTAAACTTGGTACACCTAATACAGGAAATAGAAGAACCATGTTATAATAAAAAAAAGTAATTGCTAATTGGATATAAGACACAGGGATGGAATAACTATTACAGTCATGACTGTGCAACACAGTAACAGTCTTTCATTATAAATTTATGCGCATAATCCAGGAATAGAGATGAGAGTTTAGGTCAGGTAGGACTGAGCTAATCAGAGTCAGTCTGTAAGTACCGTATGTTCATGATTAAATTCACTAGTAGGAAACAGTAAACTGTATATGATATTAGGACTTGAATTGACCAACAAGTGAATCCCTTGTTCAACTGTCTGAAAAGACTTTTTCGCGTCGTACCCGACAGGATGACCATCCTTTCTAAATTCCTGGTTTCTCATCCTCAGAAAATTTAAAAACCAGTCCTCAGGAGCCCTTGTAAGCAATCACAGCATATATTTCAAAACCAACATTTACGCCTAGCTTAGCAGTTGCTTCCAGACAAAGACCTCTTCTAAAGTAAAAGTTGATACATTTTAGCTCTCAAACTTCTGAAACACAAACAGAATACATATCCTAGTTCAAACTTCTCTAAGCAAAAACATAAGTAAATAATTAGGCAGATTTTTCTAAGATGAGAATATCAATCTTCTCTGCAATGTTCCCGCAGCTTGATGATGAAACTAATAGTGAATACGTAAATTACATAATCTCCCCTGACATTGGGCTAAATGACAACCAATATTGCTTTTGTTCTAAAAACATTATCGGGTTCTTTTCACATGTATATATATTGCAGATAATTCCCCTCTAATTTACTTGTCAATAAAGTCACCTTTTTACGCAACATGCATTCCTTCCAAAAAACCAAAAACAATACTTGGGTGTTTTTTTCAACATATAACATCAAATTAACATCCTTTACAGTTATATTAAAAATAAAATCATTTTTTGTGTGAAATAATAAATTCAACTTCGTTCACCAGAAGAAAATGGGAATACGGATCTTTGCTATATATGTGAAATGTCAGAGGAGCTAGATAAGATTTTTGAAACAAGAAAGATGAGTAATTTCGTCAAACTGAGAAGTCAGTGTAGATTATTCTCAAAAAGTATAGCTCAAAACTGCAAAGGATGAGATCAGGGAGAAAAATGCCAAAGGCTGTTCATAATAACCTGGTTGCCGAATCGGACTGTTGGGTGCATTGATGAATTCAGCCAAAAAATTTTCCAAGACATCAGCATTGTAATCAATCTTTGGCCTATCAGAATATCCCAGACCAGGCCAATCAACGATAGTTGCTCGCCAATTGACTTTGCCATCACGTTGGACAATATCTCCAGCCACTGATCTCCATTCTTCGACAGTGCTTACATCAGAAATGGTTGGCATGATCAAAATATTCTGGGAAGGCTCAGCATCATCCTTTACATGCTCTTCATAATAAATACTGATGTTATTGTCTTTGAATTTCCATTGCCAAGTATTAGTCTGAGAAAGAAAATGTCAAAAAGAAAAGGATTACTAAAGTGACAAGAAAATGCTACAAATTCTCACAGATTAGTTTACAAGATGTGCGATTTCACACGCTTATACTAATTGGAACTAGGGCATCAACAGTTAATGAAAGGAAATAGAATTTCAACTAATTGAAACAATAATTACATCATAGATCGTATAAAAAAATGAAATTTATACACAATAAACTTCTGAAGTTGTTTTGAGCTTAGTCACTTGGGCTTTCTTTCTCTACTCAGTGCAATCACTAATTTACATGAAGAACACGTTGTTTAGTCTAAAACTTCCATCTGATATTTAAATGATATTTCGGAAAGTTAAAACCGCATCTACTTCAACTCAATATCATTATAGCCACTTTATTCTATTTATCTGATCTAGGTGCAAATGAGCGTCAAATTGATAAGAGAGATTAATTAAAACAAGCAGCACCATGAGCACGGCTAAAATTACAGAGTATCGTTCTCACCTTTAACGGGGCGGGCTTGTCATTTACAGAGACATTGGAGTAATCAAGCGTAGTGGAAGCCCTAATTTGAAGGGGCCTACGGAAATTGATGGTATGAGAGAAACAGGACCTACGGAATTTGGCGGATAGATTGAGGCATGGCGATGATGGAGCGGAGAATGTAGCATAGAGCGCCATGAAAGATGCAGAGAAAGAAGATGGGCGATGGCGGAGAGTCTGGAAGTTGAGGCCTCAGACCAGAAAATCTGGCAGACAATGCTGACTGCTAATTCCTTGATATTTCATTACAGGCATTGGTGAAAAATATCAACGACTCTGCCAGGGGTTCCTTGGGCTCCCCGATTTTTCCTTTTTTTTTTTGGCAATCCTTAATTTTTTTTTTATATAAAAAACTAACACATATCCTAAATATAAAAATAGTTGATTTTTTAAAAGTGATTAAGAAAATTAAATAATTTATTTAATTATATCATACTTATGTATGAGTAAATTATTTATCAATTTATAAGTCAGACAAATTAGTTTAAAAAAATAATAAATATAAGTATTATAGAGTAGTCTAATTAGCTACTTCAATTTTTTAAAAAAATTTCAATCTTATATTTAGGATAAGAGATAGTAATTAAGAATTGTAATTGTAATAATCTTTCAGGGAAAATCAGCAAAAAATTCTGAGCGAAAATATTATTAGCGAAAAGACATGGACTTGAGTTTTACTAGTATTTTTGTGTATTAAATCATGTGAAATACTTATACTTTCTATGTAAAAAAACCTTTTTAGCCACTAAATTTCCAATGCCGATTTTCCCTAATCTTTTGGCATGTTAATTGTAGTGATTTTAACACTTCCTTAACCACATTGTAGCTCTCCTAAATCCTAGTTATGCTGACTTGTCATTGATTACAGTCATAAAAGGCATTGGCTGCAGTCATAATTTATTGGTGAGACCCTCACTTGTCCTTTGTTGCTCAAATTAACAAGGGTTAAGTGGTTTTTTCCTTAGTTTGAATCAATCTAGTTTAGGTTCTATGAGATTTTAATGCAATTTGAAAATTTAAAGAAACTTATTAGCAATTTCTTTCTTTTTCTTGAGATTTATGTGTAATTCCCCTTGATTTTATTATAAAGTACTATATTATAGTAATTTAAAAATCAATTAGGATCTTGCTTTCCTCACTAAGCTTCCCCTTGAGTTACCCCTTTTCATCAGCCAATACAGCGAATAGTAGCGGTTAAGGTAAGCAAGCTGATCAATCACCAGTAATCTCTACAAGAGCAAAACCCAAGTTGGAATGAGTGGAAGCGACTTCTATCCCTCACAATGATCTCTACCTTGTAAACTTTAGAAATCAACTTCATCACTGTATGACAGTCACTACAAACCCTCAGGTTCTTCACTATTCTTATCATCTTCCCCTTTGCCAGTTTGGCTATTCCAAAAGCCACCGCAAGCTTCTCACTATGCTTAGACACTGAAACTTCCTTCTCTTCTTCTTCAATATCGTGCAACACACTCCTTACCTGTGGCACGTACCCTACTTCTGCTCTTAGTCTCCACATTATTTCCTGCAGCTTGTTATGAGCCTCATCTGTAAATTCATTAGGCTTTTCACCCGCCACAAAACTATAAATGACCTTGTCAATTTCAATCATGCTCCTGCCAGGTGCTTTTTTTATGCTCTGTTCAGCCATGGATCTTCTTATATTGGCAACATCCTTCCATTTCCCGACAGTGGCGTATATGTTTGAGAGAAGAACATGATCGCCCGAATTGTTAGGATCCATTTCAGTAAGCCTGGCTTTCACAAGTTCTGCTAACTCAACATTGCTATGAATGCTACAAGCTCCAAGGAGAGTCCTCCAAATGATTGAATTAGGCATAATTGGCATTTGACAAACAAAATCATATGCTTTCTGCAACTTCCCAGCTCGACCATAGAGATCAACCATGCAACCATAATGTTCCATGGCAGGTTCAATGGCGTAAACACTGTGCATCTTGGAAAAATAAGCACTCCCTTGCTCAACCAGGCCAGCATGACTGCAAGCATATAAAAGAGAAATGAAGGTGATACCATCCGGCCAAATACCGGAGTCTTCCATCTCATGAAAAAGCTGTATTGCCTCTTCTCCATGACCCTGCATGGCAAGTCCTGCAAGCATGGATGTCCAAGACACAATGCTTCTCCTCATTTGCATGCTTTGAAAGACCAGCCTCGCCATAAATATATTTCCACATTTTGAATATGCATCTATCAGAGCATTACTCACTGAAGCAATCTGAAGAAACCCAGATTTCTGGATAAATCCATGTAAAATCTTCCCAAATTCAAGAGCCCCTGCTTGTGCACAAGCCGAAAGGACGCCTGTCAAGCTCACCTCACTTGGTCTTATTCCCTGGCACTGCAACTCCCTGAAAAAACCAAAAGCCTCATCAAAAGAGCCATTTTGAGCAAACCCAACGATCATAGTGCTCCAAGAAACATCATCTTTCAGAGGCATTTCAGAAAATACTCGTCTCCCTAACTCAAGCTCACCTGCTTTGGTGTAACCAGCAAGCATCACATTCCATGAAGTCAAATTCCGAATAGGCATACGCTTAAACGTATCCTCAGCACCCTCAAGATCCCCACACCTAAAACAGGCAGTAACAAAAGCATTCCAAGTAACAACATTTGGTTGCCACATTTCTTCAAACACCTTGTGAGCAAACTCCAAGTTCCCGCAGTCTGCATACATGCTAATCAGAGTTGTCCCAACGAAGATATGAGTGTTCAACCCAAAACACAAAGATTGACCGTGTAATTGCATCCCAGATTTCAGATCCCTGAAATTGGCAACCCCTTTGAGAGTAAAGGCGAAAGAGAAACTATCAGGGACGAAGGTGGATTTTCGCCGCATTTGAATGAAAAGTTGGAGAGAGCTGTGAGGAGATTCAGATTCAGCGAGTCCTCGAATGAGGGTGTTGTACATGAAAACATCAGGAGTCGGAAAGTGAAGGAAGACACGGTGAGCGTAGAGGAGGGCATCGGAGATGGAAACGGCACAATGGAGAAGGAACTTGCCGGCGACCAAGGGATCGTTGTGAAGGCCAGTTTTGAAGAGAAGGGCGTGGATTTGCTTGACCGATTTCAAATTCTTGCACTTGCTCAGCAGAGAGATGCATAGTTGCTCTGACACGCTTATTCCCATTTATAGACAGTAGCTACTTCTTTAGTCATCATCTATACTTGACACTACATAATGGAGTCAGGCACTCAGGCCTTAGTTAATCATACCCTTGATCAAAGATTTGGAATGTGTTTCTGGCTCTAAGTGTGTGTTCAGTGAGTACATTAACACTGTGGGTTATGGATTCCGCGCTTAAAGCTTCATCTTGAAATATTCTTCGGTTGTAATTGTCACAGAGTTTTCGACAGAGGAGACCAAACCTGATCTTCTACATGTCGTTGGGCTGAGATTGTGAATCGCCATTAATAGAAAAAAAAAAATCTTCTTAATATATGTAATTAATAAAATAGCTTGAAAAAAATTCACAAATTTAGAAGAGAAAGTAAACTAGTGTTATATTTAACATCAAATCAAACTCCTCGCCTAACTCACTACATCTAGGAGCAGAGGATTAGACGAATATTATTTTTTGTAAGGGCTCGCTGACACGCAAACACATTAATACATGAACTCAAATACGCGTACGAATGGTTGCTTACGCCCACAACAACAACGACAATAACATATTAGGAAAGAGAGATTACAGTAAGAAAGCCTGCTTTTGGAATCATGATTATGAAGCTGAAGTAGAATTGAGAGCAGACTGGCGAAGGAACTGAAGAGCTTGAACCGCTTTTTCATGAGGAGGGGCTGCCTCTTTCATCACTTGAAGCTCAACCAGAGACATTAGCCAAGAGAACAACACAGGAAACTTGTCTGCCTCCACCAAATTCACACCAAAAATCTCTTGGTACACCTTGTACGCTCCGAATATCGAACAGAATATGATGTCGAGAACTCCTATGTTGTTGTCATCTACCTCTGGTTTTCCATCTGGAAAATACTCCTTCATCCCCTTTTCAAGCACGCACAGGTTCTCGTAGATGTCCTTCATGACCTTTTGCTGTGCTTCTCCTTCGGTTACCAGAACTAAAAGCGCTTTCTCAAGTAGCTACATCGAAACAGACAGAGAAAGAAACACAGCCATTAATCAGAAACAAGATTCACCAAAAAAATACTCCTTACAGTTCATAAATCTATAAAGCTAGGATTATAATTTTTGACAGCAAGCCTTTATTCCCCATGACATGTTAACTTTTACCATTAAACTAAACTAGCCCCTCATAGTCAGCTTCACTTCTCTATTTATAGAAGCACTGAAGGAGTATAATCACTTTGGTATCTCTGAGAAATGCTAGGAAATCTTACGGTACAATTTCAACTTAAATATGAGTAGAATCATTTATATATTCTACTACAAAATGACCCACGATGCAAAATTACCTGATCCTGCATGAATTTAGACCAGAAGCGAACTTGAGCTCTTTTATAGGGATCCTCAGGCAGCAATTTTAGGCCATTTTTCCAGGTCTCATCAATGTACTCAATGATGACTAACGATTCACAAATGGGGTTTCCATTGTGGACAAGTACTGGAACTTTCTTGTGCACAGGATTATACTTCAGAAGCAACTCACTTTTGTTCTTCAAATCTTCTTCAACGTAATCAAAAGGGATGTTCTTCACTTTTAGAGCCAGCTCCGCCCTCTTGGCATAAGGGCTCAACCACATTCCGTGCAGGACCACCTTGTTTTGCTCCTCCATGTCTCTCTAGTCTCTTGCAAGTATTTTCCTGCATTGGAAAGTGCGAAGATTTGTTTCTTTTATAGTAGCTTCCAAATAGTTTTGAACTTGCTTTCCAAGTCGTTGATTTGGCCCTTGTCCAATTATTAAGGCCATATATAACCTGCAGAAAAATGAATGACGTTGGCCATGAAGAGCCAATTCCTTGCTCTACAAGGATCCTCTGGTCTAAGATGCTGAAATATAATTTTATACGTAGAGCCAGAGCCGAAATTAAAAAAGCACTTTAAAAATCTTGAGGGTTAAAAGTCAACTTGCAAAGAAAAACAATGCCAAATTGGAAAACTATTAAAGTATTTAAAAATTATATGCTGATTAAAGTATATGGAAAAGATGCGTATGCCCTGACATCAGAACTTTGTCAGTGACACAAGTTATTCTGCTTTCAGCTGGGTCAACAAGAGTAGCTCAATTCTTTTGGGAAAATTAATGTAAAGCCTTATACAACCAAGGTACCAAAACCAATGAACCAGTTGGGACAGTAGTGGTTTTAAGGTTTAATACTTTAAGCCGCGATCAAATTAGACTGTTGATAATAAAAATAATAATCTACCCAGGCATAATGCATAGCAAACCAGAGTTACAAAGCAATCATTATTTTTCCGATGCTAAGATCAGTTCACATTAGGTTCCTTTTACTTCTGGCCATCGAATTGTGTTCGTAAATGATAATCCCTCCAATACTAATTACAAGGTTGATTAAGAGATTAAAAAAACTAAATAAATTACTTAATCCTTAGATTATATATTAGTTTTTTATCTCTGAAGGAAAAATAAATACTTTAAAATAAGGGTTAAGGTGCAAAAATACACATATGTTTTTCCTCCAGTAGCGTCCAGCACCATATGTTTTTTTTGTGTAAAAATACACACGCCTTTAGGTTTTAGGAGCAAAAATGCCACTTCTGTTAGTTGACCGTTAACTGACTGTTAGTTGACCGTTAATCATGGTGAAATTACCTTTTTGCCCTTCGTTTAAAATAATTAAAAAAAGAAAAGGGTTAAGGGCAAAAAGGTAATTTCACCATGGTTAACAGTCAACTAACAGTCAGTTAACGGTCAACTAACAGAAGTGACATTTTTGCTCTTAAAACCTAACGGCGTATGTATTTTTGCACTAAAAAAACATATGGTGCTGGGCACTCCTGGAGGAAAAACATATGTGTATTTTTACACCTTAATCCTTAAAATAATTTAATTAACTTCTTTAATCTCACTGAAAGAAGTAGTTTTTCTTATAATTAGGATAGAAGGTAGAAATTCAGTGTATGCAACATTTTCAAATACTGTGAAAGATTATAAGACAAAAATATTGCATTTAAAGTTTGTATATATGTATCAAAATTATTAAAAAGGGAGAGCCTACCTGGAAAAGCCACAAGAAGAGGGAGGATGGAGATTGAACTCTGATTCTGTGAAAATTAATGCAGTTCGCCGAGCAACACGAGGGGCGGACTGAGGAGCACGAGGACCACGAGTCCACGACAGTGATGGCTGAGGAGAGCAACGGCGACGGCGGAGAGCGAGGGAAGCAGGAAGTGAGGGAACTGGAGTAACTGAAGAGGCTATTCTTTTTCTTTTCTTTTTTTCAAAAAAAAAAAAAAGAGTGAATATCATCTTCAGTTTAAGTTTACCTAAATTTAATTTTGCTCCCGCAACTCTTAAAAAGTTTTGATCCTGATTCAAGTTTCTATTATATTACGATTTACGTAGTATCAAAGTTGAGGATAAAAACTTATAATTTAAAACTTAAGGAACTACAAATAAAAAATGAAAAAAATCTTCAAAAAACCAATTGTTACAATTAAAAAAACAAAAAAACCCAGGTTTGTTCTAGGGAGGCTGGAACAAATAATTAAGGGGAATTACTAAACAGCCTCTGGTGCTTCTATTCCTTTTTAAAGATACTCTTTTTTATTGTACTTCGTTCTTTTTTTTAAGATACTATTATATGATGTTTGAAAATTTTCTTACAAACTCTCCATTTTATTCACACTTAATTACAAAAATTACTCATATCTGTATTGCATTTTATTCCCATGTTTGACTAAAAAACTCAAGGTGGCTAGGGCTGAAAAGGAGAGCCCAATGATCGCGGAGATAGGAGAGGTTATAGGATTTTGTTGGAGAGGTCACTAAGAATCAGTGACAGAGCGATCACTGATGATAAGATAGACTGGAGGGGAGATAGGAGGGATAACGTATTTTTTCCATCTCATATATCTCAATTTGGAAAATAAGTGAGGTGGATGCCGGGCATGTCACCTTAGAAAAAATGGTTCGACAAACGTTAACCATTTAGGTCTATTAAGATTATGTGAAATTGCCCATTTTTATAACTAGTCCCAGCGTAGAATTGCCCCTTCAAAAACCTCCACACGCCTAATTCTCTTGATTGAAAACTTTCGAGCCATTTTTGGAAAACAAATTTCATTTATTGCACCTAACCACTTTTATCTATCTCATTGAACAACTTAATTTAGTTATTAGTATCTTATAAAAATAAACAGAGGAAGTAAAGTCAAATGAAGAGATTTAATCATCTAAAAGTCTAGTAACAATTGAGAAGCACACAGTGACAAACTCTAAGCAAAAAATAACATGTTTATGATAACATATGCATGACTAAATGGATTTTTTTGGTAATTAAATCCTTTCTTTGGACATCAAGATAATTCTTCCAATAATTTAAATATGGACAAAGAGGGTTGGTGAGAATGGAACCGTTGACAAATTGGCTATCAAAAGTAATATGCAACCATGGAGTCACTTATGCTCTCATCCCCACACACACAAAGCTTAGAATTCAACCCATTTAAAAGATGTCAATTATAAAGAATAGTTGTGAATTTCTTAAACTTTAGTTGTCAATTCTTATATAAAAAAGAGGAGTTGTGGATCCTTGTTAATTCCGTTCCATCACATTATCTTTTTCCTACACAATTTCTTCCATCTTTTTCCTCAATGTTTCTCTCTCTTACCCTTTTATGAAGAAGGACATAACTTAGAAAAAAAAAAGTACATTTCTCTCACACACAATATAATTCGGTTATTTGAAGTATTGACTGTGTTAACTTCCTATATCCAAATTGTAAGCTCACCTTTGTGGATATACCTGACTCTCCTCTATGGAGTTTCCTTCTCCCCTTGTTAGAGTTTTTCTCACTCAATGCTTTGGGTGCAAGAGCGGCGAGTTTCAAGCATCTCTCCCCCCAACATTTTTGTTGGAGGAAGGTTGTTCGTCGTGGGTGCTCTTGTTTTTTGGGGTTTGACTTTTTATTTATATATTTGTTGTGATGATCATCTTGATCTAGATAGTGGAAATCAAGGGAAGGAGATCAGGTTCAGCAATGAAAGGGCAACGATAGAGTGATGTTGAGGATGAGAAATCAAAGGGAACATACTATAATGATGATATCATCTCTGATTTCGTTCTCAAGGGGGAGGTCGATGTTGAAGTGAAGGATGGAGGTTGAGAGCAACGACAGTTTCAACCTTCATCTGATAAGTTTCTTTGTCCCTTTCTCAACGATTTAGTCTGACTTGCGAGGGATCTTGGTTCTTCTTCTCAAATCTGGTGGCTTTGGGTTGGGGTTTGAGAGGTGGTGGCAGTTGGAGTCCCTCGGAAAGGCCTAATAGATTGTTAATGTCGACAACAGAGCTCTTCTCAATGCCATGTTTGATGTGTGGTGATGGTGAATCTACTCCCTTGGTAGTAGATGAAGTCTTGAATGGGATGTAGTTATTAGGATGGTTCTTTGAACCCCCATCCTTTGTTTCCAGCAACTGATTTCTCTTAACTCCTTTGGCAGGACAACAGCTACAACGGTGACTCATTTGGCTAACTGACTTCAATATAGGATTAGGGTTTATGAATGATGTGTTGTTAGTGGTTAAGGATATCTTGGTTGGGCCTAGGCCTTTTATTTGTTGTGTTTTATTTTAGACCTAGCGTTGTACTTTAATATATTTTAGTAATATAATACTGGGAAAAAAACTTCCCATGTTACACACATATGAAATACACACATATATATATGTATGTGTGTGAGGGGTCCCATCATTTCATGTGTGTGTAGGAATCTTCTTCTTCTTATGCAATATGAGAAAATCAAATCATTATAATACTAGTACATATGTTGTTAGTGTTTAGGGTTATTTTGGGCCTTTTAGGAGTATATTTCTAACGGAAAGAAAATACTAAGCTCACATTGAATGACATTTAATAAGGCGGTGCATTTTTTTTTTTTTTTTGGGGGGGCCAAAATAAGGTAGTGTATTTTGATGTTATGTAACCTTTTCCCCACTTTCTAGATGCCTCAATTGTGCTTTGCATCATGTTTGACACCGTTTTAATTTTTACTCCTACTTGAAAATCAACCTTCTACATGTTAGCCTTGACTTGTTTAAAAACTTGCAACCATAAAACTTGTATACTGTGATTGGCACATATATCGTACTTGTTATTATTCCAAAAGAGGAGTGAGCACGTACACGCAAATACATTCATACATGACATGAACACAGGACATATAAGCGCACATAAGGCACACAACAAACAACAACATATCTTAGCAAGGAGAGATTACAATTAACTGGATATAAATATAATGGTGGGCGATTTAACACAAAACGAAGATGAAGAGAAGAGTGGTGAACAAAGTGAAGAAAACTCGACCACTTTTTCATGAGGAGGGTTTGCTTCTTTCACTCCTTGAAGCTGAACCAGAGCCATAAGCCAAGATATCTGCGAAATACTTCTTCACCCCATTTTCAAGCAACCACAATATCTCTTCCATTTTTTTTGCTGAGCTTCTCCTTCTGTTTTTACTATTGCAAAATAGGCTTCAAATAACTGCAACCACAATATTAACCAATTTAGAACAAAAGGCTGCAATTAGACTTAAGTTTTGTTTGGAGAGCTTTCAATACTACTTTCCAAAACATGTGAGAGGACTTTTGTTTGACTTGCATACAGCTCTACAGAGACACTTAAAGTGTTGCTAGGTTGGCTTCATATAAACCAGTTGGATTATACCTAGTGTTCTCTTTAGTGGATTAGCACTCCAACCAGGTGGATCTTTTTTTATAATAAGAAGAAATATGAGTCCATAGAGGTGGTTTAATTTGCTCTTAATTATTTAATAATCAGATTCAAGTAACTGCTGGACGTGATATACAGGATGAGGGATTTAGGGAATTAGTGGAAAAACAAAAAACCACTTCTCCCTCAGAAAATTAACCCTATCCTCTCTTCCCTCTCGGTATTATTATTTGCCTGTAAAACTAGAGAGTTACTTCTTTAGACTTCCAAGTACACACCAAATCTTACAAACAATTAATGAAAATTCATAATTATGACAGCAAACCTAATTTACCCCCTTAAACGGACGCCACACAGAAATCTTCTTCAGCATACTCAAAAGGGATGTTCTTCAGCTTTAAGGCCAACTCTACCCTCTTCACCTAATTAGGGCTAATCCACATTCGATGCAGGATCACTTTCTCCTGTAATGATGGGAAAGTGTTTTTGTAGGTTTGCTTCCAAATAGTCTTCGAACTTGCTTCTCAAGTTGTTGACTTGGCCCTTGCCCATTTTCAAACGCCATGTAACTTTGATAAGGATGACTTGGAAGAAGAACCAATTACTTGCCTGCTCTCCAATGATTCTTTTGTCTGAGACGGGGCAATATATTTATACTTGGAGCGCAAGACTCGACAAGTATTGGAAGTAGCTTTTTCAAGTTATATAAGATAATAAGTAGGTAAAAAAGTTTTATTTGTGCTTATCTTAAAACAACTCCGAACAAGAACAAGCACATAGACTTTAAAAAGTTGTGTACTTCTCCCTCTGATTTCTTTTATAAAAGCTTAAAATTTGAATTAATTTAACCGTTTTTTAAAGAACTCAGTAAGAGTTCTTTGAACTTTTTCTATTTTTACCCCTAATTAATTATACATATTGTATTAATTAAAAGATTGTTGATATTTATATTTACTTTATTTATTTTTTTATATACCCCTCATCTATAAAGGCATACTTGGAAGAAAAAAAAATTATTCAGACATAATTATTATTTTAAACTAATTTTAACCATTTTCTTAAACAAAACAATCAATGTTATTAAACGCGGACCAGCCACTGAACCGGTCTAGGTAGCTGGTCATAGGTCAAGGGTCAGATTAGAGTTAAACCAGAGCTAACATGGGACTAAACTACTAAGGAAGTGAACTTGAACGATAATTATTTTGGAATAGTTTTAAAATTTGATAATTTTTTAGGATCAAATGATAATATTTTTAAGTGATTCTTTTTGTATTAGAAAGTAAACATCTCAAACTTTCTATAGAGTTTTAATTTGTAAATTTTGAAAATATGTCCAATTAGATATAAATTTTTAGATTCAAAAAATTCTAAATAAATATTGACCTGGTTAAACCAGTCCAACCATACCGGTCAATGGTTCTATGGTAAAAGCGGTTTTAATAACATTGAGTATAATTCGGTTATTTATCTTTTATATATAAGATCGGAGGGAGTATTGATTATATGATGTGAGTGCACATACCCACATATGCCCAGAAATGTAGACTACTGTGCAATTTGATGCCAAGTCACGTGGCTGTTAGGCTAGTTTAACAAAACTGTGCTTCTCTAAAATCAGAGCTAAAATATTTAATATAAATGTTTGAAATATAAAAATTAAAAGAAATTGATATTTACATAGAAAATCCCAATTAAATCTATTGACGATAAAAATTGCCAAAACCTTCCGGAGAAACAAATTATCCCTGCAAAGACGAAATTAATCGAAACATAAATTACCCAACTAGTGTTTCAATAAAGGCATTAGAAATAATAAATCATAAACATTACAAATTATAAAGAGGAAGAAAAGATTAAGCAATATAATGTACCAGAATTTTGACTACTCGAACTGAAGTTGCTGCACATAAAGCACAAAAATGAACCCTTTAGACTTTCTTCCTACGATTTTGTTTGCCAGCACTAAAAGGAGGATCTAGACAAGCAATCAAAAGATATATCTCATAGAATTCACGGGACAAAGCATAACCATAAAAGCACATAGGGTAAAATCACTAAATTCAGAAATTATGCCAATAAGCCTGATTAAAAATTTGTTAAAAGTGCAAGTTTAAATTTAGATTTTGATACTTCAGTTAAATTTAAACAGGATTTTTCTATATTTATATAACATAATTAATACTCCCTCTTGTTCTTACATAAAATATATTGGAAAGTTGATTTTGGTCTTATATATTTTTTATATTTATCAATATTTTTTTAATTGATGTTCTTAGGAATTGTGGGAATTAAGGAGGATGAATAGAATGTTTTAAAAAATATATATTATATTAAATAATTTAACTAAACTCATTACTCTAATTAAATTAGATAAATATATTTTATATTAAGAATAATGAAGTATTTGATTTAAACATGAATTTTTTATCTTGAATTTTAAAAAGAATATGAAATTAAAATTATTACTTACCCTCTTGCTTGCGAGACCACGGGACCCACCTGGGAGGATCTGGCGGCGAATTAGGAACTCAGAGTTTTCATCTCAGGAGCAGCCTGAGCCGCTTTAGAAGGTTAGAGAGATGGAATCGCCGGGAGAGTGGTTGGAGAATGCCTTGTTTGATCTATGTCAAAAGGTTGAAACTGGTTTGGGTTTAGGCCTCGATAAAGAAATAATTTCAGGCCTTGTTTCTTACTGCGACCTTGCTGATCCTCGTGATGCCAAAGAATACCTTGATGTAATCCTCCTCTCTCTATTCCTTTCCCATATTCGACAGATTGATGGTTTTGTTTCCTTTATAATTTTTGGTTCAGCGCAATTCGATTGTATTAATTCTTTGCTTCTGCTTACCGGTATTCTATGGTTAAACAATTTATGAGTCATTATTGAAATCCTTTTGAATTCGATTCTATGGAATTGAGTTCATTCATTATTTCTGTGACCATCTTACAGTATTTAGGTCCACAATGAATAAACTCCAAATTTATAATTTACCCAGGGCAATTGAAATCCAACTGAATGGGGAAGGAAGTAGACATTAAGAAGAAACAAGATTTTCTTAATATCTATTCATGATTTTCATATCTGTAATTGGGCAAGGAGTTCTGGCTGGAAGTTATTGAATTTGAGTCCATTAATAATGGTGGGGATTTTTTCCCCTTGGGAACTGTTCTTCCATGATTTACAGATGACTTGATGTTCTATCATTTCGAGTAGGATTTATGCCTTTGTTGGCAAATATTAGCTTTCACCATTTCATTTACATGTTGTCTGGTTGGAGAACCCTTATCATACTGATGCAAGGCACCTCTATCCTTGTTAGAACAATAATATACCTTAAAATTTAAGATAACGAGTTAAGGAAGTTATCAGGGGAATGAGATTTCTGTCTCGACGATTTTCTCTTTCTTTCTCATGCTTTTTTATTATTGGTTTTAAGGCTACCATGGCTGATGCTACCAGATTACTTACCCCTTCAAGTTCAACTTGAGAGTATAACTGTACTATCAATAAATATGCTCCTGCATCTTCACATCTAAGTGGATTTTGTGCAGACGTTAAATTTTCATATTTAACTATTACATTCATATTAAAACACCATCTTTAGATGATTTTAGTTGGGGGGCTGGCATTCTCCCTTGATCTGATAAATGCAGCTATTAGTTGGATCAGGGCTAGAAAATGCTGGCCTAAATGGCTTGATCTTTTTCATCTTTGCAGAATATCATCGGCCAAGAAGCAGGAAAAACTGTGATTGAAGAATACTTGCGACGGAGAGCTCAGTCAGAATTTAGCAACAAGTCAGATGCCCCTACCTCCAAGTTACATACCTATGTCAAACCACCTTCAGTTGAAGCATCTGGTAGTGGAACTAAAAAGTCTTTGAGAACACCAAAAACAGTGACTGTCCCCAGCCATGAGGTGGAACCCAAACAAAATTTGGTTGCCAAAAATCAGGAAAATCAGATTCCAAGTCTGGAAAGTGAATCAAAAGCATCAAATAAAGGAAATCAAGTGAATTCTAAAAAGAAGAAAGCTGGGAAAGCTGTTTCACTTGCTGAGGCTGCAAAAGGATCAATTGTATTTCAGCAGGGAAGACCATGCTCATGTCAGGCACGACAACACAGATTAATCAGCAATTGCTTATCTTGTGGCAAAATAGTTTGTGAACAGGAAGGAGAGGGACCTTGCAATTTCTGTGGTTCTCTTGTGTTGAAAGAGGGGAGCACATATGCTGGTCTTGAAGAAGGTTTGACTCCCTTCTCAGAAGCAGAAGCTGCTGCTGAAGCTTATGCAAAGAGGCTTGTTGATTATGACCGAAACTCTGCAGCTCGAACAACAGTTTTTGATGACCAAAGTGACTACTATGAGATTGATGGAAACAATTGGTTATCGAAGGAGGTATATTATTTTGTTCACAACTTTAAATTGCCTTTCAACGAGATATCACTCAGTGGCTGAAATTTTTCCGAATTTCCTCAGGAAAAAGAACTTTTGAAGAAGAAACAAGAGGAGATGGAAGATGCAGAGCGAGCCAAACGGAGTAAAGTTGTTGTGACTTTTGATCTAGTCGGCCGCAAGGTATATATCTTAGTAATATATTGACTTACTGCTTGAATTTTATGCTGCTTGAATTATCTTATGTGTAAGATTCAAAAGAAATGCATCTTTCATTCCATGAATCTATAGATATACCTGAAGTTATCTTGCTTATGTGTTTTATTAGTTTACATTTTTATGTTTTTCATTAATGGTGGAATACTTGATGGTCCTGTGATTAGTTGTTTGCGAACTTTTATTCGAGGAAGTATCAGATTCATTTGATTCCTTACCTCTTCCTTTGATGATGTTTATATATATCTGCTTTTGCATGCTTGTTTAGAAGCAAACCCAGTCTTGTATCTGGCCATTTTTTTACTTGGGCTCTGTCATCAATCTTGCAGGTGCTTCTGAATGAAGATGAAGCTTCAGAATTACAGTCTGGAAGTAGAATAATGAGTGCGCCTGATGAAAGGGAAGTGAACCGGATCAAGCCAAACCCAAATCTTAAGATTCAACCAATATTCATGGATCCAGGCTTAAGTAACATGTCTGGGAAAGACAGACAACCAAAGAAAGGGCTGAGCAAGGGTTTGTGCCTGGAGATCACAGGAAGGGTGCAGCGTGATAGCAATGACTTGACGTATTTGATGAAATTGGCAACAGATTCAAATGGCAACACTCTCGGCAAGTTTCTTCGTTAAATGGTGGACTGGGCGCAGGAGATGGTGAGTGTTTAGTGGATTACAAGCGTAGTATAGTATCCAGCTTTCAGGGATCTGTTCCTTTTTAAGGGATATATTCTCTGGTGCTACTTTTGCGTCTAAACCTTGCCAATAGTGATAAATACTCTCGTTTTTCCATAGGAGTACATTTTCAACCTCTTTCTCTTTTCCCCATGGGCACATGCCAAATTGCAGAGATTAGTATAAACTAAATATTGTTTTTTTTCCCTCGAACACTCAGTTGCATGTGAGATAATGACTAAAACGATTTTCAAATTTTATGTTGTCTGTATTTAAATAAGTGAATACATATCCAATGAGTAAAGATTAAATTATACAGGTGTGCAATAAAATGCATAAACAAAGAATGAAAGAACAAAAATGACTACATGTAACCCGTCGATGACTTATGAGTAGTAAGACCACGGGACACCTTGGGAGGATATGACGGCTAATTAGGAACTCGGAGTTTTCGATCTCCGTAGCCTGAGGCGCTTTGGAAGGTTAGAGAGATGGAATCACCAGGAGAGTGGTTGGTGAATGCCTTTTTGATATATGTCAAAAGATTGAAAGACAATTGAAATTTAACTGAATGGGGAAGGAAGTACACTTTAAGAGGAAAAGATTTTCTGAATATCTATTCATGATTTTCTTATCTGTAATTGGGCAAGGAATTCTGGGCTGAAAGTTATTGAATCCGTCAATAATGTTGGGGATTTTTTCCCTTGGGAACCGTTCTTCCATAATTTTCAGAAAACTGGGTGTTCTATAATTTCGAGTAGGATTTTAGTCTTTGTAGGCAAATACAAGGTTTCACCTTTTCATTTACATGTTGTCTGGTTGGAGAAACCTAATTAGTGCTGATGCAAGTCACCATGCGCCGTGCATCTGATTAAAACGGACTTGGTTTGCCTCCGATGCATCGGGGCAGTGTAAATGTCATTTTTTTTTCTTATAAAGTCACAAAAAAAAAAAATCACTGTCTCCTGTGTAGCGGAGCCTCCGATGCACAGGAGGGAAACCAAATCCGATTAAAACATGGAAGCAAGGGTGGTGACCTCGACTGGTTTCCTTGAAGAAAGATGGCTGGGCCATTTCAAGAAGTTGCTTTTAACACATCCGTTGGAGCTACAAGTGCCCCTTTCAAGTCAAGGTATGTCTCTCTGTTTTCACTCCTTGAATTATCACCTTGTGTACCCTATTTTCAGGCGCAACTGCTGACATTTGTTTTGGTGGTGATGAATGATGATTCAGGCATGGGTACCACATTATCTTACGCGAAGGAAGGAAGGACTGAGCCTTTAACAAGAATGAAGCTGATTTCATGGTGAAGATAGCATTTTTAACTGCTCCTTCATCAAGTGATTGGAGGTTGCTTCATTATTTTATGAGACTGGTTTATAATTTAAATAAAATAAACAGCTTCCTGTATGTATATTATTAGCCTTGTTTTCTAAGGTCGGGGAGAATTGGCATCATATATGAGTCTAAAGTGGATCCTGAAGATTTTACATGTTTGAACGGGCAAAAAGTTATGGTCCATAAGTTTGATCAAATCAATCAATAGTTCTTCACTCTATTGGTTTTGAACATTTTAACTATTGAATTCATTTTAATTTTAAATATATCAAAACCTCATTAAGACAATCTTCCACACTTCTAAATATAAAATCTAGTTGACTTTTTTTTTGAGAAATTAAATATATTACTTAATCATATTATATATTATGTATAATTACATTATATATTAGTTTATAAGTCAAGCAAAATTAATTTGTAGGAAAACAATAAATATAATACTTTAATGTTTTCAGCAGAAATTTCTTTTCTGCCGTACTCACATGAAAATGAATTGATCCTTTTTTTTTTTTGGTCGAGAAAATGAATTGATCCAATGAATTTATATGTATGCGAAATCAAGCTGACGTCGAATA
Source organism: Acacia confusa (assembly GCA_037074495.1). NCBI lineage: Eukaryota > Viridiplantae > Streptophyta > Magnoliopsida > Fabales > Fabaceae > Acacia > Acacia confusa. Next base: position 44,089,571 of record CM073505.1, on the reverse strand, counting down.
TCCTGCAACCTTTCTGATGCCTATTCAATAACTGCAGATGATTGTAGAACTTGACTCGTATCATGGCAACGGGTGACATAGTGTTCACTGTGAGCAATATTCCACCATCCATTTGCATTGCACACTTAACCAAGCAAGACTTTCTCTGATCCATCTACCCTTTGAGCAATGCAACTGCAATCAAAACCAAGAGGACTAACGAAAGGCAAGCTGTTATAAAATCGGAGGAACTAAAAGTTTGTTCAAAGCCTGTGAAGTTTGACACATAACATTTGAACATTCTTGTAAGGGACCAGTAATCAACACACATAGTATTGATATTACGAGATGAGAATCTAATATTTAGTGATAAACCAATGTCTTTACTGTTACCATTTATTAGCTAGTTAGTTAGAGAGTATACTTAATCATGGCGTGGTTGAAGAGACCAGGTAAAATATAAAAATCACCACCCTCCATTAATATATCAAAATTATGAATAAATAAATAAATAAAAATGCTATCGGAATAAACCTTTCATAAAAAGGGGATGACACTTCATATTATTTTCTAAAAAAAATACATTTTTAATTAAATAATTTTCCAGGCGAAAATTGTCATCTTGTCACCGATAACTTAATTTTTTTTACAAATTTTAAAATTGACAATGAATATTCTAATACATTTTAACTACAGCCTTGAAATGAAGTACAATTCACAAAGGAAAACGATATTTCGATGAAAGTATCAGACATGAAATCACACATTTAGTAGATCATTTTTGTACTAAATATTCATACTTGATTAATATATCCATAATGAACAATGAAAAGCTCTCCCAAGTCGATATCCGACCTTGCCTGCATTCAAATTAGTCACTACTACCGGATGCCGGATGGTTTGTTACTAAAAAACAAAGGAACAAAGAAAATAAAATCAAGTCTGCATCACCAGTTGTCACCTACTCATTTCATGAAAAGCACAATATATCCGCTTTGAAGCAATCCTGCACCAAGACACATTACCGATAAAGTGAGAGACGCTGAAAGGGTAAAAATAAAATGACGCATAGAAAAAAGCAGGAATAGAGAGAAGCGATTGCAACTTAAGCTGGGGGAGGTTTGCGCCACGCATAACGTCTTGCTCCTTGCTCATCAACGATCTTGATAATATAGTTTGGTGACCCCACATCCAGGCTGGATCTTATTTCCTCTATGCACGCATCAACCAATTCAATTGCTTCCTCCCGAGACATTCCACTATGGAAGCGACGGTCCATCGCTGAGAGTGAATAAGAGTTGCCATCACCACCAAAAGCTCCCTTCTCAACCTTGTTGAGTGAAGCAGTGCAGTCAATATGGTAAAGCGAAGGGCCCGTCTCTTCGTCATAGCCAGCAAGTAGCATGTTCACTCTCTGAATCAAACCAAATTCACACGGAAAATTAAATTAACTCATCATCCATTAAGACTTGGGCAATATGTTAAACACAACAGATTTAAACAAGCCTCAAAACTTGGCCGATCCGCCATAGTGATCAACTAATTCTGCCATACCACTTCTAAATCATACATAAAAACAACTCTAGCTAGAGGGGCTTCAAGAATAAAATTTTTATTACTTTTGTTCTTTTTTTTAAAAGCTTTGATCTAAACACATAAATTAAGAAAAAAAGAAACACTTTATTTATGAAAAAAGGGACTTTTTTTTTTTGTTGAAGTAAATAAAGGATCACCCAGCGTTCTTTAGATATGACCAAAAGCATAGAGACTTTGAAATCAAGCAGGACTGTCAGCAGATGCAATTCTGCATTGAAAAAAGACCCTCAACCAATTCAATTGCTTCCTCCAGAGACATTCCACTATGGAAGCCACGGTCCATCGCTGGGAGTGAATAAGAGGAGCCATCACCACCAAAAGCTCCCTTCTCAACCTTGTTGAGTGAAGCAGTGCAGTCAATATGGTAAAGCGAAGGGCCCGTCTCTTCTTCGTCATAGCCAGCAAGTAGCATGTTCACTCTCTGAATCAAACCAAATTCACACAGAAAATTAACTCATCATCCATTAGGACGATGACAATATGTTAGAGAGAACAGATTTAACCAAGCCTCAAAACACTGGGCCGATCCGCCATAGTGATCAACCAATCGTGCCGTACCACTCCTAAATCATACATAAAAACAACTCCAGCTAGAGGGGCTTCAAGAATAAAATCTTTATCTGGCTTTTCTACAGCAAATTTAGGGATTGGCAATGGAACAAATAGTGTAGTTGCTCCTCATGCCCATGTCACCGCCGAAGCAAGATAACATCACAAGGAATTCTAAAATTACATGATTTTCTTACAGCTCCACCGAAATAAGATAGCATCACAAGGAATTCTAAAATTTCACGATTTTCTCACACCTCCACCTAAGTAAGATAGCATCACAAGGAATTATAAAATTTCATGATTTTCTTACACCTAGTGTGGGTGCCAGACAGTGTCCTCTACGGGAGGCATATACCGTGGTGCACATACATATGTGCAGTACCAAAACTACCGGCAAGAGTAGAATGAAAAAACCTAAACAGATGTAACTCGTCAAAAATTGAGACAGAATTTAAACGGGCAGCTGGTCACAGCACTAGAAATTGAAAGCCGGAAATTTCAAAGCTAAAAGGCAAAAACCAAAAACCTAAAGTTAATCAAAACAGTCACCTGAAAAATAATAAGCAGGGATGGGAAAAGGAAAAGGGGATCCACACCTTGAACGTGTGTACGGTAGCGGCGAGCTCGTCACGGATGAAAGTGGCGGTGTCGGCAGTGGTCAAACGGGTCCCCTTAAACGGACGGGCTTGCTCCTTTATGTGTTTGGTGAACCACTTCCTGCATCAAAAGGAATGAAAATCACAAACAAAAATCACTCTAAAAACCCTAATATCAAACGAAAAAAAAAACCCTAATATCAAACGAGAGGGTACGGTACCTGTCTGCGGCATCACCAATAGCGCCGATGAGCTTGTGAGACTGGAAGACCGTGATCTTGTCCCAGATGGTAGCGGGACCAGAGAATTTGGACCCCGTCGATCCATCCGCCACCACAATCGCGAAGCCGTTTCCGACAAATCCGAATACGCACTCCGTGACCTTGGACATCTCTCTGAGATGTTCTTCCGTATACCCTCTCGCGAGCTCCTGCATTTTTTTGCTCACATCGATCTGCTCCATTGTTCACCTTCGCTCCTTCTAATTTCAAAAGGCTATTAAATCACTATTAAAATAATGGTAAAGCAAGAACAAGGAGATTGATTGAAACAGAATTTTTATCTGGCGGATAGAAAGTAGAGCACGGAGGGTAAATGGAGAGAAGAAAAGTAGCCTGATAGTGTGGTGGCTGGCTGGGGTTGCTGAAAGAGTAAGAAAATAGGGTATATACAAGAGAGAAACAGGATTGGTCTCTTTTATTAAAATTAGGGTTAAAAAACAATTTGGCCAACGATTACTACTAAAATTTGTGGCTATCGGGCTACCAGTCGGTTTCAATCAAGGTTGTTAAAATGTAGTGTAGTTTTTATGGAAATTGAATGAAAAATCGTAAAACGTAAAATGGTAATATACAACGTAATTTTTATCTGTATATATAAATAAAAAAATTTAATAAGAGTAAGGCATCTGCTATCATCCATACACATACAGATCAATGCAATATCAATCAAAATATCTAACATTGTCATCAAATATCATTCAAATAAAGACACTTGTCATTATCCATAGTTCCATACATATACTGATCAATGTAAAATCAATCAAAATATCTGACATTGTCATCAAATATCATTTAAATAAAGACACTTGTTATTATCCATAGTTTCATACATATACTAATCAATCAAAATATCCAACATTGTCACCAAATATTATTTAAATAAAGGCAAATAACATCAATACAATTCAAAATAGGGAAAATTATATTCTAGTTCCAAGGACCATAATTAATTACAAAAAGGCCCCTACCAAAATTCCATTACAAAAAAGTTCCAAAAAAGTCCTTGGGACTTTTTTTTAATTAATTAAAAAATTCTCAATTCGTATTTACAACTGGAAATGCTATATTAACAAAGAAAATTCTCAATTGTTAATATGATATTTTAAGTTTTTAATATAGCATTTCCAATTATAAATACTGATTGAGAATTTTTGTAGTAAATATAGCATTTTTCAATTGTTAATATAACATTTATAATTGTAAATACGGATTGAGAATTTTTTAATTAATTACAAAAAGTCTCAAGGGACTTTTTTGTAATGGAATTTTGGTGGGGGAATTTTTTGAAATTAATTCTGGTCTTTGGGGCTCAAATATAATTTTCTCTTCAAAATATCCAACATTGGGCCTGACTTCCGTTTTTTTCTAAAAAAACGCACGCTTCTACAATTTTACGTTTTATGGATGCGTTTTTTACGTTTTTACCCCCTATGTGTTTTTTCCCAAACAAAACTCGTTTTGCTTAATTTAAAACGTAAAAACACGTTTTTAATAACCATGGTTTAAATACTCTCTCTCTCTCTCTCTCTCTCTCTCTCTCTCTCTCTCTCTCTCTCTCTCTCTCTCTCTCTCTCTCTCTCTCTCTCTCTCTCTCTCTCTCTCTCTCTCTCTCTCTCTCTCTCTCTCTCTCTGTGTGTGTGTGTGTGTGTGTGTTTACTTTTGATTTTTAACCCAAGACATTCACAAGCTTTATTAAGGAATCCATGAAATTTCTTTAGGTCTTAATATTTTTTGTTTACCAAATAAAAACTTCACATTATCTAGTCATTTATGTTTTGTTAAGGAATTAATGACATTTCATTAGGCTTTAAACACTTTTGTTTATCAAGTAAAAAATTCACACTATCAAGTCTTTAAATTCTAATGAAGTGTAATGAATTCCTTAATAAAATTTGAAAACAACTCGATTGTATGACTTTTTTATGGGAAAACACAAGTAGTTAAAACATAATAAAATGTCGTGAATTCCTTAACGAAACTCTTAAATGAGATGATAGTGTGAATTTTTTTATTTAGTAAACGAAAGTTATTAAAATCAAATAAAATATCGTAAATTTTTTAATAAAACTTGTGAATGAATTTGGGATAAAGATAAAAAAAATTAACACATATATGTTTGTTTTCATATAATTAGGACAAACAAAGTGGTGAGGGTTCAAATCTCACTCCCATCAATTTGGAAATATTTATTCCCCATAGAACTCCAACCACAATGGCTTGGAAGGTATTTTTTCTTAAAAATAAAATTATAGGTAAGAGCAATTTGATCATTTCTTTTCAATTTAAAAAAGGACATATTGAGCCTAACATATGTATGGAATTATGAATATTCAAAAACATCTTTTTATCTTTTAGGATTCTTAAATTTATTTATCATAATATTCCCAATTTAATAAGGATAGTTAGAAATGGAGATCACTTAGATATATTTTTAGCTTTATTTTAATAAATATTGATGGAATATCAAATTCACGTCCTCCACCTGAAAGCTTGTCCATCGGCGATCCCATCCCCAATGGATCATAGATAAAAGTCCCACCTCTCCTCTACCTAACCCCGTTTTCTCACTTTATGTTCATAGTTTATATATAGCGTCCCCTGCTTTTTTCCTTAGCCCCTTTTTACCTTTTCTTCTCTCTTTTTTATTTGTTTTGTTTTGTTTTGTGTGTGTGTTTTTTTAGTAAGCAAATCATATCATAGATTAGGCGATTCTATTTTTCAAGTAACAATTACATAAACTTAAGTATTTAACTACGCAAGATCCAAAATATAAATCAATATTTTTTGCCGCTATAAAATTTATTTTATATTAATCTTAGTTTTGATACTGATCACTTGTGAAATTATTTTATTAATATCATATTGAGAATATAATTTATAATTCATTTTTTTATGTGACTAATACCTCATTCCCTTCTTTTATTAAAGTCAGGGGTTGGGTTTCTCTCATCATCTCTCATAATCTCTAAATGATATCTGTCCAATCAATATAATACTACTTTAATTTTTCTCTCTCATTCTCAATCAACGGCCCAGATGAGCTAATGAGGGAAAAAGAGAAAAAAAAAACCAATGAGAAGATCTTCTTCCCTCGAATAATGGTATATGTGCTCGGTCAATGAGTTCTCATTCTAATATATTTCATTCTATTTTATTTTATTTCATTCATTTCAGTTCATTCTCTCACCAACATATTTTAACAAGAAATTAAATTAAATTAATCTTTAAAAATTATCCCTATAATAATCATTATTATAAGTATATTTTAATTAATCCTCACATATTAAGCAATATCAGGTAAATAATTGAATGTGCCTTAAAACGATAAATCTTTTTATGTTCCAGAGAGAAATAGTAACTTTTAAATGAACTTATATTTCAGACTGCCAGTGAGGTTAATTAAATTTATTATAAGGAGCAGTGTGATATATAAACTGCGGGTGAGGCTGGGTTAGATTTTTTAACCTCTGTTGACTTTTTTTATTACTACGGATTTCGTTTTTATCAATTGCAGCAACAAACCCATGACACACAATATTGTGGAAAAAATAAAAACCTTTGTTTTTTTTTCTTTTACATTAATAAAAAATAATACGGGTCCTCTTCTTACTCTTCGGTACATCACCTTTTTTTTCCATGAGTCTTCTAATTTGGTAAAACTCCAATTTTTTCCAACAAATCTTTGCTTCTCTTGGAATATTGATTGATGTATAAAGTCAAGGGAAAAAAGAAAAAGAAAAAAATAAGCACCATAAGTCCTGGATGTACCCTGATCCTGTCCAAACGTGTCAAACCTTACTCGGGCCCTTTCAATTTTCCAAGCCTTGACATGATTTGTCAACCCTGAGTAAAACTTGGACAAATTAAAGTTCAGGTAACATGGTGCAAGTGCAGGGAATCCATAGTATAAGTGTCTGTTTGGCAATCAAACAAAATCTAGGTTTCACGCAAGTCGAGACAAAACTCTTCTCACATACTTACCTCGTACTATGCAAAACTTAGGTTTTTGAAAGTTTCCAAACGAGCACTAAGTAAAAGGTAAGAAGAGTAAATAAAAAAACATTTTACGTGGCTGAAATAATTAGATAATGGGAAATCACATGTAAGAACTATGAGAACTAACCAAAACAATAAATAACCAGAAAATTGTGGGGCAACAGTCAATTATGAGAGCTATATATATTATGGATGAAACAATTATAAAATTATGAAGTCTTAGCAAGTTAGGCAAGACAATTTTGGTTTTCAAATAACTAATTATTGAGATTTCATAATTTATGGATACATTGCTGATCATTAACAACTAAAATTCCATAGTTTACAACTATAATTGCGCTAAACACATTGTTCTTGGGGTTATAAATGATTTATCATTGAGTTTTCAAAACTTATAAATACAATTTTCCACAAATTCACAACTAAGTTTATATGACTTACAAATGCAATGTTCAAAATCTGGCATGTGCTATAAAGTTCTCTTTCCTCCAAGAATTATGTTGTCTGGCAAGAGAAACTAAACAAAGGATTTAAGGTCCTTTAATTTGGTTTCCCCGACGACAAATGTGGTTTGGAAAGTAAGAAAATTGAGGAAAATGACAATTGGACTATAATTCGATGGAGAGAAAAGTAAGGAAAAAATAGATAAGAGAGAAAAAAAAAGAAGGATAAACTTCAAAAAATGATTATTATTATTATTGTTGAGAGTTTTATCACTTTTCCCCTCCTCTAAAGATGGGGTTTAAGTCCAAGAAAAATGTGAAAAAATTGGGTTAAAATAATGTGTAGTCGGTGTTTGATTCCATTTTATAATGTTTGTTTTAGATTATTTTTTGGGATTTTTAAAAGTATTCATACATGCAAATCGAGATAAAAATTTGCACAAATACATCTAGAAAAACTAATTTTGCAGGTTGCAATTGCTATTATGAAAAGCATATGTCATGTCCAAGGTTGTTAAAATCGAGATTTTACGTAAAATCGAAAGAGGGATAAAAAATCGTAACACGTAAAATCGTAACGTAGCAAAGTCATAAAAAAATCGTAAAAACTTCAAAGTGTTTAGAGAATTAATAAAATCGTTTTGATGAAAAAAAATCGTAAAAACATAAAAACGCAGTGATAAAACGACATGGTCATGTCTGCGTGGTATTGTTGGAGTTTTAGTTTGGTGTCTTCCATAAATGGTCCCAACATGTTAACCTAATTAGCACGCTTTCCTTTATTATGCATAAATGATATAACTCCTTCACTCACGCTCTTTTGATTTTTGAATTTCATTCCTTGTTTCTATTCAATAATGTGTCTCCTATGCACAAAATAACGTCTCACAAATTCAAATTTTTTAAAATTTGAACATTCAACTTTTACTAAAAATGTTAAAAATACAAAACACCTTGATAAAATCCGTATTGTAATTTTAGTTTTAACAGAGACAAAAAACCGTGACTATAGAAATGAAAAAATTTGCATAAGACCTTGTAACCGGGATGCATTGAAGTTTATTTATAAGCCAAAGAGAGCAGTTTCGATTCTACTTATAACCTTATTTCAATAATGGATATCTCAATGACTAAAAAAATGTTAATTTATTTTTCTTAAGATTATTTTTGTTAACACTTATTTTGTAACCCTTGGTCATTATTTTTCTTCATTAAATCATAGCATAGAGATGTTTCCCCTCAATTACGACATTTTTACCCTTCAAAATGAAATTGAACTGCGAATGGGGGCATAACAGCGATTAAAGACTAAAGGGAAATGAGAAATGTCTCTATACACTCCATTTATTTACATGAAAGTCTATTATTTTTGTCAATATTCTTGTAAAAAGTAATCATGAAAAAAAATAGGGAAAATTCACATGAGGGCCCAATTAAGTAAGATAATTTCAAAAAAGGCCCACAAAAAAGTTAGATGTCAAAAAAGGCCCTCGGTATTATTTCAAAAACGTTAACAACAATTATTTCAGAAACGTTAACAACAATATCAGTACCCCATTAACAACAAAATCAGTATCTGTTAACAACAATTCCGTTAACAACAAAATCAGTATCCGTTAACAACTACATTTTTCTGAAATAATACCAAAAAAGGCGCTAAGGACTTTCTTGATATTTGACTTTTCTTAGGGCCTTTTTTGACAATATTTTCCTTCCTTGGGCCCTAAGAGGAATTTTCCCAAAAAAATATGCATTTAGTTTTAGTCATTTAACTTCATACAATATTTTATTTTGAATCCTAAATTTTAAAAACTAACTTTTAATTCTTCAACCCGGAATCTCAAATTATCCGTCCCTATTTTTGGTAAAAAAACGGGGCATTTAGCCCATCACCATTACAAAACCATTACAGTTCTAGGACATGCAAGTCCCAAGGCATCCTGATACACCAGGTTATCTACACCTAAAGGAGGATTTTCAAAGAAAACATATAAATCCTCCTGTTCAATACTAATTCTGGCTAGCTCATCTGCACATTTGTTCCCCTCTCTGTACACATGATTAAACTTTGCATTATCAAATTTTTGTACTGCCTGCGCTATTTCTACCAAAATTCTAGACTGAGGTCTCTCCTCAAAATACAACCTATTAACCATATTCACAGCCGCAACGGAATCACATTCCACAATGAAAATCACTAGGAATGAAAATCACAAACAAAAATCACCCTAAAAATGAAAAAAAAAACCTAATATCAAACGAGAGGGTACCGTACCTGTCTGCGCAATCACCAATAGCGCCGATGAGCTTGTGAGACTGGAAGACCGTGATCTTGTCCATGATGGTAGAGGGGCCAGCAAATTTGTTCCCCACCGATGCATCCGCCGCCACAATCGTGAAGCCGTTTCCGACAAGTCCGAATACGCACTCCGTGGCCTTGGTCCTCTCTCTGAGATGTTCTTCCGTATACACTCTCTGGATCTGCGGCATTAAATCACTATTAAAATAATGGTAAAGCAAGAACAAGGAGATTGATTGAAACTGAATTTTTATTTGGCGGAGAAAGTAGAGCACGGAGGGTAAATGGAGAGAAGAAAAGTAACATGATAGTGTGGCAGCTAGGGTTGCTGAAAGAGTGAGAAAATAGGGTATATATACAAGAGAGTAATAGGGTTGGTCTCTTTTATCAATATATATAAGAAATCTCATCCTCCAAGCCGATCCTCTCACGGCTTTGTTGTTTTGGCAAGTCCCACATCGGTGGGATTTGTGAATGAAGGGGGGAGGTTTTAGTATAAATAGAGTGCCTCCCCTTCCCTTATACCTCACCCCTCAAATAGCCTCTTAAGGCATTTGTATATCTTCTTCTCTTGTAGTATTTCACTTGTAAATTATTTGGAGTGAATTTATTAGTTGGGTAATTTTCTAATATAATCGGTTATACTCTATATTGCGCTTCCGCAACAATTGGTATCAGAGCCGAGGTTCTGTTTGAGTATGCTCTGTGGTTGCAGCTTAGTCTGAGCTTCAACATCAGAAAAGAATTACTTTTGGGCTTTTGTTTATTGGCAGCTATTAAATAATTTTGGAGCAGAAATGGCGGACAAAAAGAGTGATGTATCCACAGCAGATGTCGGCAGTTCGTCATTTACATCATCGTATTTGACAAGAATAGTGCCAAATGCGAAGTTTGCAATTGAAATTTTTGACGGATATGGGCATTTTGGCATGTGGCAAGGCGAGGTTCTGGATGTCCTTTTTTAGCAAGGATTAGACTTTGCCCTTGAAGAGAAAAAACCAGATAAAATGGAGGAAGAAGAATGGAGGGTCGTGAATTGTGTTGCTTGTGGTACTATTAGATCGTACCTTTTAAGAGAGCAGAAGTATCCATACACAAAGGAAACCTCTGCATGTAGACTCTGGAAGGCACTGGAGGACAAGTTCTTGAAGAAAAACTGTCAGAATAAACTCTATATGAAGAAAAGGCTGTTTCGCTTCACTTACGTTCCTGGTACCACAATGAATGAGCATATCACTAGCTTTAACAAGTTGGTGACGGATTTGCAGAATTTGGACGTGACTTTTGAAGATGAAGATCTGGCCCTGATGTTGTTGGGATCACTTCCCGATGAGTACGAGCACCTGGAGACTACGCTACTTCATGGTAAGCAGAAAGTTTCTCTGGAAGAAGTTTGTTCTTCTTTGTACAGCCATAAACAGAGAAGGAAAGAGAAACAAAAAGGTGGAGAGGCAGAGGCTCTAGTGGTTAGAGGACGTACTGAAGAGAAGAAGAGATCAAAGAAAGGGCGATCCAAGTCGAGGTCCAGACCCAGCAAGGATGAGTGTGCCTTTTGTCGAGAAAAGGGACACTGGAAGAAGAACTGTCCGAAGCTGAAGAACAAAGCCAAACCTGAAGATGTGAAGGCCGCTATGGACTCAAATGTAGCTGATTGTGATGATGAGAATTCAAATTTCTCACTTGCTACAACAACGTCGTCAAAACCATCGAACGAATGGTTGTTGGACTCAGCCTGCAGCCATCATATGTGTCCTAACAAAGACTGGTTCACTGATTTTGAAGAAGCAGAGTGTGGAATTGTTCACACAGCATATAACTCTTCTCTTACTGCATATGGCATTGGTTCAATCAAATTAAGGAACCATGATGGATTGATCAGAACATTAACAGATGTTCGGTACGTTCCAGATTTGAAGAAAAATCTCATTTCTATAGGGACCCTCGACTCAAAAGGATTCAAGATCTCTGCAGAAAATGGAGTAATGAAGATATTCTCTGGTGCACTGGTGGTAATGAAGGGTATTCGAAAGAACAATAACACGTACCACTATCATGGTAGTACAGTTATTGGGACGGCAGCAGTGACATCCAGTAGTGAGAAGGATGCAGAAGCAACCAAGTTGTGGCATATACGCTTGGGACATGCTGGAGGAAAATCCTTGAAGACTTTAGCAAGTCAAGGATTATTGAAAGGATTGAAGCATTGCATCATGGACTTTTGTGAGCATTGCGTAAAGGGGAAACACACAAGGGTTAAGTTTGGCACAGCTATCCACAATACAGAAGGTATTTTGGATTATGTACACTTTGATGTTTGGGGTCCTTCCAAAACAGCTTCATTGGGAGGAAAACATTATTTTGTGACCTTTGTTGATGATTTTTCCCGAAAAGTTTGGGTGTATACAATGAAGACCAAAGATGAAGTGTTGGGAAATTTTCTCAAATGGAAGACGATGATAGAAGCACGAACAGGCAGGAGGATCAAATGTCTTTGCACAGACAATGGTGGAGAGTACAGGAATGATCCTTTCCAGAAGGTTTGTGAAGATAATGGCATTGTCAGACACTTCACCGTAAGAAATACACCACAACAGAATGGGCTGGCAGAACGCATGAACCGGACTTTGCTGGAGAAGGTTCGGTGTATGTCGTCCAATGCTGGGTTGGGCAAAGAATTTTGGGCTGAGGCAATAACGTATGCGAGCCATCTCATCAATCGTCTACCATCTGCTGCTATTGACAGTAAAACACCGTTGGAACAATGGTATGGTAGGCCTGCTAATGATTATGATTCTTTACATGTGTTTGGCTCAACTGCATACTATCATGTAAAAGAATCAAAACTGGATCCTAGAGCAAAGAAAGCTATTTTCTTAGGGATCACTTCTGGAGTTAAAGGATATCGTTTATGGTGTCCAAAGACGGAGAAGGTTGTGTTTAGCAGGGACGTTACTTTTGATGAGACTGCTATTATGAAGCCGGTAACATCTGTAGATACCACACAGACCGATGGTGCTTCGAAGCAGGTGGAGTTTGAAGGAGAGTTGATTTTCCCAATACAGAGAACGGATAGGGAAACGAGGGAAGACTTTCCTGTAGAAGATGAGCCAGTTGAAAGGGAGGTTTCAACACAAGAACCTCAACAGCAACAAGAATCAATCGCAACCGGCAGGCCACGACGAATAGTAAGAAAACCTACTCGCTTTATGGATATGGTGGCTTGTGCAACTTCAATTGCAACTGATGACATTCCTTCAACTTATAAATGGGCTGTCCGGAGCTCAGAAAAGGATAAGTGGATGAATGTTATGAATGAAGAAATGCAGTCCCTTCATCAAAATGGAACGTGGAGATTGGCCAGACTCCCAAAGGGTAAGAAGGCAATTGGTTGCAAATGGGTGTATGCGAAGAAAGAAGAATTTCCTAACCAAGGTGATGTGCGCTACAAAGCAAGACTGGTAGCTAAAGGCTATGCACAGAAGGAGGGAATTGATTACAATGAGGTATTTTCTCCAGTTGTAAAACATTCCTCCATTAGAATTTTATTGGCTTTGGTGGCACAGTTAGATTTGGAACTAGTTCAAATGGATGTAAAAACTGCATTTCTAAATGGAGACTTGGAGGAGGAAATCTATATGACTCAGCCTAAAGGATTCAAAGTTGCTGGAAAGGAGAATATGGTGTGTAAACTTGAAAAATCGTTATACGGATTGAAACAGTCTTCGAGGCAATGGTATAAACGGTTTGACAAGTTTATGTTGCGGCACAAGTACAGGAGAAGCAAATACGATCACTGTGTGTATTTGCGGAAGCTTGAAGATGGATCTTTTATCTATCTCCTTTTGTATGTTGATGATATGCTGATTGCTTCAAGAAATCAAGCAGAGATTAAGAAGCTGAAGGATCAACTGAAGAAGGAGTTCGAGATGAAGGACTTAGGCGAGGCAAGGAAGATACTTGGCATGGAGATAACAAGAGATAGACAATCGAAGAAGCTCTTCTTATCTCAAAAGGAGTATTTGAAGAAGGTGCTACATCGTTTCAATATGAATGAAGAAACCAGGTCGGTTAGCATCCCACTTGCCCCGCATTTTAAGCTTAATGCTGACATGTCGCCGAAGGATGAAGATGAACGAGCATATATGTCAAGGGTGCCATATGCGAATGCTGTTGGTAGCTTGATGTATGCTATGGTTTGTACGAGACCAGACATTTCACAGGCAGTTGGAGTGGTGAGTAGGTACATGCATGATCCCGGAATGGAGCATTAGCAAGCTGTGAAATGGATTCTACGGTATATTTGTAATACTGTGGATGTTGGATTGGTTTTTCAGCAGGGTGTTGATCAATGTCTAGTTGGGTACTGTGACTCAGATTTCACAGGTGATTTGGACAAACGAAGGTCAACTACTGGTTATGTATTCACTCTTGCAGGTGCACCAGTTAATTGGAAGTCAACTTTACAGTCAACGGTAGCTTTGTCTACAACAGAGGCAGAGTACATGGCAATTACAGAAGCTGTGAAGGAGGCAATTTGGCTTCAAGGGTTGCTTGGAGAGCTTGGTGTTGGTCAGGAAAGTATCACAGTATTTTGTGATAGTTAAAGTGCTATTCAGTTAGCAAAGAACCAGGTTTACCATTCAAGGACGAAGCACATTGACGTCCGATATCATTTTGTAAGAGAAATTTTGGAAGAAGGTGGAGTCACGATACGGAAGATACGGACAGATGATAATCCTGCTGATATGTTGACAAAGGTGGTGACTTCTATTAAATTTCAACATTGTTTGGATTTGATCAACATTGTTAAACATTGTACTTTAAATAGGAGTTACAATTAGAATTTGTAAATAGGAGAAATTGAGACTGTGAGATCTTGCCAAGGTGGAGATTTGTTGTTTTGGCAAGTCCCACATCGGTGGGATTTGTGAATGAAGGGGGGAGGTTTTAGTATAAATAGAGTGCCTCCCCCTCCCTTATACGTCACCCCTCAAATAGCCTTTTAAGGCATTTGTATATCTTCTTCTCTTATAGTATTTCACTTGTAAATTATTTGGAGTGAATTTAGAATCTGATATTTCTCTTATATTTATCCAATTATGTCTAGAAACTTTATTTTCTAGTATAATCGGTTATACTCTATGTTGCGGAAAGTTGGGTAATTTTCTAGTATAATCGTTATATTCTATATTACGCTTCCGCAACAGGCTTACCTATGGCTCAAGACACAGGTTACTGTTCATAAGCCGTTCTCATTTTTTCCAAATAAAATATTTCTTCCTTGGGCTGCGAAGAACAAGCTATGGACGTAAAAAGCACCAAAGATATGACATTTCCCTCTGGCAAGTCACAGTCAAAAAGATAAAATAAAATAGAGAGCGTGATTGATTATAATAAAAAAATAGCTCCTCTGACATATCCCACTGCCCTAAGTCACCCCTTCTTCTTTCCCTTCCCCATACCTTTTCTCTAAAATGTCACATCGTCCGTCACCTTTGTCCTTACCTCATATTCAAAATTTAAATCTTCAATCTTCCTCGTCTCTCACTTATAACCCTCCCCTCTTCTTCTTTCTTCTTCCTCCGGCTCCTCCCTACTCTCTTTCTCAGTCATCGGCTCTGTCTCTTCTCTACCCTCTCTTTCAGTCATCGGATCTGTCTCTTCTCTACCCCCTCCATGATTCAAGCACTTATCTTCTTCTTCTGTTTTTTTTTTTTTAAATTTCATTCTTCTTCATCTATATCCACTATCTGTCTTCCCATATCTCCCATAAGTAGTTGATTAAATACCTCTAAGAGAGATGGTGGTGACAATGACGACGAAGAACCAACGTCGAGCATGCTTGGGTAAAACTAATCTTTTGATTACATACTATTCTTCTCTACTTTATTTTTTGTCTTCTACGATTTTTTGTTTTCAAATTTATTTTTATGCTTTTCATTACTACCAGTCCTTTATTATTTCCTTCCTGGCCTCCCTGTCGGTGATCATGCCTCATCCTCTTAGTCGTTGTTGCCATTGCTTTCTGTCTATTGATCCTTTTCCAAGAAGGGCAGAGAATATGGAGGAAGGGAAGTCTTCCAGAATATTATAAATATTCTTATGTTCCCGTCACTTCCTTCTCCTCCTAACCAGATGCTAGCATATGAATTGTTGAATCATGAAAAATTAAATAAGATTTGTTTTACTGTCATAGAAAAGTTTACCTCCTTTGTTGGATCTACAAGAGATGCACTTTTCTTGATGCCACCATAATTATGAACCTGAGAAAATGAAGCAAGGGCTTGCAAACAGGGTAACTGATTTTGAAATATTGTGCAAGTCTTTTAGTTTCATCCAAACATAGCCAGTAAGTAGTGATTTCGGACCATGTGCTTGTGTTGGTTTTTTTCTTTGTTATTAGTCATAACCAGTATTACAAATTAGGGAAAATTTGAGTGTGCATTTACTCCATATCAATAATGTAAAATATTGCAGAATGATTCCTTCAATAACTTTTGTTGCCAAAGAATAACTTCTTTTTAGCTTATATCTAAGTTTTTCAAGAAAATTGAGAGGTCATCACGCACAATTTGTCCAGCTCTTTAATTTACTCCATACAAATGCTTAAAGATCTTACATGATGCTATCCTACTGTTTTGACTGCAAGTGGACGAGAAGTCACACAAGGGGAAGAAAGGGTCTTATGCTTCACTCCATACAAATGCTTAAAGGTCTAACATGATTTCCAAGGTCTTTCATCCTGTCACACATGAATAGTCTGCATAATTTATTTGATTTTCTTAACTTGAGCCTTTAAACTCAGCTGGCTAAGTCTTGGTTAGGGAGGCAATCTGTAAGCACTCTGATATGTGATTAACCTCTGTTATTCTAATTCTTAAAGTTGCATAAATCTTGTATGAAATAGAGTCATTGTATTTATGTCTGTTTATGAATATATTTGTGAGGTTGGTTTCAATGGAATGGTTTCGAGGTTTTTCATATTTCCCTACTGGTGATGTTATGTCTTCTGGCATACTAGCCTTTCTTGTGTACAGATACTCAATGCATTAGTTGATTCTCTAATTGAATCTTTTTGTACGGGTGTTGGCTGATCACTTATTAGAATTATTCAGGTTGAAATATATCTTACAGAATTTAACACAATTATTTAATCAATTATTGCTCAAGAGGGGACAAAAAGTGATTCAGTACAAATAGAATGAAGAAAAATTTATATTCATTATTTAATTTGGTTCTTGAGTTATGTAACTCTGTTAATCAATTATTACTCAAGAGGGGAAAATTGAAAAATAAAATGAGGTTGTTATTGATTGTTCAAGTTAGATTTAGTTAATTTCTTGATGCCTTTCTCTTGGAAATTTGAATCTACAGATTCATGTTAATCATTCACTTCAATTATAGTGATATATCCTCCCTGTCCTCAAACTTTAAGGCACATAATTTCACTGTTGGCAAGCATTCCAAGAGATTTGAAGGTGCCTGTTGTCAATTATTTGCATTCAATTTGATATTTGAATTCAGCTACTCTGTCAACAATTTTCTTGAAATTAATCTAATTTCCTTACGGAGTATATAACATTTATGGTCGAAATAAAAGCATTAGAGGCAATTATAGAAGTGATTGTTGTAAAAAGGAATTGATGATTTTTAGATCATTGTTTTGATCTGTGTTTTTTATCTATCAGATGTGGCATCATGCTGAGAATCCAATGTTAGTGTAAAGATATTTCGACACTTCAAAACGGCATTTAAGGCAGCCGTTGTCATTTAGTCTTTCACACGTGCATGGATTGCACGGAAGGAAGCTTATGCACATAGAAGTTGCATCATTTCAATTCAAGTAAGACCTGACAATCGTTCTACTGTTAAAATTTATTTTCCTTTTTTGCTTGACCTTCTACCACACGCCAAAGAATATGATTACTTATTGACTTTTAGTTTGTTTTTCCCTCATTGATATTGCTAATGCAAATCAGTGGATGAAATTTGTTTTTTTAAGTTTTCCTCTGGATTTTTATGGAATGCTTTTAATGAATCCAGAGGCATTGCCGCACTTGGTTGGCAAGAAGGGATTTTATACGCCAAAGAGGTGCTGCATTGAAGATTCAAAGCCTCATTCTTAGTCTGAAATACCAGAAGGCTCTCAATTGTCAGAAAGATGCAATTTTGCACATTCAGCGTTTTGTTGGAGGGCATATATCACGAAACAGGCTCTTAGGTAATCCTTAAGCGTTTCTGCTTATACTCTTCTAACTCTTCCTTTTAGCTATCATTTGCACGATTTAGTTATGTATTAACATTTTCTTGCTATGTGATTCTGGTATTTGCTATCTGTGGAACTTTGCATAAACCTCTCTTTTCACTTGGAAATTTTGTGCTCTTGAATTCACATCTTTCAATTGAACTTTGAAGGAAGCATCTAGAAATAATCTTGATTAAGGCTCTACGGCAACCACTGTATTAATTGCAGATGATAAAATTTTGGTTGCCAATATTGGAGAATCTAAGGCCTACTTGTGTTCTCAGAAGTTTTGGTCTCCCAGAAAAGCTAAAGGTGAAAAAGGCATTGACATGAGATTATGCTTAATTTCATCCAAATTTGTCCTGTAGGCTTTAGTGCTCAATTAGCACTTAAAAGAACTTGTATTTTACAGTTAACCTATTAAGAAATGTCAAGTAGATATAATCATTTAGCTCACTTTACTTTGAACAGTGGCTTCCTTCGAGAAATCCAAGTAGATATAATCATTTAGCTCACTTTACTGTTCCTCTAATTTTCCATTATTTGCATGTTTTCTATGATCAATTATTGTAGAAAGTTTCCTTCTATCGTATGCTTTTTGCATTAAAATTCATTTACCAATATTTCATCTTGGTCAAATAATAAAGGCTATTCTATTCCTTACGATGATCTGTATTTTGTATACTGCCCTGATGATGTCCTGTTAATAGTTTCCTCCCAATTTAGGCTGCTTTGTTGCATGCCCACATGGTTTATCTGCAATTAGCATTTAATTTTGTTGCTCAGTTGTGTTTCCTTTTGCTATGACATTATTGTTTTAATGTGTAAACAGTTTGACTTTTTTTTTCCCTTTAGTTACTGTAATGTCTTCTGTTGTTGTGTGGTCCATTAATAATTGAATCACGTACTTTGAACTCCTTGCTTACCTGTCCTTGGGCTTATCATTTTGTTTTCTACTTCTGATTCCATTTTATTTCCTGATGAATGGGAGAGATAATGACAAAAAAATTTCTTGAAAGTTGTGTTTATCTTTCTAACTTTTAAATCTTTTTAAAATATTTGAGGAAGGATTGAAATAATAAAAACATAATTGCATGGAAGCCAATGAAATGTATAGAAAAAGATTGAAAGATAAAAAACAGATTATATTGAGCTTGAAATGAGTCACACTGTTTGTTATTGTAAATAGTTGGCTCCTTTCAGAATTTATTTTCTTATACAGATGTTGATTATTACTCAATTTGCATCTTTGCTTTAGCTGGATCCTAACCAAATTATATCTCACTTTTATGTTTGGTTTTATTTCATGGGGCCTACCTCTTGAAAGACAAGCGCTGGTGGAAGGATGATTTTTTGTATTTATAGGGTGATCTGGCTGATTGTGTAATCAACATCTCAGAAAGAAAACTTATGGAATAATCAGGTTTGATGAATTTTTGAAAATGACAAAAAATATTGAGCTGAAGCCTTTCCTAAAAAATTTAGCGACGTCGGTGTTTCACAGCTTTCAATTTTCTTTCTTCAAGGAAAAGGCAGATCATAAAACACATTATAAGGATGGAGACAATTGGTGACATTGCCTTGGGCACCGAGTGTAGTATCACCTGATCTTATTACTGTATACTTACATTAAAAGTGACTCATAGAAAATTATGACATGATTTTGGTAGGTATTTTGTGATATTACTCAGGTTTTAATGCCAACCCCCTGCTTATTTTCCTTGCAAAGAAGTAGACATTTTGGAACATAATGGCATTTTAGCTCTATAAAAAATGCAACATTTTTGTTTTGGTGGAAGTCAACAGTAGATCAAGTGTCAGTAAATTAATTTGAAATTTTCCTACCTAAAGGAATTTATGATCTGTCATTCTTGCAGGTATGTGTTTCTTCTATAGATCCCACAACATTTCCAGCTGTAGTTGAAGCAGGAGCACTTATGCTTCAGGTCCAAGGTTCGAGCCCTTGTGGAGGTGCTCTTGCGTGGCTATGTAGGGTGGGTGCAAGAGACAAATCCTCTAGAGGAGAGGACAATTCCTGCCACGTAGCAAGGGTGTGTGTCCCATGGTTGTTATGAATAGATCTAGAGGGAGGAAAAATATATACTTCATGCTTATGGGTGTTGTTGTTTCCTAATATGATATATTTTCCATGCATATTGTCTCTCTTAACAAATATGCAAAGAGTATATGCAATTTAATTTGTTAAGATTTGGAGTTTTAATGGTGCCTTTGAGATTTTTTCTTCTATGTGCCTTTGTTTTGACCAGTCTACTTTTAAGCAAAGGTATAAAAGGTACAACTGATATTCTAAGGTCGACAATATTTCCTATTATACTTTTTCATGTAGCAATACTTTTTAGCATGGAGTTAGACTATTCATTTGGTTGGTAGAGGATTATTGAAGTATTTGAAGCATGGAGACTGATGTCCTATCACTCAAGATTTATTTGATTTTATTTGAACCAAAGGAAGTGGCCTTTTAAGATTGCAAGCTCCCAACAAATTGTTATATTGTATTTTTTGTAAATTCACTTTTTCTTTAGTATTCATTAAATCACCCCAACTTTTGATGAATCTTGATTAAAATAATTAAGATTCAAATGTGTACAAGGAGATGTTTAGGAATATTATTCAATTAGAAGACTTTGTTGTTGAACATTGATGAGATTTTATTCGTAATATGTAATCTAAATCACCTGGTGGATATTATTGTTCATCATTATGTAGTCATTCATGATGTTTTAATGTTCCTTAAAGGTAAGAGAGTTGTATTAGTTAGGAAGCAAAATATGTTTGAGTAACTTGTGAAATTATATCAACCCGAGCAACGCACGGAAAAGTATAAGTTCCTTAAAATAATAGTAATAATAATAAAAATAATAATAATAGGGATATAATATCCTTACTACTATTTTTTATTATTGCCAATGTTACTACCATTTTTTCGCCGTTAGATCAGAATCTCAGTAGGAGAGAGAAATGATAAAGATAGATAAGATTGAGATTCTGATCTAACGGTGAAAAAATAGTAGTAACATTGGTACTAATAAAAAATGGTAATAAGAATATTCTATCCCATAATAATAATATATATTTATTCTCTATCTCCTTTCTTCTTTGTTGCTTTATTGTTATTTTTTTTCAGATATAGAACCAGATTATTTTATGAAAATATTTCACTTACCCATTTTTTTTGTTGGTATAATTTTATGGGTATAAATATTTTATAATAATAATAACTATTTTTTAAAAAAATATCACTTGTCATCTTTTAAAAATATCACTCTTCAACAATTAGTTTGACATTTAACGCCTTACCATTAAAAAGGATAGTAAATCTAACAGAATGAATGTGACATCATATTACTTGGAATTATTTATCTGATGACAAGTAAAGCACAATATATCCGCTGTGAAGGAATCCCACACCAAGATTTGCATACATGCCATAATACACATTACCATTGAAGTGAAAGCGGCTCAAAGGGAGCTTAGCTTAGAGCCGTCCTTCCTCATTGTCGGAAGTGAAAATCGTGTTGTCCTCTTGATCTAGGAAGTCATCGTGGAAAGCTCAGATATGGAAAGTTGCGTTGTCCAAAGGTTGAAGATGAAGGAAAGAAATAAGAGGGGCAGAGTTAGAATTTGATGAAAATATACGGGTATAATGGTCAAAATTTTCCCTCCCCTCAAACCAAAATATAGCCTTTCTCTCTTGTATCTAGGACTATATCCCATAACTCCAATAGAATGGCATTGTTATCTTGAGGAGGAGGACCATTTTGATGAGGAACGGGGATTGAATTAGTCTTTCTAGTCCTCCCCTTCTTTGAAGAACACCACAAAGACACTGGGTAAGAAACAAGTAACCAAACAAATTCTAAATCTCAATAAAGGGAAGTGCACATATTATGGTATTTAATTTGTCATTACCCTAAGACTTCCACATTTCATTTTGTCAAATGACAAATTCTAAGGGTTTAATTTATTAATGTAATGTGGTTTTTAGTTGAACTAATTTTGTATTTTGATGCTTTAGATATTGAGCATTCTTACTGGATATATTTAAAATACTTTGATTAATTATTTGATTGTTTGGTTTAAGGCGTTCAATGCCACTTTTGACAAGTTCCTTCGTTAAATGGTAGACTCGGCACTGGAGATGATGGTGAGTGTTTCCTAGATTATAAATGAAGTGTGGTATAGTATCTAGCTTTTAGGGATCTACTCTCTTTTTTTTTTTTAAGAGATACATAGGGCTTGTTTGAGATAATGGTATGAAAAATAACTTATAGAAAAGTCAAATTGGATAAAAGTCATACTGTAAAATATAATTTATATTTGGATTAATGGTTGTATAAGTAGTTTTTACTCTATAAGCCAGATTCAAATAATGAGCTTTTATTCCATAAGCTAGGAAAGTTGACTTTTCAAATGAGAAGCATTTACCTTTTAAACTTAATTCGGAAAATTTTTCATCCAGACGAAAAAACAAAAAAAAATCACAAAGTTAATTGAAATAATAGATAAACCCGATTGACCCATACTAAACATGCACATTGTGTCTGGTGCTGCTTTTGGGTCTAAACCTTGAATACATTGTTAATACTCTTGTTTTTCCAAAGTAGCAAATGAAATCCGGCATTCTCAACCTCTTTATTTTTCCTCGTGGGCACATGCCAAATTGCAGAGATTAGTATAAAGTATAAAATAAAAATAAATGATTTTCAAATATTGCGTTATCCATATTTAAATATGTGAATAAACATCGAATAAGTAAAAAGTAAAATTATGCAGGTGTCCCATAAAATGTATAAACAAGGTACGAAAGAACAAAAAATTACATGTAACCGTGGATGACTTGTGAGTAGTAAAGTTGTCAGTAGGTGATATATCTTACATTATAATTGATAAATATTGACGTGATTATTACTATTAAAAAGGAAAAAATATTGATATTGGTGATTTATTTGCAGCCTCTTCTGATATTATAATTTAGATTCACAATCGTGTTTTAGTCGAAGTATTCCTTAATTGTATATCCTTAACTTTTTTTAAAATATAAACTTTTAAGTGTTAAAGTGCATATTAGCCAATAAAATTTTAATTTAGGAGCGCCCAACACCAAAAAATAAACTAAAATATCTACTCATTACACTTGTGCGTTTTTTTTTTTTTTTTTTTTGCATTCAATCTTCCTAACCCTAATGCAAATGGTTGGAGGGTTTGGGCAAGGATTTGCAACAGTTACATTTTGGGTAAATTGCACGTGGACTTGTCTGGGGTCCAAACAAGTTCAAAAACATATCACCCTTCCTCAAAATGAAATCTGCTTGTTATATTTGTTTTTTTTTTTTTTTTGCATTCACTCTTCCTAATCCTAATACATATGGTTGGGGGGTTCTGACAAGGATTTGCAATAGTCAGATTTTTAGTGGATTTGCAATAGTCGTTACATTTCTTATTTCATTTTGAGTAAGGGTGGTAAATTTTTGAACTTGCTTCGACAAGTCTATATGCAATCCACCCAAAATGTGACTGTATCCACCCACCTTGAGCAAGTTCATGTAAATCCGTGCCTACACCCCAACCAAGTCCATGTAAATCCTTGCCTAGGCGAGTTCACATTACATGCCAAGCCCTCATGCCCATTATGTGCCCATCCCTTTATTTAGAGGGATGGACATATTTTTTTGGGAAAATCCTTCCCAGGGCCCAATTAAGCAAAAAAATTTCAAAAAAGGCCCCAACAACTTTCACATATCAGAAAAAGGCCCTAGGTCTTTTCTGGTATTATTTTGAAAGCGTTAAAACAATATTAGTGCCCCATTAACAACAAAATCAGTATCCTTAACAACAATTCTGTTAACAACAAAATTAGTATTCGTTGACAACAAAATCAGTACCCGTTAACAACTACTTTTTCTGAAATAATACCAGAAAAGGCCCTAGGGCCTTTTTTGACATGTGAAAGTTGTTGGGGTCTTTTTTGAAATTTTTTTGCTTAATTGGGCCTTAGGGAGGATTTTCCATATTATATATATATATATATATATATATATATATATATATATATATATATATATATATATTGCGTTAATTTATATTTAAATTATATGTTTATTCTGAAATGTTTTTTTCACCCAGTATTTCAAATTAAGTAGTTCCATGATACTAGTGTTACAAATAAATATTACTGAATACAAGACTGGAAACTAATTAATTTGATATATTGAGTGAAAACAAACATTTCAGAAAACAACATATAATTTAAATATAAATCAATACAATATATATATAAGAAAAAAATGCACATCCCTCTAATAGAGGGATGGGCACATAATGGGCATGTAAGAGCTTGACATGTAATGTAAACTCTGCCTGGCCCCAGGTAAGTCTATACCCAAAATGCAACCGTTGCAAATCTTTACTCGGACCTCTAATCATATGCTTTAGGGTTTGGAAGAGCTAATGCAACAAAAAAATTATAAATTTAACGGGTAGATGTTCTAGGTCCACTTTTTTTTTTTTTTTTTTGTACTAGACACTCTTAGAATAAAACATTTTTGTGTTGGATGCTTTTAAAGTAAAACTTTTTTGGTCAATCTGTATTTTAACTCTTAAAAGTTTACATTTTAACCAACGTTATTTCTTTTCTAAGGATGTTGTGCTAACTTTATATTTTTAATTTTTTTTGGTATTTTTAATCCATTTAAAACTTTTTTGTATTGAACACTCTTTGAGTGAAATTTTGTTGGGGAATCTACACCTTAATCCTTTTATTTATAGCTCACTACTGCCACTTTTTCATTTTTCATCCAATAGAAGGAATTCAAGAAGGCCAAACTCATAACCTTTTTGTCTGATAAAAAAACTCGTAACCTTACTCTTAAAATATACTTAAAGGGGATATGCTTAATGCAATCAGGTCACAATACCACCGGCTAATTTTATTAATGGTGTGTTTGCAAAAAGAAAAAAAGAAAAAATGAACAATACGATTTATCTCATACTTGCACAAAGCTTGTCTTTATAATTTAATCTAAATTATGGGAAACACCAAACACATAGTTATTCAAAGTATTACTCTAAATTAATAATTGATATAATGGCAAGAAAATCAATATCTGTAAATGTTAATTACTTTAAGCTAAAATTTTAATGATTTATTTGATGATGGACCTTTAAAAATAAAATATTAGAACATAAATATTACATACAAGCAATTGTCATCTCCTCTCCCAATTTTTACTTCCCCCTCCGGTGAAAAAACTTGATAAAAAAAAATGAAAATTGAAGAGAATGCATACATAGCTTAATGATACATCGTTGGCAAAAAAAGCTTAGCCATATATCACAAGTCAATGAGTTAATAAACTATAATTTTCAATATAATTATTTCAAAATTCGAGAAAAAAAATATAATTATTTCAAAAAAATAGAAGAAAAGGCGGAATAATTCAAATCTTAAGCTTTAAATTTGGTCAAATATATAATAAATATGCTTTATTGCAGCTTTAAAGTTTAAACAGACAACAACCTCTAAATAATCCTTTTTTAACCATGCTAAATAGTACATTGAAGCACTTTAAATTTAAATTTCTATAAAAAAATTACATTAAAATTGTAACTTTGATATTTTGAATTAAAATTAAATCAGATCTAAATCAATGAAAATTATACTATTAGCGTATTAGGCCACTTATCAGTTTTATTACCAACTAAGAATTTAAATTTGAAAATTCGTTCTGTCTGGTTTGGACAGTGGACGCCGTCTCTTATTCTTCATAACGGGCGGCTCCTCCCCCTAATGGGTTTGGGTATAAAGCCACCGGCTACAAAGAGAGTCACATACCACATATGCTGCAGCTCCTTCTTAATCCTTCGATTGATAATCTCTGAAGAACGCTCTCTGGTTGGTCTGTGATCAGTTAGAATTCTTCCTTTCGCATTCATATATTTTTGCCATTCTAACGATTGGGACTGCTGCAAGTTGTTCGTTCTCCTTTAAGCAGTCTTGCTTTATTCTATAATTTTCAGAGGGATGGTGGATTTTCTCACCGAAATTGTTTATCTGGTCAAACCTTAAATCTTTTACTCGGTCCTCTTATGGGTTTATTGGATCTTCTTTGTTGTTTGTTTCTAAAGTTAACGAGATGCAACAAGGGAAATCAGAAAAGGTTGTGATCAATTTTCGTGCTGCAATTGTTTCTTGTTCCTAGTTACGTGTAGTCGGTTTAGTTAGACAAACACGCCACAACGAATTGTTTTGGGATTAAGTGTCTTTTTCCTTCAGTCAAATTTTCATTAGAAACGTGCACTAACCCAGCAACGCTTGCTTGTTTTTCCTGCTTGTGTTTGATGTTTGAGAAGTACTGTAAAATATAATTTATATTTGGATTAATGGTTGTATAAGTAGTTTTTACTCCAATTCAAATAATGAGCTTTTATTCCATAAGCTAGGAAAGTTGACTTTTCAAATGAGGAGCTCTTAAACTTAATTCGGAAAATTTTTCATCCAGACCAAAAAAAAAAAAAAAAAAAAAACACAAACTTAATTGAAATAATAGATAAACCCGATTGTCCCATACTAAACATGCACATTGTGTCTGGTGCTGCTTTTGAAGAGTAAGGCACCTGTCATCATCCATACACATACGGATCAATACAATATTAATTAAAATATCCAACATTATCATCAAATATCATTTAAATAAAGACACTTGTCATTATCCATAGTTCCATACATATACTAATCAATGCAAAATCAATCAAAATATCCGACATTGTCATCAAATATCATTCAAATAAAGACACTTGTCATTATCCATAGTTCCATACATATACTAATCAATCAAAATATCAGACATTGTCATTAAATATCATTTAAATAAAGGCAAATAACATCAATACAATTCAAAATAGGAAAAATTATATTCTGGTTCCAAGGATGGGTGTATCGTAATCTAACACTTTAAATAATACATTGTCACCATAATCTAACACTACTCCCTTAAAAGTTGTTTGTCATGGGAATTACGACATTAACACTTTAAATAATGTTTGTATCGTAATATATGTTGACGGGTGTATCATTCTCAGTCGTGGCCTGGAGGGTGTTTTTGTCAGGAAAAAACTGATTTTCCCATGAGAAAAAGCTAAATTAAATATATAATCCAAATTTTATCTTATTTTTAAATAAAATATTCGCTGATAATTTTGTTTTAGTTTTTTTTAAAAAAATAATATATATTTTTCTTTATTTAAATTTCTTTAAATAAATAATCAGTCAACAAAAATTAAAGTGATCTGAATTTTTATATTGTCATTGGATGGAATTTAAATGACAGAATACTCTTAAGGAATGTAAATATTTTTTCTTAAAAAAAATAAAATCCGATGAGATGCTGACATACTCTTGTAAGCCAGTCAAAATCACTAAGTGAGAATGCTCGAGAGAACGCTCGTTTTGGAGGAGAAACGGAAAATTACATGAAATAATTTTCAAATTAAAAATTAATCACAAATAAATATTATATCTGGCCTTTTTAAAAATTGTGTGCCAAAACACATGCACATAAGAGAATTTATAAACACCAACATATAGTTGGTTTAACAGTATAAGATCCCGCTAGATTTTTTTGGATCATGAGTTCGTCTCCCAATTGAGACACTTGTATTGGAAGCGGCAACCACAAATCACGAATCGTATATCAAATGATAATATTAAAAATAATAATTTATAAACTTTTTATTATCATTTTCTCTCATTTTAAAGTAGAAATGAGAATTTTACATTTTATAGTTCCGCATATTTTTTTGATACTAATCCAAAAAGAAGGTCTAATCATCCAAACCTAGCAAACGTCGCTTTCTGACGAGGATTAAGCTTTTGTTACGTTTTTTAACCACACTCATTTCTATTAATTATTAAACACAGTCTTTTTTTCCCTTCCAATTGCACTTATACTTTTGTTTATTAGACGCAATCTATTGACATTACACTAGACACTTAAAAACTGTATTTTTATAAAGAAAAAAAAAACCAACAAAGTATTTTTTTTTGAAAAAGAAAATATCACTCTAATCCCTATTCTTCAATCTTATTTTTTAAAATATATGGTGTACTCAAGAAATTATTAATGTGATTAATAAAAAAAATTAAAATTAAAATAAAAATATGGTGTACTCAAGAAAATATATATAGTTGATTAATATATCAACAACGAACAATGAAAAGCTCTCCCAAGTCGATATGTATGCGCCCAGTGCCTGGATGGTGTGTTACTAAGAAAACAAAGGAACAAGGAAAATAAAATAAGGTCTGCTTCACCAATTGTCAGCTAGTCATTCCATGAAAAGCACAATATATCCGCTGGCACCAAGATTTGCATACATGCCATAATACACATTACCATTAAAGTGAAAGTCGCTGAAAGGGTAAAAATAAAATCAAGTATAGGAAAAAGCAGGAATGCAACTTAAGCTGGGGGAGGTTTGCGCCACGCAAAATGACTTGCTCCTTTCTTATCAACGATCTTGATAATATGGGTTGGTGACCTCACATCCAGGCTGGATCTTATTTCCTCTATGCACGCATCAACCAATTCAATTGCTTCCTCCCGAGACATTCCACTATGGAAGCGACGGTCCATCGCTGAGAGTGAATAAGAGTTGCCATCACCACCAAAAGCTCCCTTCTCAACCTTGTTGAGTGAAGCAGTGCAGTCAATATGGTAAAGCGAAGGGCCCGTCTCTTCGTCATAGCCAGCAAGTAGCATGTTCACTCTCTGAATCAAACCAAATTCACACGGAACATTAAATTAACTCATCATCCATTAAGACTTGGGCAATATGTTAAACACAACAGATTTAAACAAGCCTCAAAACTTGGCCGATCCGCCATAGTGATCAACTAATTCTGCCATACCACTTCTAAATCATACATAAAAACAACTCTAGCTAGAGGGGCTTCAAGAATAAAATTTTTATTACTTTTGTTCTTTTTTTTAAAAGCTTTGATCTAAACACATAAATTAAGAAAAAAAGAAACACTTTATTTATGAAAAAAGGGACTTTTTTTTTTTGTTGAAGTAAATAAAGGATCACCCAGCGTTCTTTAGATATGACCAAAGGCATAGAGACTTTGAAATCAAGCAGGACTGTCAGCAGATGCAATTCTGCATTGAAAAAAGACCCTCAACCATCACTTGAAAGGTTTTGCTAGGTCACAAAGGAAGGCCTGAGCAGCGAATTCCAGCACGCACATGCTAACAAGATATGAGATAGTCCTCGAAAGTGGCGGAGAGTCCCCAACCAAGAGGATTCGTTGAAATAAAGCATAAAAGATAAAGTGAAAAACATTCGTATCTAGAAGAATAAACATTCCACGGAATCACATCAAGCAAGTCAGGCTGACAGTCGCAGAATTACACATGCATCCAGACCAACACAAGAAAGGCATGTAATGATTTGAGGACACATACAATCCCATTATACAATGGTAGGTGTTGGAAATCAGCCCAATATTGTAATCTCATGATTTTAGCTCTATCATGTCCCCTGATTCTAGTTTCTCTAGTTTAGGAAAGATTCTGATTTTGTTTGTGATTTCTTGTAATCTCCTCATTATGGCTCACCGATGATTGTTCTGTTCCGGCTCTATATATTGTAATCGCCTCACTCATGAGTAATGGAATATAGATAGAGAGAGTATTCTGATTTCTCTGATTCAATATGGCAGGCAAGACAGATACTGGCTGACAAGGACTGTAATCAGAATAGGAACTGTCTAAGGACCAGTTATGCACAAAATATCATGATTAGGATTTGCATCAAACTGGACTTCCTTGCAACTAGTGGGAAAAATATTTCCAGACATTCACAGAGGAAAACAGCACTTTGACTGAGCAAGTAAAGAGATCTCACACATGAAAGGCTGCTTCATTAACACTAACCCCACGTGACCGCCGAAGTAAGATAGCATCACAAGGAATTCCAAAATTTCATGATTTTCTTACACCCCCACCGAAGTAAGATAACATCACAAGGAATTATAGAATTTCATGATTTTCTTACACCTAGTGTGGGTGCCAGACAGTGTCCTCTACGGGAGGCATATACTGTGGTGCACATACATATGTGCAGTACCAAAACAACCGGTAAGAGTAGAATAAAAAAACCTAAACAGATTTAACTCGTCAAAAATTAAGACAGAATTTAAACGGGCAGCTGGTCACAACACTAGAAATTGAAAGCCAGAAACCTCAAAGCTAAAACCCGAAAACCCAAAGTTAATCAAAACAGTCACCTGGAAAATAATAAGCAGGGATGGGAAAAGGAAAAGGGGATCCACACCTTGAACGTGTGTACAGTAGCGGCGAGCTCGTCACGGATGAAAGTGGCGGTGTCCGCAGTGGTCAAACGGGTCCCCTTAAACTGACGGGCTTGCTTCTTTATGTGTTTGGTGAACCTCTGCCTGCATCAATAGGAATGAAAATCACAAACAAAAATCACTCTAAAAATGGGGAGAAAAAAAACCTAATATCAAACGAGAACCTGTCTCCGCCATCACCAATAGCGCCGAGGAGCTTGTGAGAATCGAAGACCGTGATCTTGTCCATGATGGTAGCGGGGCCAGTAAATCTGTGCCCCACCGATGCATCCGCCGCCACAATCGCGAAGCCGTTTCCGACAAGTCCGAATACGCACTCCGTGGCCTTGGTCCTCTCCCTGAGATGTTCTTCCGAATACACTGCCTCGATCTGCGGCATTGTTCACCTTCGCTCCTTCTAATTTCAAAAGGCTATTAAATCACTATTAAAATAATGGTAAAGCCAGAACAAGGATATTGATTGAAACTGAATTTTTATCTGGCGGAGAAAGTAGAGCACGGAGGGTAAATGGAGAGAAGAAAAGTAACCTGATAGTGCGGCAGCTAGGGTTGCTGAGAAAATAGGTATATACAAGCGAGAAATAGGATTGGTCTCTTATTATGTGGATGTCCATTGACCCATAGTCTTCAAATACAGTATGATATGGTATATACGCATAGTAATCTACTATTTGCATCCTTCTATAAATAGAGGTCTCCTGTAACTATTCATTAGACTTGAATGGATTTCATCTCTCTAGAATTTCCTCTGACTTCTCTCTAAAATTCCTTCAGTTTTATAACACGTTATCAGCACGATTGCTGATTAACTTTAATTATCATTTCTGGCGTTCCTTTGTTAATGGCTGTCCTCCATCTTTCTTCTTTGGTCTCCAGACGGCACACCCAATTCGTGTGTGTTCTTGCTCTTCTTTGGTGACGACGGTGCCAGCTTTCTTTTTCTTTTAGCGTGCTGCAACTCCAAGATCCATGTAGCCAACAAGTTTGTTTCCAATAACTCCCTTCTATGATCTCAGCCCCTATTCATCGGCGTCCATCATCTGTATTTTCTCTCTCTCTTTTCACTATTTCCAGCCGTTTCTACTTCTTTTTCTTTTCTATTTTATAGCCTGTTCAGTTGATGGTTTGCAAAGCTAACTTCCTCATGTCTAGTTTTTCTCCTCTTTAATTTCTCTCTTTGATCTGATTATTTTTTTTTTTTTTTCCAGTTTCTGTCGAGCCTTTTAAATATATTTTTCATAGAGTCATTTTCTACCTTCAATTCCTTTTTCATTGTTCCTGCCACTGCTTCTGCGTGTTTTTCCTAATAGATTGAGGTTAGGTTTCTCTTTTTGGGCTGCGGGGTCCACAAGTTTTTGGCCTTATCTAACATCCTATTATTCCAAATCTCAACTGATTCCTTTTCTTTTGTTGCCACCAACATCTCTCTATAAAAAAAAAAAATTCACACTGTTTTCAGCCGACAGTTTTAAAAAAAAAAAAAAACCTACCGACACTACAATGTGAATAGTGTTTTTCAGAAAAAAAAATTATTTATTTATTTTTATTATTTTTTTAAAAAAAAAAGAGGTAAAGCTATTGAGGTAAGTCAATTAATTTGACTTTTATGTTATTATTATTTATTTGACTCCAGATTGGAAGTCTAGATTAATTTTCTATTTAAATTGTTTTAATTTGATATTTTATGATTGTTATTAACTTTACTAACATTTATTTATCTTTTAAGTTGGCATCACTATTTATTAGTGGGCTCCATTTATTTATTTTATTTTACATTTATTTATTCTTCATGGAGGCACACTAGTATCTATTAATGGGCTCTATTTATTTATTTTATTTAACGTTTATTTATCTTTTATGGTGGTGCACTTTGTGAGCCCCATTTATTTTATTTAAATTCTTTACTGTTTTATTTATCTTTTATGGTAGCAACACTAGTATAGTGGGCACCATTTATTTTATTATTTACCACTTTGTTTATTTTTCATGGTGGTAACACTAGTTTAGTGGACTCCATTTATTTATAATTCATTTACAGCTTTATATCCCTCTTCCCTTTTATTTTTATTTATTTACTGCTTTCTATATATTATATATATATTTACATTTGCATATGCATCCTCTTTCTTATCTTTGGATGAGATAGGTCTCGCTGTGAGTTTACTACCATTCCTATCTCATCTTCTTTTTATTTATTTAGCACGTTTATTTCCAGTCTTTTATTTTATTTTATTTATTTATTTATTGCATTATATCCCCCTTCCCTTTTATTTTTATTTATTTATTTACAATTTATATATTCCCCTTCCTTTTATTATTTATGGCAACCACACTATTAGTGGGTTCCATCTATTTATTTTATTATGCTTATATTTTATTTATCTTGAAGATAAACTGTTAAAAGGCCATATGTATCATGAGATCAAAATGTCATAGAGATATGAGGCATAAATTGGCCTGAGAGATGAGGCATAAATTGGCTTGAGACCAAGAGGCAAGATAGCCTGAAGCCAAGAGGCAAGTTAGCCTGAAAACAAGAGACAAATTATGAAACAAGGCTTGATCCATAATTATGTATGCCATCAGTTGTATAAGGCCTCAAAATTGTATATTTGGCATTAAATACTCCCTTAAATTATGTGACAAGGGATTGTATTATCATAATTGATATTATAAATAAATATATCCAATTTGCTATTGCAGTAGCAATATTGTGATAAACTCAAGAAATATTGTGGATTAATTTCTTGTTATGATCAAATAGATTATTGAGTTATGGATCAAGAATTTTATCCAACTTCATTTCCAGAAGTGAATGAAGTAAGAAATAAATTTGTCATTATTGTTATTTTATTATTGTTTTGTATTTTCTATAATTATAACAATTTTTGTGAATACGAGAGAGGAATTTTTATGAATACGAGAGAGGAATATTCATAAATAAAATGATTAAACAAAAGACGATATTATTTCAACAAAGTTTAATAGCGAGTGGCTCAACTCCATTACAAACCTTAATCATCTCATTTTGAAGATATTTGATGTCTTCTTCTTTTGCTTCTCTTGAGATGGGATCCAGATGAGGCAAAGCTCTTCGTAATATCGAGATTTGCATCATAAGTTTCTTAAGCTTTTTGTGTGGCCACTCGGTTAACCCTCCTTTTTTATAGATCTTTTGTATGGTGTGAGTAGACATAATTAATTGTTTACTCGCATCATCTAAGGTTAAGTGAAAATAATCACTTAAATCATGGTGTGTTGTTTTCTTTATTCTTTCCCGTTGCTCCATTGTTAATCTATATAATTCACCCTGATTAAGGGATGAAATATCATATGGTATATTAACCGCGGGTTGTTTTCCTTTATCTAATGGATTTTCAATGTTGGTTTGAAATGAACTCCCGCGAGGTTCATTTGGATTATTTGTCCATTCCGAACCAACACAAAGGATCTCATAAAAGTCTAATACAGGATCACGCATCAAGTTATATCCTGATGCTTGTAAATCTATACAATACTGTGTCAGAAAATGTTTGATTTCTCCAAAATTTTTGTTAGTAAAATCAAACATTGGAAGCCTGTCAATATTGTAAGATTTATCCTGTACATTTTCAAATAAAACAGCGTGGGAAATCATAGCTGTTCTCCTTCCGTGAACTTCAAGTTTATGACACTGAAGTCCGTTGGTATGTATGATCTCCCGTAAAACATCACAACAACTACATTCCAATAAGGAAGTAGTTGCTAACTGACCAGTAGTCACTAGCTGACTGGTTGTAGCTGGCTGGCTGGTTATTGTTGGTTCAATGATTATTGCTGATTGACTAGACATTGTTTGCTGGCTGGTCATTACGGGCTGGCTGGTTGTCGTCACTATTGGCTGAACTGGAATGGTAGACTCCATCAATTCTGCCATAGTTCTACACCTTTTAACAGGCCTCCTTGATGAACCTGCTTCATTTGTACCTTCAATCCTTGTTGATTGAAGAAGAACATTTGTTCTAGGGGGAGAAGTAGGTACATTTGAAGCAGAAGGAGGAATAGTAGAAGGCGGAATAAACATATCTAGAGGTTCAGAAAAGAGTAAAGAAGAGAATGATAGGTTTGTCTGATCATCATACAACAAAGCATCAAGTAATGCTGTTTCGGATGTATCAGAAACTGGGATAAAATTGCTTGGACCTGCCATTGTAATAATATAGCGATTAGAAGGAAAAATGTGTGAGTATTTGGTAGTTGATATTATCAGATGCTTAAGTGTTTGTGAGGCATGTTTGTTTGCCTTCTTCTATTTATAGTCGAATTAAATCCTATTGAATCTCTGCAGATTTGTGTAGTCCTGTTAAATCTCTGCAGATCTGCTCCCTATAAAGCACGAGTCTGGAACCTTTTTGACTTTATATGCATACGACAATCTGAGTTGTTGCACCTGTGATTCCACAGTGATGCGCCTGTGATTACACAGTATTGCGCTTGTGAATCTGCAATTATACACCCGATGATTTTGTATTTAATATATATTTGTTTGTTGATTCTGGAAAATGGAAATTTTGTTACCATAAGTAACAAAATTATGCATTGATAATGCATTTAGAAATCTGTGGAATTTTAATGAAATAGATATCATTATCATGAAATATTGTATGGAAATTCCATGAATTAATTTTTAAGGTCTCACACTTGAGGGGGAGAATGATATATATCAAGTGTGAATATTTATGTGATAATTATTTATGAATGTTTCTGTGTTGATTCCCCCAAAATGAATATTAGATTTGATGATAAATCATATGGAAAGTTGGCATGACTCGTTTAATCATCCGAGTCATATAGCTGCATGTTCTCAAATAAAAATGATTATGAAAATATTATTGGAAACGGATCTCTGGAAATATATTAAATTGAAAGAGTACATATGAAATTATTGATCTGCAAAGTTTGCAGTGATGATTGCAACCAGATGTTTGCAATATATTATGCGCGCAATTTCCAGATTGAATGATCCATAAATCATGTATTAAAGTATCTATGAATGGATAGATCAATGATTATGAGAACATTGTTCATACGTGTATATTTGCAGCTTATAAGCCAACAAAATTCTCCCCGTAAAATTTGGCTTTTGGTCAGGAGCCAGAATAATTCCATCTTAAAATGTTTTAAATGTGCAATGATTATTAATCTACTTCAATGCACATAGATGGATATACAAAGAAAATTGATGATTTGATGAGGGGGAGAAAAATAAGCAGATTGGGTAAAGATTTACTAGAATGAATTATTATTGGCTCATATTGATCATCATACAAGGAATTGTGCATTAAAAGTTCAAAATGATAATTCAATTTCAGAGTTTAGTTAATCGAATGCCAGAAGCATTTACTGACCTAAAGAAAGTGACAAAGTCACATATCCCAACTGCAAATGTTCCTATATGAATTGTTATAAAGCACTCCTGAAGTGTTGCAGGTCCATCGGTTTTTAAAAGATAAAAATCCTCAAAAGAGAAAAGGAGTAATAAAATATAGATGATCAAGTCGAGGATAAGTAAGAAAAGCTCCAGAAGAGCCATCTCCTGAAGAGATGTTATCTCCAGAAGAGATATTACAAGAAGAGTGTATTGTGGTCTAAAAAGAGACCCAGGTACCTAATATATGTTAATATAATGAGATCTCAATAAATTATGAATGAAATCCGATGGGACCGAAAAATAAAGTCGACATTGATGATATTTATGTTTATAAGATAGCATATGCTGTAATGATGATAATGAGGATCATGAGTCATACTATATTAGTGTGTGCCAGAAGCACATGTTCCTGAAGAACATAAGGCGCTAGAATAAGTCCCTGAAGGACTCAAGATGCTAGGAGTATCAAATTCTCGAGAATAATTAATTAAGTGAATTCATATGTAGCGTGAAGCATTTATCGTGCATGTGATATTATTATCTGAATAAATATTTATGCACATGTATATTTATGATTTTACTTGTAAGATTTAGATCTTGCAGGTATACAATGAATATTTGATGATAGAAAGACAATGAAGCAATGTGGTCATCAAGGGGAGCAAGTCTGATGTAATCAAGAGGGGGAGACGATACACGCTGTACTCTTTTTCCCTTATCTAGGTTTTTGTCCCACTGGGTTTTCCTAGAAAGGTTTTTAATGAGGCAAAACTCAACAGTGTATCAATGAATGTTGTACTCTTTTCTTTGGCTAGGTTTTTATCCCACTGGGTTTTTCCTAGTTAAAGTTTTTAACGAGGCACATTCATAAATGGACATCCAAGGGGGAGTGTTATGAATATTCTTATTATGTGGATGTCCATTGACCCATAGTCTCCAAATACAGTATGACATGGTATATACGCATAGTAATCTACTATTTGTATCCTTCTATAAATAGAGGTCTCCTGTAACTATTCATTAGACTTGAATGGATTTCATCTCTCTAGAATTTCCTCTGACTTCTCTCTAAAATTCCTTCAGTTTTATAACAGTATCATAATATATGTTCACGGGTGTATTATTCTCAGTCGTGGCCTTGAGGGTGTTTTTTGTCAGGCAAAAGCTGACTTTTTCGTTAGAAAAAGCTAATTTAGATATGCAGGTCAAATTTTATCTTATTTGTAAATAAAATATTGGCCGATCATTTTGTTTTAATTTTTTTAAGAAAATTAAAATATATATTTTAGAAAAAGAATAAATTTGAATTTAGGTAACTAAAATTAAAATGATCTGAATTGTAATGTTATTTGGATTGTAGAAATGAGAATTTTTCATTCTAGAGTCCCGCGTTTATCCAAAAAGGAGGTTTAATCATTCAAGCCTAGCATACGTCTCTCTAACGTGCGGATTTATGTTTTTTAACCACACGCATTTCTATTAATTATTAAACAACCTTTTTTTTTCTTCCAATTGCACCTATATTTTTGTTTATTAGACGCAATCTATTGATAAGACACTAGACACTTAAAAACTGTAATTTTTATAAATAAATAAAAACAACAAAGTATTTTTTTTAAAAGAAAATATCACTCTAGTCCCTATTCTTTAATCTTATTTTTTTAATCCTTGTAGTTTATCTTGGTGATTTTTCATCCTTATTTGATTTGCCTGAAACGTTAGTTGCTCTATTTTGAAAATTACTTTCCCCGGTCATAAACATAAGACATAGTTGATTTTCTTTAAAGAGAGTAAAGAAGTTAAATAAATTACTTAATCATATTATATGTTATGTATTCTTATATTATATATCAGTTTATAAGTCAAACTACTTAGTTTAGAGAAAAATATAAATATAAATACTACGTAGTAATTTAATTTATTTCTTTAATCTCTCTAGCAAAAGTTAACTTTATTTTATATTTAGGACTCGTGGAGTACTAAAAATGAAAAAAAAAAAAAAAAAAGGATCCAAACTATATTAAGGAAGTGAGAGTCTTTTTCTATTTTTTAAGCAGACCATATTTTTAATTAAGTAACTTATTTTTCATGTCAAGTATATATTTTTCTTAGTGATATAGTAGATTTAATAGAGTTAAGTACGCATGACCAAATTAAAATTAACACCGTTTAGACTTGTGAGTATTTTTCCAAAAAAAAAAAAAAACCTAATGTTTCAGAGGTAGCAAATAAAAGAGATGCGAAACCACCCCAAAAAAAAATGATTAAAGTATGTGGAGTGGGAATGATATTTTTCCTCAGAATTTAATTGAATAATGTGATGCGGAGCAGAGCAAATCAATGTATTCCACGTGTGCAAATCTGAACTTATCCAAAAGACAAGTGGAATGATCCCTAACGTCCCTTTATCATAAGCACATACACCTAGCATGAGTTGGAATCATACAAATTCCCGATCATACCTTTGCGGACCATCGAAGCTACCCTTTTATTTCTGCCATCGCTTAGATGTATAAATGTCATTCGAAGTAATCCATCTCTTCGATCCTAGATATAAGATAGAGTTAGCTTTTCCATAGAGATTAAGGAAACTAAATAAATTATTTAATCATGTTTAGGATTGGAGGGAGTAATATAGTATTGGGGAGGAAACTCAAATTATAGAAACAAACGAGTAAGAGATTAAAGAGAGAATAGAATTCTTTCATATATTTAAAATCAAATGGACTATTTCATGATAGTAGATATGAACGTATGTTGTTTAAGCATAATATTCAAGAGAAAAAATCATTCTAAGGTATTATTGTCCTACTTGATACATTGTGATACAGGAGTAAGTTGGTGTCGATGCCAGAGGAACCTGGTGTGATCCGTCAGATAAATAGCAATAAATGAATAGACACTGTGAAACGGGATAAAAAAAAATCTTACCATGTTGGGTTCAAAAGGGAAGAACATAAGAAACATGATCACAAAATAGTTGGTCAGGAAAACATCAAATTTGTAATAGTCAAAGAGGCCCATCATCTTCACAAAGGAAAAGCCATGTCATTGTCTGATTATTTATGAAAATTTTGGAACAATTTCAGTTTCCTCTCTGGCCTTTGTTAATTGTAGTAAAGATAAGATAGAAGTATCATGCTCTTATCTGTTTTAATCATTGTCCAATGCTTTATCGTTCATGCTCCGGATCATACTTTCATTCCCAGGTGGGTTGGGTATGCAACTCTGGCATTCCTTGACTAAATTATCAGAATCGTTGATTTCCAATTTGCTCCCCACAGCTCTCTCTCTTGTGTCATCCACGTACATTGAATTTAAAGACTAACATTCCTAATTCAGGAATCTTTAAAAAGTTCCCAGTCCAACTTTGACAGTTTGACGCTTCCAAAA
Source organism: Acacia confusa (assembly GCA_037074495.1). Taxonomy (NCBI): domain Eukaryota; kingdom Viridiplantae; phylum Streptophyta; class Magnoliopsida; order Fabales; family Fabaceae; genus Acacia; species Acacia confusa. The sequence goes on along the minus strand of CM073505.1, from coordinate 44,050,390 downwards.
ATAAATCAAGAATATTAAATATATATTTCGTAGTATTGAATTCACCCGTCCTTTCTGAACGACATGCATCTGTTATGAAATCAGACTTCCCCGAAAAGAATTTACTCTTTCAAAAAGGGTGCCCGGGTAAGGGAAGGGAAAATAATAACTTGGCACAACCATGTTTAAAAAAAAAAAAAAACTTAGAATATGGCATTGGCAAAATTTCTGTACAGAGGGTCACATGTCTCGTCTCTTGCAAGTATTGTCCTGCACTGGGAAGTGCGAAGATTTGTTTCTTTTATAGTAGCCTGCAAATAGTTTTGAACTTGCTTTCCAAGTCGTTGACTCGGCCCTAGTCCAATTACAAAGGCCATATATAACTGGCAGAATAATGAATGACGTTTGCCATTAAGGGTGGTCTAAGATGCTGAAATACAATTTTATATGTAGAGCCAGAGCAAAATTTATGCGAAAAAAGGACTATAAAAATCGTGAGACTTAAAAGTCAACATGCAAACACCAACAACGCCACGGGCACATGCCAAATTGCAGAGATTAGTATAAACTAAATATTGTTTTTTTTTTCCCTCGAACACTCAGTTGCATGTGAGATAATGACTAAAACGATTTTCAAATTTTATGTTGTCTATATTTAAATAAGTGAATACATATCCAATGAGTAAAGATTAAATTATACAGGTGTGCAATAAAATGCATAAACAAAGAATGAAAGAACAAAAAATGACTACATGTAACCCGTCGATGACTTATGAGTAGTAAGACCACGGGACACCTTGGGAGGATATGACGGCTAATTAGGAACTCGGAGTTTTCGATCTCCGTAGCCTGAGGCGCTTTGGAAGGTTAGAGAGATGGAATCACCGGGAGAGTGGTTGGTGAATGCCTTTTTGATCTCTGTCAAAAGATTGAAAGACAATTGAAATTTAACTGAATGGGGAAGGAAGTACACTTTAAGAGGAAAAGATTTTCTGAATATCTATTCATGATTTTCTTATCTGTAATTGGGCAAGGAATTCTGGGCTGAAAGTTATTGAATCCGTCAATAATGTTGGGGATTTTTTCCCTTGGGAACCGTTCTTCCATAATTTTCATAAAACTGGGTGTTCTATAATTTCGAGTAGGATTTTAGTCTTTGTAGGCAAATATAAGGTTTCACCTTTTCATTTACATGTTGTCTGGTTGGAGAAACCTAATTAGTGCTGATGCAAGTCTCCATGCTCTGTTCCATTGGCTCAAACTGACCCTCCTCGTGCTCCTCAAAGGATTTATCTTCCATTGCCATGTTTTGTACTTTCTCCATTCTCCCCTCCTAGTCTCCTGGATTGAGGTTCTCCTTTCCCACCAGCTGGACCTCTTGCCTTCTCTGTGCAGTCCACGATCCATCTGGCACCTCCTCATACCTGGTGACAACCTTTTTAATCTCCTTCTTTCCCTTACATATTGATACATTCACATTTCTACTTACTCCGGTGAATTTTCTTTCCCCATTCATTTTACGGTCCTCCTGCTTTCTTCTTTCTGTGATCTTCAACTCAGCACCTTCCATTCTCACATTATTTTCACCTCTCCCCCTAAGCAACTCAACCTTCCTTATCTGTCTATCTGTTTTCTCCCTCTGATTCCTCACTTCTGCACTCTTCGTTTCTTCCTCTTGATGAATCTTTTCTTCCTCCATATTGTTCTCTCCATACTCTATTTCTTCCATGAGCACTGAGAATCTTGATCCCCTTAGTCTATCCTGCCCTTCAGTACCATTAACTCTCTGTCTCCTTGCTCTAGTCACCGTTTTCCACCTCCCCTTCTCAATTTCCTTATCAGCCACACTTCGCTCTTTCTCCTCCGCATCCATTTCCTTTTCTCGTTCCTTGTTCCTACTCTGGAAGGTCTCGCACCCCTCCTTCCTGTGCCCGACCCTTCCACATTTCTGACATAATAGCCCCATACTCTCGTAGATCACACTTAACACTTGCCCCTCCACATTAAACTCAGGGGTCAAAGGTTTTGTGAGGTCCAGCTCAACGCACATTCTTGCAAACTTTCCTCTAGCTCTCTTTGCAGTATGCACATCTAGCCCTATCGCCTTACCAATGGAATTGCCCATATTTAACAGAAACTTCTTATCAAATAAAGGAGCTGGCAAATCTGGAAGTTTTACTCACGCCAATACAAAGTCTACTGTTGCCTTTCTTGGATCAAAATCTAGCCGCCATCCTGCCACATTCAGGTAAGCATCTGCTATTACCCATGGTCCGTCTGTAAGAGCTTCCATATAGTCCTCATTATTATGAAAATTGACCATAAAGAATTCGTTCTCCAGGTCAAACACATCTATATCACCCTTTCTTGCCCATAGATTCCTCAATTTCTTCCCCATGAATCTGTAGGACAACTGTTTCCCCACCAATTTGACAATCAGCGTTCTTCTGAAAGGCTTCATCAATCTCTCTCGCTCCTTCTCCTCGAAATCAAATCTCGGACATAACGGATCAGATAAATCTACCTTGATTCCATCGCTCGGATTTAGTACACGTTCAAAATCAGTTCCAGATCCAAACTCCTCAACCACATCCTCCTCCTCGTTTCTCGCCCATTCTCACCAGCAGGAATCTGAATTTGCATTCTGGAGCAAAGAATCTCTATAAGATCTTGGAGATGCTTCCTTTTCGTCCAGCTTCATCCAATTCTCCTCCCTTACTTGTCGCGATTCATTTCCAGAGAATTCCCCTATCTCACCATTTACTTTACGTTTTCTTCGATTTGCGTTATCCACACCTTTCCCCATCCTTTCCTCACTTTCTCCTTTTCGCCGGGAGCGAACAAAGGAGACACTCGTTTTATCCACCACAGTGGGTGGCGGAGCCCTCACCATTCAGATACGCGCAGTCACGCTCAGTAATTCGCAGTTGTGCCCTAGTAGAGCACGCGCTCAGTTCCGTCCCTATTTATTTGCCTTAATTTATAGTTTCCATTTTGTCTATAAATACACGTCTCGTTCCAAATTTAAAGTTATAATTAATTGAACCGTGATCTACTTGTCTTATTCTTTAGCAATATGCTACTTGGGGTGGTTTCAAAACTTTTTTTAGCAATATAATGTAAAGGGTTCACCTCAATTGGGTATCTTCGGAAAATTCTTTTTTCCCCAAATCATAATCTTAAAAATTTGAGCCTAAATAATCCATGTAGTCAAAAGTCAAAACATCTCCTCAGCCGTTGGATTAGCTCTTTAACATTAAAAATTTAAAATATTTGTTCTAATCAGATCAACACAATTTTAATCAATGCAGCAGTAACTATAAATCTGATGGATGTTGGGAATTTTAAATATTTTTCCTCTGTTTTTTCAAAGAAATAATTAGTAAATTACAACAATTAAAATTCTAATTTATCAAATAAATGTTGTCAATATTAATATTCAAATAACACAAATCATCTAACAAATAATTACATTCACTAATTTGTAATCAAAAGCAAACTATTATCCATAAATAACTCACATAAAACATAAGAAGCATACCACTAAGCAACATTATTACGATGACTATCATTGTCATCTTTTTCGCCACTATCATCAATTTCAAAGACATTTAATTGTGCTTCAATTTGGGTAGTAAGCTATGTTTTATGAGTAAGAATATCATAAATTTCTTTTTTCGCATCATGAACACATTCATCAATAGAGCCTGTAGGGCCGGCACGAGGCCTGCAAGGCTGGCCCTCTTAAGCCCAAGGCCTTACAGGGATGGCCCTGCAAGGATTATTTCATTTAACTCCTCTAATTTCCAAGTCCGACCTTTAAAGGGCTAGGGCCTAAAAGGGCCGGCCCAACGGGCTCGGCCCGATTTGTCGACTCTACTTGTGCGTATGGTTGATGAATATAGATCTCAATCAATATTCAATCTTCATTTTATGGATATAAACATTTTTATTTATTGTTATTATTTGATAAAATAAATATTTAAATGTACAAATTAGATAACCAATGTATTGTTGGTCTATAGAGAGTTATTTCAAAAACTCGATATATAATGAATTTAAGGCCATCATAGAAAACATAACTCTGTTTAACGCACGGGGTTGTTTGTCATGTTATATATATCAAACCCCTCCCTCTCAAGATGTAGAGATATTTTGATTAATAATTCTAATTTGATTGTATTTCTTTTACGCCATACTTTGCATGACCGTATACTTTTATTTTTCTACCTACACAAGCAAACCACATATGATAAAAAGAAAGAGTTGATTACGTGTATATTTGTATGTACCGTAACTCTTCATGAAAAACAATTACAAATTTAATCATCATTATGTCAATATGTATTTTCATCACGTTATGTACTATACAATTATGCAATATGCAACCCCCTTATATTACCGTTCATCCTTATACTGCTAATTGTAGTCCTAGGCTCACACATAGTTCAACAGAAATTCATCCATTTGACTGGATTGTCCCAAGCCCTCCAGTTCTTAAGATTCAACTGGCCAAAGGTATAGAATTTAAGTTTGGACTATGGCTCCCCCCTAAAGAACTAGTGCAAGACCAGAATAATGATATTACAAAAATATATAGTAATAATCCGCATGCTTGGCCAAATATTTTTAAGTGGTTGAGGTTTTTTTAATAATCAATTACATAAAAGTATATTTTCAATGGCGGTGTTTTAGATAAAAAAATTTCAATCGTGATAATAATTCTAGAAATTAACTCTTGGACTCTAATAACAGTGTTAGAATTGAAATATACAAGTCAATATCTATTTTTATTGTACCATTTGCTTTTGACGTATTTTTTTAAAATAAAATTTCAAGAAACATTTACCTTTTTTAGATTAAAAGTGAATGCATTGGAGGTAGTAATAATTATGACAAATAATTTAAATAGAGGATGGAAAATTCAATCCCTATTTTAAAAGGCATGCTTAACCAAATATATTCTTAATGGAGGTTTTTTTTAATATATATATATATATATATATATATATATATATATATAGACAGACACACTCACTTGACTAATATATCAACAACGAACAATGAAAAGCTCTCCCAAGTCGATATGTATGCGCCCAGTGCCTGGATGGTGTGTTACTAAGAAAACAAAGGAACAAGGAAAATAAAATAAGGTCTGCTTCACCAATTGTCAGCTAGTCATTCCATGAAAAGCACAATATATCCGCTGGCACCAAGATTTGCATACATGCCATAATACACATTACCATTAAAGTGAAAGCCGCTGAAAGGGTACAATTAAAATCAAGTATAGGAAAAAGCAGGAATCGAGAGAAGTGATTGCAACTTAAGCTGGGCCAGGTTTGCGTCAAGCATAATATCTTGCTCCTTGCTCATCAACGATCTTGATACATCCAGGCTGGATCTTATTTCCTCTATGCACGCATCAACCAATTCAATTGCTTTGTCCAGCAACATTCCACTATGGAAGCTACTGTCCATCGCTGACAGTGAATAAGAGGAGCCATCACCACCAAAAGCTCCCTTCTCAACCTTGTTAAGTGAATTAAGAGAGCTTAGATTTGGGAAGCTTAGAGCCGTCCTACCTCACCGTCGAAAGTGGAAATCGCGTTGTCCTCGTGATCTAGAAAGTCATTGTGGGAAGCTTGGATATGGAAAGTTGCGTTGTCCAAAGGTTAAAGATGAAAGAAAGAAATAAGAGGGGCAAAGTTAGAATTTGATAAAAATATAAAGGTATAATGGTCAAAATTTTCCATCCCCTCAAACCAAATACAGCCATTCTCTCTCACATCTAGGATTATATCCCATAACTCCAATAGAATGGCATTGTTATCTTGAGCAGGAAGACCATTTTGACAATAAACAGGGATTGAATTAGTCTTTCTAGTCCTCCCCTTCTATGAAGAACACCAAAAGGACACTAAGTAAGAAACAAGTAATCAAATAAATTCTAAATCTAAATTAAGGGAAGTGCATATATTATGGTATTTAATTTGTCATTACCCTAAGACTTCCACATTTCATTTTGTCAAATGACAAATTCTAAGGGTTTAATTTATTAATGTAATGTGGTTTTTAGTTGAACTAATTTTGTATTTTGATGCTTTAGATATTGAGCATTCTTATTGGATATATTTAAAATACTTTGATTAATTATTTGATTGTTTGGTTTGAGACGTTCAATGACACTTTTGACAAGTTCCTTCGTTAAATGGTAGACTCGGCACTGGAGATGATGGTGAGTGTTTCCTAGATTATAAATGAAGTGTGGTATAGTATCTAGCTTTAAGGGATCTACTCTTTTTTTTTTTTAAGAGATACATAGGGCTTGTTTGAGATAATGGTAGGAAAAATAACTTATAGAAAAGTCAAATTGGATAAAAATCATACTGTAAAATATAATTTATATTTGGATTAATGGTTGTATAAGTAGTTTTTACTCCATAAGCCAGATTCAAATAATGAGCTTTTATTCTATAAGCTAGGAAAGTTGACTTTTCAAATGAGGAGCATTTACCTCTTAAACTTAATTCGGAAAATTTTTCATCCAGGCGAAAAAACAAAAAAAAAAATCACAAAGTTAATTGAAATAATAGATAAACCCGATTGTCCCATACTAAACCTGCACATTGTGTCTGGTGCTGCTTTTGGGTCTAAACCTTTTTTTTGATACATTAGGCAGAGATCGAACCCTGAAGGGGGAGGGGGGAGGCCAACTCCTAAGGCTGGCTGTTGTGCCACTGCACTACGAGGTGCTGGGCGGTCTAAACCTTAAATACATTGTTAATACTATTGTTTTTCCAAAGTAGCAAATGAAATCCGGCATTCTCAACCTCTTTATTTTTCCCAGTGGGCACATGCCAAATTGCAGAGATTAGTATAAAGTATAAAATAAAAATAAAATGATTTTCAAATATTGCGTTATCCATATTTAAATATGTGAATAAACATCGAATAAGTAAAAAGTAAAATTATACAGGTGTCCCATAAAATGTATAAACAAGGTACGAAAGAACAAAAAATTACATGTAACCGTGGATGACTTGTGAGTAGTAAAGTTGTCAGTAGGTGATATATCTTACGTTATAATTGATAAATATTGACGTGATTATTACTATTAAAAAGGAAAAAATATTGATATTGGTGATTTATTTGCAGCCTCTTCTGATATTATAATTTAGATTCACAATCGTGTTTTAGTCGAAGTATTCCTTAATTGTATATCCTTAACTTTTTTTTAAATGTAAACTTTTAAGTGTTAAAGTGCATATTAGCCAATAAAATTTTAATCTAAGAGCGTCCAACACTAAAAAATAAACTAAAATATCTACTCATTACACTTGTGGGGGTTTTTTTTTTTGTTGCATTCAATCTTCCTAACCCTAATGCAAATGGTTGGAGGGTTTGGGCAAGGATTTGCAACAGTTACATTTTGGGTAAATTGCACGTGGACTTGTCTGGGCTCCAAACAAGTTCAAAAACTTATCACCCTTCCTCAAAATGAAATCTGCTCGTTATATTTGTTTTTTTTTTTTTTGCATTCACTCTTCCTAATCCTAATACATATGATTGGGGGGGTCTGACAAGGATTTGCAATAGTCAGATTTTTAGTGGATTTGCAATAGTCGTTACATTTCTTATTTCATTTTAAGTAAGGGTGGTAAATTTTTGAACTTGCTTCGACAAGTCTATATGCAATCCACCCAAAATGTGACTGTATCCACCTACCTTGAGCAAGTCCATGTAAATCCTTGCCTACACCCCAACTAAGTCCATGTAAATCCTTGCTTAGGCGAGTTCACATTACATGCCAAGCCCTTATATGCCCATTATGTGCCCATCCCTTTATTTAGAGGGATGGGCATATTTTTTTGGGAAAATCCTTCCCAGGGCCTAATTAAGCAAAAAAATTTCAAAAAAGGCCCCAACAACTTTCACATATCAGAAAAGGCCCTAGGTCTTTTCTGGTATTATTTCGAAAACGTTAAAACAATATCAGTGCCCCATTAACAACAAAATCAGTATCTTTAACAACAATTCCGTTAACAACAAAATTAGTATTCGTTGACAACAAAATCAGTACCCGTTAACAACAACTTTTTCTGAAATAATACCAGAAAAGGCCCTAGGGCCTTTTTTGACATGTGAAAGTTGTTGGGGTCTTTTTTGAATTTTTTTTGCTTAATTGGGCCTTAGGGAGGAATTTCCCTATTTTATATATATATATATATATATATATATATATATATATATATATATATATTGCATTAATTTATATTTAAATTATATGTTTATTTTGAAATGTTTTTTTCACCCAGTATTTCAAATTAAGTAGTTCCATGATACTAGTGTTACAAATAAATATTACTGAATGCAAGACTGGAAACTAATTAATTTGATATATTGAGTGAAAACAAACATTTCAGAAAGCAACATATAATTTAAATATAAATCAATACAATATATATATAAGAAAAAAATGCACATCCCTCTAATTGAGGGATGAGCACATAATGGGCATGTAAGGGCTTGACATGTAATGTGAACTCTGCCTGGCCCCGGGTAAGTCTATACCCAAAATGCAACCGTTGCAAATCTTTACTCGAACCTCTAATCATATGCTTTAGGGTTTGGAAGAGCTAATGCAACAAAAAAATTATAAATTTAACGGGTAGATGTTCTAGGTCCACTTATTTATTTTTTTTTTTTGTACTAGACGCTCTTAGAATAAAACATTTTTGTGTTGGATGCTTTTAAAGTAAAACTTTTTTGGTCAATCTGTATTTTAACTTTTAAAAGTTTACATTTTAACCAACGTTATTTCTTTTCTAAGAATGTTGTGCTAACTTTATATTTTTAATTTTTTTTTTATATTTTAATCCATTTGAAACTTTTTTGTATTGAACACTCTTTGAGTAAAATCTTGTTGGAGAATCTACACCTTAATCCTTTTATTTATAGCTCACTACTGCCACTTTTTCATTTTTCATCCAATAGAAGGAATTCAAGAAGGCCAAACTCATAACCTTTTTGTCTGATAAAAAAACTCGTAACCTTACTCTTAAAATATACTTAAATGGGATATGCTTAATGCAATCAGGTCACAATACCACCGGCTAATTTTATTAATGGTGTGTTTGCAAAAAAAAAAAAAAAAAAAAGAACAATACGATTTATCTCATACTTGCACAAAGCTTGTCTTTATAATTTAATCTAAATTATGGGAAACACCAAACACATAGTTATACAAAGTATTACTCTAAATTAATAATTGATATAATGGCAAAAAAATCAATATCTGTAAATATTAATTACTTTAAGCTAAAATTTTAATGATTTATTTGATGATGGACCTTTAAAAATAAAATATTAGAACATAAATATTACATACAAGCAATTGTCATCTCCTCTCCGAATTTTTACTTCCCCCTCCGGTGAAAAAACTTGATAAAAAAAAAATGAAAATTGAAGAGAATGCATACATAGCTTAATGATACATCGTTGGCAAAAAAAGCTTAGCCATATATCACAATTCAATGAGTTAATAAACTATAATTTTCAATATAATTATTTCAAAATTCGAGAAAAAAAATATAATTATTTCAAAAAAATAGAAGAAAAGGCGGAATAATTCAAATCTTAAGCTTTAAATTTGGTCAAATATATAATAAATATGCTTTATTGCAGCTTTAAAGTTTAAACTGACAACAACCTCTAAATAATCCTTTTTTAACCATGCTAAATAGTACATTGAAGCACTTTAAATTTAAATTTCTATAAAAAAATTACATTAAAATTGTAACTTTGATATTTTGAATTAAAATTAAATCAGATCTAAATCAATGAAAATTATACTATTAGCGTATTAGGCCACTTATCAGTTTTATTACCAACTAAGAATTTAAATTTGAAAATTCGTTCTGTCTGGTTTGGACAGTGGACGCCGTCTCTTATTCTTCATAACGGGCGGCTCCTCCCCCTAATGGGTTTGGGTATAAAGCCACCGGCTACAAAGAGAGTCACATACCACATATGCTGCAGCTCCTTCTTAATCCTTCGATTGATAATCTCTGAAGAACGCTCTCTGGTTGGTCTGTGATCAGTTAGAATTCTTCCTTTCGCATTCATATATTTTTGCCATTCTAACGATTGGGACTGCTGCAAGTTGTTCGTTCTCCTTTAAGCAGTCTTGCTTTATTCTTTAATTTTCAGAGGGATGGTGGATTTTCTCACCGAAATTGTTTATCTGGTCAAACCTTAAATCTTTTACTCGGTCCTCTTATGGGTTTATTGGATCTTCTTTGTTGTTTGTTTCTAAAGTTAACGAGATGCAACAAGGGAAATCAGAAAAGGTTGTGATCAATTTTCGTGCTGCAATTGTTTCTTGTTCCTAGTTACGTGTAGTCGGTTTAGTTAGACAAACACGCCACAACGAATTGTTTTGGGATTAAGTGTCTTTTTCCTTCAGTCAAATTTTCATTAGAAACGTGCACTAACCCAGCAACGCTTGCTTGTGTTTCCTGCTTGTGTTTGATGTTTGAGAAGTAGGATTTATGCAGATTGTTTTGTCAAGAGTGATCCTCTGACCAGTTTTGTTTCCTTTTTTGCCTGTTTTAAAGTAACATAATTGTGTTCATCCAGCATCAACATACCGACTTTGGAATGCGGTAGAGACTAGATGTTTATGCACTAATATATTCTGCTTCAAATGTGCAGCATTTCTGTATAGTTTGGTGGAAAATAAAGTTCCTTCATGGCAAAAAAAGGAAACCCAGGAGACAATAGAAAGAGGGTTTCAAGATCAGTTTTCATCATAGTTGGCTTGTGTGGCTTCTTCTACATATTGGGTGCATGGCAACGGAGTGGTTTTGGGAAGGGAGATAGCATAGCCTTGGAGATCACTAAACAGACAGATTGCAGTATTCTCTCCAACTTGAATTATGAAACCCACCATGATAGTTCTGAATTAAAAGTAAAGAAGTTCAAGCCATGCAAAGATCAGTACATAGATTACACCCCCTGCCATGATCAAATGAGAGCAATGATATTCCCCAGAGAGAATATGGTTTATAGAGAAAGACACTGTCCTTCTGAAGAAGAAAAGCTACATTGCCTCATACCTGCACCTAGAGGTTATGTAACACCATTTCCGTGGCCCCTGAGTCGGGATTATGTACCATATGCTAATGTGCCTTATAAGAGCCTGACTGTAGAGAAGGCTGTGCAGAATTGGATTCAGTATGAAGGGAATGTTTTCAGGTTCCCTGGTGGAGGAACACAATTTCCCCAAGGAGCTGATGCTTATATTGATGAACTTGCATCTGTTATCCCATTGGACAATGGGATGGTTAGAACTGCATTAGATACTGGCTGTGGGGTGAGTCAAATCATACGCAAACATCATTGTGTTATTTTTTATCCAATTTTTGAGGTTCTAGCTTTGATTTATCTATTGTGTTTCTTATCTTTCACTCATGGTCCTTAGGTTGCTAGTTGGGGTGCATACCTGTTGAAGAAGAAAATTATTACAATGTCAATTGCACCAAGGGATTCTCATGAAGCACAAGTCCAGTTTGCTTTGGAAAGACGTGTTCCAGCTATTATTGGTGTTCTTGGAACCATAAAGCTGCCTTTCCCTGCTGGATCTTTTGATATGGCTCACTGTTCTCGCTGTTTAATCCCATGGGCTTCAAATGGTGAGAATATTATAGAGCTGCAATGAAATTATAATAAGCTGATGAAAAATACTGTTGTATTCTCTTTACTAGTGGAAAATGAGAGAATACAAACTCTAATATCTCCTTCTAGCAGGAAACTTTATGGAATCAAGAAACAACAATGAAACAATAAACAAACTCTCACTGCCTGTTTTTGAGAGACAAGGCACCTCTCCATTTTGCTAACTCTCCAATTGCCTACCTATCCTCTGGTCTCTCCTTCACTATAACACACTCACACACCGCTGACACTGTCAGATTGTTGCTGTGTAGCCATCCTACTACCTGAGTTCCCATTTTTCCCTTCCTCTTGGGCTTCAATAGGCCCTGTCTTCTTGGCCCCTCTGCTGTAGATACGGCCCCAATACTTCTTAGGCCCAACAGAATAATTAAGATATTTCTGGCATTTCACTATACAATCTTCATTTACCTCGATAGAATTAATTTCATGAGCCACTGGGGTTTTTATGAATGAAAAGTGAACAGAATTTGACAATATGCTTATTATAAAGACTTGCCTGCTCCAATTGGGCTTGCATTCATTCTAGTTTTCCTGTCTTCACTCTGTTCAAAGTGATCATGAAAAGTCCCCATAATTTGAACTGCAGACCTCATGCATAACTAGTTGCGAACAGTGTATCTTCCTACACTGATTTTTCTTAAAACAATATATATATATTGATATTTGTTAAAGAAAATCTATGGTCTGCCAATTTGTAATGATTATCAAATCACACTCTTATCTGAACATATTTATTTTCTAAAAAGATGCTTCATTTTTGTTCTTGTCTTAGTTGACTGTCCATTGGTGCCTTGACAAAAAATTACATTGCTTTTCATCAATCACATGATTTTCAATTTTTGGATACCTTTCCACAGGTGGAATGTACATGATGGAAGTGGACCGAGTTCTTAGACCTGGTGGTTACTGGATACTTTCTGGTCCTCCAATTAACTGGAGGAATAACTATCAGGCTTGGCAACGTCCCAAAGAGGAACTTGAGGAGGAGCAAAGGAAGATTGAAGATATCACTAAACTTCTGTGCTGGGAAAAGAAACATGAAAAAGGTGAAATTGCCATCTGGAGAAAAAGGCTAAACAATGATGGATGTCTTGAACAAGATACTCAACCTACAAGATGCAACTTTACAAATGCAAATGATGTCTGGTAATTACCTGTCACTCTCACACCAAATTTGATGTTATGCAACTAGGAAGTATTGCCCTTTCAAATTTTTAAGGTCTGCATGAATATCCCTACATCTCTTGCTTATTAACTATGAAGCACAGAATCTCATAAAAAATTAATACTTTCCTTCCGTTAGTTGTTGTCTCTCACCAGTTCTAGAAAGTATTTTGAAATTGGGTGTTCATTTTATCAACCACATTAAAATTAGCATTATGGCTGAAAAGATGGTATCTTTTGGGCTAGCTATTATTGGTCATTTATGATGTACTTTCTACGTCTAATATAAGATATATTCACCTAATTTGAGCTGGCTAGTATTGATCTTGGAAGTTTTCCTGGTGACCAGGGATTTTTGGTCCTCTATGATGTACTTCTTACAGTCCCTAATATAAAATATATTTATCTAATTTCATTAGATTAAGAAAGTTAATTTAGTTAATATGCCGTGTATTTTTTAAAACACCTTAGACATCTTTCTTAATTCCCTTGTTCCCTTTTCTCCTTGGTTTTTGTTGAGGGAGTATCAATAGAGATAAGTTAGGAAAAGATTGTCAAATATAAAAATTATGTCTTATATTTAAGATTAAGATCAACTTTCTGAATTTGTCTTGTATTAAGGACCAGGGGGAGTAATAAATTTCTAGTATAATCCCCATCTTTTGGAATTCAAATTTTTCAACAAATCCCTGAAAGTTTTACTGCTGTCTAGGTACAAGAAGATGGAAAATTGTGTAACTCCTTCTCATGGAGCTAGTGACTTGGGGAAGCCATACCCAAAGAGGCTCAACGAAGTCCCTTTCAAAATATCGAGTGGATCTATTCCAGGCATATCTGTGGAGGTATATGAGGATGACAATTGGTCATGGAAGAAGCACGTGAGCGCTTATAAACGAATTAACAAAATTATCGACTCAGGCAGGTATCGCAACATCATGGACATGAATGCTGGTCTAGGAAGCTTTGCTGCAGCCTTGGAATCTCCCAAATTATGGATCATGAATGTTATGCCTACAATTGCTGAGAAAGATACCCTAGTTGTTATATTCGAGCGTGGATTGATCGGCATTTATCATGACTGGTAATTTCTGTGACATGTTTTTCTCACAAGACCCTTCTCTGCAAATGTAACTTGTTCTATTATTGTGAAGTCAAATAAGAAGTTATATCAAGGACCGAGTTGCCTTGTCTATTTGACCATAACTTGCAAACTGTTTGACGTTGTTAGTTGTGTTTGGTTAATCAAATGCAGTTACCTTCTCATATTCAGCAAAGAAGAGGCTAGAAAGAACGTTTATTCTATCTAACAACTTTGTGCGTTTATGTCAGGTGTGAGGCCTTCTCCACATATCCGAGGACATATGATCTTATCCATGCAAATGGTGTTTTCAGCTTGTACAAGGATAAGTATGTTGTTTTCTTTATCCTGTCCCTTTTGGAATCTTTACCATTTTCAGAGGATTTGTTTCCCCACAGAAAGACAGAAATTTTATGAACAGAAAAATGGTATAAATCGACAAACACATATAGACCATGTAATAGAGAGACAAAACAAGCTTGGAGACTGGGGTGGGAAATTATATTAGCTTTTGCCTGACTCAGATGATCAATGCAGGTGCAGTGCAGAAGACATACTATTGGAGATGGACCGTATTTTACGGCCTGAAGGAGCAGTAATAATCCGAGATCAAGTAGGGGTGCTTATGCAGGTGAATAGAGTTGCAAAAGGAATGAGATGGAATACTAAAATGGAGGATCATGAGGATGGTCCTCTTGTTTCAGAGAAAGTATTGTTTGCTGTCAAGAAGTACTGGGTTGCAGGTGACAACGACCCTAGCTCATAGCGATATTATACCTTGAGGTGAAGGAAAATGGAAGATTTGTCACGCAGTGAACTGATCAAATGCTTCTATTAGCTGTGGAGAATCAAATGCAGTGTCTGCCTATAATGAAAGGGCATTTAGGTGCATCTTTGTTAAATACTACTTCTGTTCCTTAATATAAAATATTGTTCCTAGTGTAAATTACTAGTACATTACAAGCAATATCTTATATAAGGATCGGAGGTAGTAGAATTGAGGGCACCCATTCTTTCAGGTTCATAGATCACAATCTTAGTCTACAGATTTCTTTATAGGTGCATCTTTGTTAAAAGCTTTGTTTAAAGTTTTCCCGGGAAAAATTGTGTACGGGAAGAGAATCAAAAGTACAATTTTTATGAAAAATTAAAGATAGGGGTTCAAGAAATGAAAAATTTTAAAATCCTTATTGGAATAGTGAGATTTTGAATGGCCAATGTTACATACATCAGGTCAAGATGTTGGATTTTGTAAAATAATTAACAAATATGAACCATGGAAACATTCTAGCGTTCTTGACTGCTAACTTGATTATCCAATGTGCACCCTCAACAAAATTTACTTGATAACCATATTTCTTAAGTTTGAATACATAATCTTTTAAAATTTTAAAAGGGTCAAGTAGCAAATCCAATCTGAAAGTATACATCGAGGAGTAGTGTTGCCTTAGAAGTTTTTTCATGCTCAAATTTGCCTTATCTAAAAATGGAGCAATGTTGTCTTTTTTCTTTAAAAAACCATTAAAAAATTAATGTTGACTGTTAACTTTTTAACTGAAAAGGGCAACATTGCTTTATTTTTAAACTTATCGAAAAACTTCTAGGGTAATATTGCTCTTAAGCGTGTACTTTCGAGGCAGATTTGCTACTTAACCCATTTTAAAAAAGGAAAAACAAACTTGAAAAGATGAGTACAAAAAGTATTAGAAATGACAGTAAAAAGTGACAAAATAAAAAATATAACAATGGAAAAATCAATCTATACAAGCTAATTCTATCCGAACACTTTGGTCATTGTTTAAAATTTACTCTGTGCAAATGTAATAAAATTTTTTAGGCCTTTGATAAATAAACAGGTACTCCTCAAACCTACAAGTAAAACCTAATTTGCAGTTCAAATTAATGTGATACTATTTTCATTTTATCTTTTATATTTATCAATTTTTAATTGTTTAAGGGTTTCACCTTTGAATGAAAAGAATTTTCTTTTCTTTTATTATATGTGTTTTCCGGGATTTAAATTTGTATCCTTCTCCTTTTCTCCTTTTGAGATGAGATTGGTCATCGTATCAATCAACAACTTATTAGTTATACTTATTATTTTTTAGCCAACAAATGTATTTAACTTACAAATTTAAATAAAATATAATGTTATGTTTAAAGTATTATAGAGAGACATGCATAAAAAAATTAGGGAGAAATTTTATTATTTAGGTCCTAACAAAAAAAAAAATTAGAAAAGTTTCTATTGAAAGAGCTATTATTAATAGATGAAAGGGTTACTATTAATAAGCTATGAAACTTGTCAATACTAAATTAAGTAATTTATATTGGGGAAAAAATTAAGTAATTTATTTATCGTTAATCTCTAAATTAAATAAAAAGGCGTTATTTGATATTTTCCCATATTCATCATCGGTGCAATGACGAATGTTCCCTATAAGGACAGGTGTCGCTAAGTGGTTGATCCCCAGTCTGACGCCGCACTTTCTCGTTATAGACGAAATAGAAACCCAAAACCCTAACGCCTTATTACTCTGTCCCTCACTCCCCGTTCCCGCTCTTCCTTACGCTCTGAAGGATACGGAGTGCTAGGGCTTTAGTTCATCAGAGAGGAAGTTAGTGAGTGCACTGTCTTTACGAGGGCGAAGATGGTTGCCGACAAGACCAAAAAGTTGAAAGTTGCGGAGAAGGGTGAGCACTTGGAGGAAATTGACGGAGAGCTTGTCCTCTCTATTGAGAAGCTGCAGGAGGCCCAAGACGAACTCGAAAAGGTATCATAGCCACTAGTAGATGCTCGTGTGTCATAATTGGTTTCTATGTTTCACTGCGAAATTGAAGTTCTAAACTTTGGTGCCAAATCCTATAGGCTATAGCTATTTCTGAATTTTAACTTCAGGTTTGAGATGAAATAATGATGTCGATATTACTTTGTGCTGGGTTATTTGTTTCGGTTTTAGGGTCTAGGGGTTTAACAAACGTAAAAGTAATTCTTGTTTCAAAATGCGCTGACATCCAGGTCCAGCTGTTTTTGTTCTTTAATGCTACGCCTCGGGAGCTATGTCGACCTCGTCTATCCCGTAATGAAAATTCATTCTTTTTCCCTTTTACTGACATTGTAGATCAATGAGGAGGCAAGTGATAAAGTTCTCGAAATAGAACAGAAGTACAATGAGAAAAGGAAGCCTTTGTATGAGAAGCGGAATGAGATTATCAAAACTATTCCTGACTTCTGGATAACAGCGGTTAGTATTAATTCTTTGTCCATTAATTGACTGTGGCAATGAAGTTTCTTGATGCTGTGAATTTAGGAATGTTTTGTTAAGCCGTTCTCCTTTTTGCAGTTCCTGAGTCATCCTGCTCTTGGTGAGCTTCTGAATGAAGAAGATCAGAAGGTTTGAACATCACTAAAATTTGACTTTGGCAATCCACTGTTTTCCCTCTTATTACATCCATTCTTTTTGGTGTTTATGTGAATGTGAGGGTTTTTTGCTGTTTGATTACGGAGCCCTGCCTAGTAACTTATTGAAATCTTATTTAGTAGATATTTAAGTATTTGAGTTCTTTGGAGGTTGAAGATTTTAAGGACGTCAAATCAGGCTATTCAATTACCTTTGTAAGTTGCATTTCCTCTCTTGCTTTCTCCTTTCATTTTGTTGATGTTCTATTGCTATTAAGTAATGGCAAATCACTTGTTGACTAGAAACTGACCATACACTCGAACGCTTCTAAATTTTATATTTAATTGAGTGGTAAACGGTGTTTAAATATTTGTTTTTCAGAACTTCAATCCCAATCCATATTTTGAGGATAGCAAACTTACAAAGACTTATACCTTCCTTGAAGAAGGATCTACAAAGGTCACTGCTACGCCTATAAAATGGAAAGAGGGCAAGGTGAGGCTTTGGGCTTCTTTTGTTTTTCTTCCTGTATTTTCTGAGCCTTTTTGTGGTGTTTGTTTTTAACATGGTACATTTTTGGGAAACAATTGAAGGGTATACCCAATGGAGTCCATGAGAAGAAAGGCAACAAGCGGCCTCCAGCTGATGACAGGTTTGTGTCATATTTATTTTGTTTCTGGATACTGTTTCCTCATGTACTCTGATCCTATGATGCACCAATACCGACATGGCGTTTCTGATATGTTGCTGATACATGACACCGATACACCGATACGATACTTCAAAAATACTAATATTTTGATACGTTCTGATACGTCTTAGTGTTAAATAATATTTTTAATATGAAGAGTGTATTTTACATTAACAAAATATAATAAGGAGAGCTCAAACAGTAATGAGAGTCAGAATTCAGAAACATGTTAATGAAATACTAGAAACCAATGTAGTATAAGCATTAAGCAAGTCAGAGATAGTGAAATACAGTCAGATATCGATCAGGGCAATTTTGTTGCCAAAAAACTCAGCTACAAAATGCCCTTCAGTTTTTGAAAATATTACAGAAAGGCCATTTAACTATTTGACAATTCCGATTCGTGAATTCACGTGTCACATGCATGTCTGTTCAATTCGTGTATCGGGCACTTTTGCATTTGGAAATTTCACGTGTCCGTGCTATATAGCTCTGATCTGGTTAAAAGAGCAAAAAAGTAAAATACGCAAGTTAATGGTTCCTTCACATCACTTACCAATATTTGATCTTTTATTGCTTGCTTACCTGTTCTTAGGCTCTTTTCTTAACACTTGTTTCTGAATATACCCGAGGGAAGATATAGATTTTTTCTCGTACTTTATATGTAAATCTGAAACAGCTGAAGGGTTTTTCTCTCTCTTCAATTTATGCAACATATAGTTGGCATTTCTTGCATGCACCTCACTGTGCAAATTTTTGAGTGCAGTTTCTTTAGTTGGTTCAGTGACATTGAGCAGAAAGATGATGAGGACATGGATGACATACACGATGAGGTAAGATTTTTCTGTTCTGTTCTTCTATAATTCCTTGTAGAGTTGAACATTACTGCTATTGTTTTTTTCCTGCCTCTCATTGCTCCTGTTGAGATGTTCTATTCCTAATTGCAGATAGCAGAGTTAATTAAGGATGATTTGTGGCCGAATCCTCTAACTTATTTTAATAATGTGAGTTTACTTTTAAAATATATTTTCTTCCTGTTAATGTCGATTGTGCATCTAGGTGAAGCTTAAGAATTCTCCCTCCCTTATCTCTCTGACATTCTCTGTGTTCTCTCTTTTTTTTTAATTGGATTTAATGCTTTGATGGAGCAGGAGGAGCCTGATGAAGAGGATGTTGATGAGGAAGATGGTGATGATGAGGTAATGAAGTGTTATTTTTATTACAATTGCTTAGGTGATTCACAAATATTCTTGTCGTGTGTATTTTATAGTTTATAATTTATTGGAGCAATGTAATCATTGGGTTCATCGTTGGCTATGGATTTTATAGAAATGCTTTTAGTGGATAGTATGGTTAAAACTTTGGTACAGGGGTAAAAACTGAAAATGTCTTAGGTAGCATGAGTCCTCATCATCTTAGGAGAGCCTTGTAGCAATGGTATCCATACTTGAATAGTTTAATGTGTTACAAACTTGTACTCTCTTTGGTCTAAATGTAAGACATAGTTAACTTTTTTTTGGAGAGTTTAAGGAAGTTAAATAAGTTATTTAATCATATTATATGTCATGTATTCTTTATATTATATATCAGTTTATAAGTTAGGCAAAATAGTATGGAGAGAAAATGTCAAATATAAATATTTTATCGTAATTTTACTAGCTTCTTTAATGTCTCCAAAAAAGTCAACTCTGTCTTAGACAGGAGGGAGTAATTTGTTTTTTTCAGTGTCAAAATATACAAAAATTTATATGAAAGAGATGTGGGGCTTAAGATTCTGAGGATACAATATAATGCATAGATTCAGAATCATATTCATGGACTCAAGCTATAGTGTTTTATGTACAGATAGATGTTTGATAAATAAATTAAGAAAATTAGGGTTGTTGGTAATCTACAGAAATAATTACTATTCCTGACTTAAAAGTTATTTTGGTTCAATCAATGAATGGTGATTTTCTGAGGCTTCCCTGCAATGGCACAAGTCTTATGGGAAAGTTATGTTATTTACATGAGATATTGTTTGTTTGAAATATATTGGCTGGTCATGTTATTTGTTATTTTAAGCGATTTTAAACTGTGAAATTAGCCTCTATTTTTATTAGCTAATCGATAGTTATCCACAAGTTCTTTTTCCCCCCTTTGGCTAGAAGCTTCACGTGGAGCTTGGAAAACATGGTCTTGTACAGTGTTTCCCTCTTTCTGCTATTTTATTTTTCCCTCTCCCTTTCAGTCCTCATGGACCCACTCTAATTTACCTGTTGAGGATGTTTTGATAAGTTGAATAGAGATACTATTTTGCGCCATTGATATGAATCCAAACTTTTGCAACTGTACTGTGTGACAAACTGAGTTGATGTGTGCATTATCTAGGTCCATTGTGTGGTATAAATATAATTCTTCTAATTATTTCAACGTCTGCAAGTAACTCTGGAATCCTCTATGACCCTAATGCTTAGATTAGGAAAAATACTGACCTAGCAAGCTTTTTCAATGGAAGCATGCAACCATTGACATACTCTATAAACGACAATAATAAGTAATTTATTTTGGCGAGAAAACATTAGTACACTAAACATCCGCCATTATGTCATATTTTTATCAATAGATCAATCTCCAAGTCTGGCATGTTTTGCATTTGAACTGAATGATGGAAGAACTTTAGAAATAGTATATGTAAAAATAAGAATGCATGATTAATTTTCCTCTCTGGCAGGGAAAGGACGAAGATGACTCTGAAGATGATGACGAAGACCAAGAGGAAGATGATGATGAGGGTGACGAAGATGATGGCAAGTGAAAGAATATATCATGGTGGGGCTGCCTTTCTGTATTTTTGTGTTTAAAGAAGTCTGTAAAGTAGGCTATAGGGGATGTTGACCAAGCTTTTACCCTTTTGGGCAGCAGGTGTACTGAGGCCGGTCGGTTGTTGTGACCAAATATTTATTTTTTATCTTTTGAGGTTATTTCTTCCCTGCTGATTCACCAGTTTTTAATATTACATTAGTTTTTTTTTTCTTGCCCTTCTCTATTTGGAGTCAACTATAATTAATATCATATTAAATTAGTGTATAGCTGTTTGGTTTTTCTTTGTATGCAATATTCTAGCATCAAAAGCTAGTTTAATGCGATCACTAGTGTGTTTCACCTTATGCTTTGATTTGCCTCTGAATGAATCTGCGTCAAAAAACATTTTATCGGATTTTAAATGTCAGAATGTTTTTCTCTATAATCTCCTAGCGGCGTTTCTTCTCCCTGATTCCATGAGGCTTAAATGGGGACTAGTATAGTTAATCATCCACTGAATGACGAGAATATTGAGGCATTTTCTCTTTATCCTCTTATCTATTTGTTTATGGGAGGTTTGCTGTGAATGTGAAATCAACGGAATCACTGAACGTGGAAGATAAAAACTGATGTCCTCCACAATTCTGAAATTTTTTAATATACATGTAATATTTAAAATATCATTATTATTTTTCTTGATTCCTTCATTATCTCTTGTTGAGAGATCAACAGGGGTAAATTAGATTAAGATTAAAAATGAAAAAAACTGTTTTATAAGATCAATATTAGAGTTGAGAATCAAGATTGACCTTTAAAGGGCTAAAGCGGGTTAAAGCCTAAAAGGATTGGCATTTTTAAGTCTAAGGTAAGAAAAATATATGTTTTTTAAGATCCGGCTTGATATTATGCAAATCGTGCATTGGAAGCAATTTTTTAAGTTTTAACTATTTTTTCTTGTATTTTTTAAAAAATATAATTAGTAAATTACAAAAATTAACATTAACAAATATGTGATGTCAACATTAAGGCCTAAAAAACATACATGCAACAAACAAACACAATTTCTAATTCATAATTAAAAGTAAGCTATTGTTGGCTAAGACAATGAAACTAAGGCGAGAGGCATAAAGTGAGTGACAGAAATGAGTGATACAACGAAACTAAGGAGTGAGTGACAGAAATGAGTGAGACTATGAGAGTGACTAAGTAAGTGTGTACTAAGTAACAAGGCAAGTACAAAGTAAGTATGCACTAAGCAACAGGACAAGTATATAGCTTCCTTCATGGTCATGCTCAATTAGTAGGGCAAGTGGATAATTGCCAATTGGGCAAGTTAAAAAAAAGGCCTACTAAGGCCGATCCTTTGCCTTACAGGGTTGGCCCTTTTAAGCTCGCAGCCTCATAGGACTGGTTTTTTTAGGCTCAACTTCATTTGGAGGTTCTATCAAGGCTTAAAAGGGTTGGTCCGAAAAGTTTGACTAAATTCCTTAACTTAATTAAGATCAATTCCATTAATATATCTTATATTAAAGATTAGAAAAGTACTTATCCTACGACGGCCAAGTGCCATTGTTAGCAATATTGCCAATATTGTTTATTTGTTTTACCTGTCCAGTGTTGGGCCCTTCATATTCTCTATCTCACCATATTCAAGTCCATCTAGAAAAGGTTTTGTTGAGAAAAGAAAATAGTACTCACTTTCACTTTGGTGATTTCTAAGCCAGAGAAGTAAACCATATTTTCTCCACTTTCTTTCCTTAATTTGATATATTACTTCGCTTTAAATCATTCCCCAATCATAGTTTACCCTATCAGTTCCAGAAACGAATTTTCAGATGTAACATTATCAGCCTTTGATAAGGTGCACAGGTCTGTGTCCTTTTAGGCTACAATGATAGAGTCATGCGCACATATACCATCAGGGACAGTATCAATCTCCTGACAATTGGGAAACTATTATGAAGCCTGAGTATGGCATGATTTCGGAACTTACAAGGTAAATATTGGATCAGTTGGAACTTAAAGAAAGGACGAAGCTGGCAGTCACTAACTTCAAGGGCGGAAAAAAGCTCCATGGTTTGTTCTGTTAGCTTATCATAACTATAAATTGCCGAAGAAAGTTGGCACAGATGGTAAAGAATTTGGTCTCTCAAAGGAATGTGTATTCAATCCCCACTGTTATCGCTAGGACTCCTTCGGTAGATAATTTCATAAGTCTCTATTAAGTGTTTAAAGAACCTGAGGCCGTGTCGTAATTTCAGTAGGGGACGAATGTCGAATCCCTCCAAAACTTTTTTATAGCAAAAAAAATAAAAAAAAAAGGAACTTTAAATCCGTAGAAGGAAATGTTCAATCATTGGGAGCTGATGCAACAAACCACAATTATAGAGATAGGAACAATCAGTCAAATAGGTTAGCTAGATTATTATACTTTTAACTATGAAAATTTATTTTCATACCTAATCGATCATCATCTTAGGATTGTTTGGATGGCTCTAACAAGTCACTTGTGAAAACAGAAATCACGATTTTATTTTGAAAACAAATCTAAAATATACATATGCTTCTTTTAATCCATATTATAAGGAATTCCAACTATATCACGTGAAACAAGAAATGATAATTACATTATTAAATATAGCCTTAAATATAATTTTTTTCTCACTTTTACCCTCTTTAAAAAAATATGTTTAATTACACTGAGATGAGATTGTTATTTTAAAAAGAAGAGATATAATGAGTGTGTAAAGTTGGAAAGTAAATATTAATCACACATGCAAAACAGGAAAAAGGAAATTAATTAAACTGGAGGTAACTGATATTCTAGATCATATCTTTCTTCTAAAAGTACTCTTATAGGCTACATGCCAAAATCAATTATGAACCTAAAATCAAACACCTTATATGTTAAAAACTAACTATGAACTTATCTCCTAAGTTACAGAACATCCCTTAGCTTAACTTGATGATGATGATGATGGGTCATATGTTTTTTAATCTTTTTATTTCTATGATATTTATTTATTGCTAAAGTTTCAATTTTCAACCAAAAGATATTAAAGGCATATACTGAAAAGAAAATGTTAAATACTACAGAGTTATATTCAAAATTTGTCAATAAATTAATTTAAAAAATGATTCCAACCAAAAAAAAAAAATTGTTTCTTTAATATTTTTAGTGATTTTCTTCCCATCCAGTAATTCCAATCTGAAGCCGCGCTTCGTAACCTACTCGACATAAAAACCCAAAACCCTAGCGACTTCGTGCTCTGCTGAGTGCTTGCCCGCTCTTTCTTCACCATATAAATGCTAGGGTTTTAGGCTACTGAGAAAGTTAGCAAATAACTTGTCTTTACGAGAAAGCAGGGAGCAAAAGAGGAGGAGGAGGGTGAGGATGGTGGCTGACAAGACGAAGAAGTTGAAAGTTGCGGAGAAAGGCGAGGAGGAAATTGACGGAGAACTTGTCCTCTCTATTGAGAAGCTGCAAGAGACCCAAGACGAGCTAGAAAAGGTATCATAGCATCTAGCGCATGCTCAGGCCTTCATAATTGAGTTTCACTGCGAAATTGAAGTTTTGAACTTTCTTGCCAAATCCTATTAGCTATTTCTGAATTGTAATATACCCTTGTGCTTGGCTATATGCTTCGTTCGGAGTTTAAACGACATAAAAGTAATATGTTTCAGAATGTGCTGGCATAAAGGTCCAGCTGTGGTTTGTTCTTTAATACTGCCGCTTGTGAACTATATCGAACTCATCTATTCCGTAATGAAAATTCATTCTTTTTCCTTTTTACGAACACTGTAGGTTAATGAGGAGGCAAGTGATAAAGTTCTCGAGATAGAGCAGAAGTACAATGAGATAAGGAAGCCTGTCTACGAGAAGCGGAATGAGATTATCAAAACTATTCCTGACTTCTGGACAACAGCTGTCAGTATTAATTCTTTGTCCATTAATTGGCTGTGGCAATGTAGTTTCTGTGAGTTTTGGAATGTTTTGTTAAACCGTTCTCCTCTTTGCAGTTTCTGAGCCATCCTGCTCTTGGTGAGCTTTTGAATGAAGAAGATCAAAAGGTTTGAATACTAAAATTTGAATTTTACAATCCACTATTTTCCCTAATTTGTACATGCGTTCACTTCGTATACTTCCGTTAATGTCTCTGGTTTTTATCTGAATGTGAGGGTTATTTCTGTCTGTTTGATTATGGAGCCCTGCCTAGTGACTTATTGATATCTTATTTACTAGATATTTAAGTATTTGAGTTCTTTGGAGGTTGAAGATTTTAAGGACGTCAAATCAGGCTACTCGATTACCTTTGTAAGTTGCGTTTGCTCTCTTGCTTTTTCCTTTCATTTTGTTGATGTTCTATTGCTATTAACTAATGGCAAATCACTTGTTGACTAGAAGTTGACCATACACTCGAACGCTCCTAAATTATATATTTAATTGAGTGGTAAACGGTTTTTAAATATTTGTTTTTCAGAATTTCAATCCCAATCCATATTTTGAGGATAGCAAACTTACAAAGACTTATACCTTCCTTGAAGAAGTATCTACAAGGGTCACTGCTACGCCTATAAAATGGAAAGAGGGCAAGGTGAGGCTTTGAGCTTCTTCTTCTTTTTTTTTTTCCCCTCCTGTTGCTTCTGAGCCTTTTTGTGGTGTTTGTTTTAACGTGGTACATGTTTGGGTAAACAATTGAAGGGCATACCTAATGGAGTCCATGAGAAGAAAGGGAATAAGCGACCTCCAACTGATGACAGGTTTGTGTCATATTTATTCTTTCTGAATGTTGTTTCCTCATGTACTCTGATCTAGTTGAAAGAACAAAAAAATTAAATACTGAAGTTAATAGTTCCTTTATGTTACCAATACTTGATATGGTTCCATATTACTTACCTACACTTGATCTTTCAAATGCTAGTTTACTAGTTCTCAGGCTTTTTTTTTGGCACTTTTTGGTTGTTACTGAATATAAATGAGGGAAGTTATAGAATTTTGTGCATGCTTGATATGTGAATCTGAGACAGCTGAAGGGTTTTTTCACTCTTTAATTTATGCCACTTATGGTTTGCATTTCTTGGATGCACCTCACTCTGTCTACAAGTTTTTGAGTGCAGTTTCTTCAGCTGGTTCAGTGATGTTGAGCGGAAAGATGTTATGGATGACATGCACGATGAGGTAACATTTCTGTGGTTTTCTGAAATTCCTCCTAGAGTTGAACATGCTTGCAATGGATATCCTGTTTCTCTGTTGCAGATATTTCCTTTGGCTTGTTTTTATTTCAACTGCTCATTGTTCCTGGTGTGATGTTTCATTTTAAATTGCAGATTGCAGAATTAATCAAGGATGATTTGTGGCCAAATCCGCTAACTTATTTTAATAATGTGAGTTTACCTTTTGAATCTTGTATATTTTCCTCCTGTTAATGTCTATTGTACGTGTAGGTGATGCTTAAGAATTCTCAGTTTTTGTTTTCTTCCTCTGATTCGCTGTTTTCTCAAGTTGTTGATTGTATTTGATTCTCTAATGGGGGGGCAGGAGGAGCCTGAGGAAGAGGATGTTGATGAGGAAGATGGTGATGATGAGGTAATTGAAGTGTTATTTTCGTCACAATTGCATAGATAATCCAAAAAAATATTATTGTAGTGTTAATTCTATTATAATTTATTGGAGCAATGTAATCACTGGGTTTATTGTTGGTTATGGGTCTTGTGCTGTTAGTGGATGCTGGAAAGTATAGTTAAAACTTTATTAAAAGAGGAAAAACCGAAGATTTCATTGGTAGCATGAGTCTCTTCATCAAATGTTTTGGATAGCCTAGTAGTAATGGTGTTCGTACTTGAATTGTCTGATGTGTTTTAAACTAATTCTCTTTGTGTCAAAATATATATAAATTGATTTTAAAGAAAGATGAGGCTCATGATTGTGAGGATACAGAATCATGGATTCGAGCTATAGTGTACAGATAGATGTTTGATAAAGAAGGAAATTGGGTGGATTATAATCTACAGAAATAGTCAGCTATTCTTGACTATAGATGTTCTTGGTTCGATCAGTAAACTGTAAATTTTTAATTCTGCAATCTCTGAGCCTGACATCCTTTGCAGTTTAACTGAACGATTGTTGAACTTTGGAAATAGTAGATGCAAATTTTAGAATGCTTATCAATAGTTGATGATCAAATAAGTGAAGAAAAGAATGGTACCATGGATCTAAGGATCCATGATTATATGAGAATGCTTTATCAATTTTCCCTATTGGCAGGGAAAGGATGAAGATGACTCTGAAGATGATGACGAAGACCAAGAGGAAGATGATGATGAGGGTGACGAAGATGACGGCAAGTGAGAGATTATGTCATATCCGGGTGACCGTTTTCAGTTTATTGTGGTTATAGGATTATGTAAAGTGGCCTTGACCAAGCGGCGCAATTCGGTTATTAGCTAATGTTCACGGGTGTCCCAAAGGCTAGTCGGTTGATGTGACTGAGGTTAATATTTATTTTATTATCTGGTTTCATGATCCCAGATTTTTTTTTATTTTTTTTATTTTTTTGCTCAAAAAGATCCCAGATTCACTTCTCCGGTTTTTAATATTTCAGTAGTTTTTTTTCCTCCTCTGTTTGGAGCTAACTATAATTAGTACTCCCTCATGTCCTAAGATATATCTGACTCTTTTGAAAATGTTAATCAAGTTGATTAAATTATTTTAAAGTATTTATATTTATTATTTCTTCTACAAACTATTTTGTTTGAATTTCTAAATTGATATATAATATAATGATGTTAAATAATATATGATATAATTAAGTAACTTATTTAGTTTCCTTAAACTCTTAGAAAAGTCCGTAGGTTTTATATTTAGGATTAAAGCGAGTATCATATAGATTAGTATATGGTGGCTTGATATTACTTGCCTTTTCTTCATTTTTCTCATACTTTTCACCAACCTCTTTACCCTCCAGTCTTAGAAGTATAAGATAAAGTTGATTTTTTTGGAATATTAAGAAAATTAATTAAATTAGTTTAAAATATTTATATTTATATTTTTTCTAAATTATTTATCTAATTTATAAACTAATATACAATTCAATTATACATAATATATGATATAATTTAATAACTTATTTAATTTTCTTTATCTCTCCTCACAAAGAAAGTCAACTAGTTTGGAATATCTTATAATCTTTTTTTCTCATTTTATTGTCAATATCTAATATCCACCTTCATTTTTAAAAAAATAGATGGATCAGATTTAATATTTTATAAAACTATTATTTTGAAAATGAATAAATAAACTTAAACTATTAAATTATGATTTACCCAATTTATAACTGTAATACAAACAAAATTAATGAAAAATATTATCATATCTGAACCATCAAATTTTTATCTAAATGGGGAAATGACATTCTGAGAAAAAAAGAGATTTTGAGGGTAGAAATGAGATTCTGAAGAGAAAAAAAGAGATTTTGAGGATATCTGCTTCCGCTCCCTATGTATGCAAATCTTAGTGCAGGATTCCTTCACAGCGGATATATTGTGCTTTACATGTCATCAGATAAATAATTCCAAGTAATATGACGTGATTTATGAGAAGTGATATTTTTTAAAAAAGAGTTATTATTATTATATAATATTTATACACATAAAATTATACCAACAAAAAAAATGTGTAAGTGAAATATTTTCATAAAATAATCTGGTTCTATATGTGAAATAATAATAATAAAGCAACAAAGAATGAAATGAGATAGAGAATAAATAAATATAATTATTAGGGAGAGAATATTCTTATTACCATTTTTTGTTACACCGTTAGATCAGAATCTCAATAGGAGAGCTAAATGATAAAGATAGATAAAACTCTTATCTAACAGTGTGGAAAAGTGGTAGTAACAAAAAATATATGGTAGGAAGAATATCTTATTCTTAATTATTATTATTATTATTTTAATAAAAGAGACCAATCCTATTTCTCTATTGTATATACCCTATTTTCTCACTCTTTCAGCAACCCTTGCTGCCGCCTGCCGCACTCTCAGGTTACTCTTCTTCTCCCCATTTACCCTCCGTGCTCTACTTTCTCCGCCAAATAAAAATTCGTTTCAATCAATCTCCTTGTTCTTGCTTTACCATTATTTTAATAGTGATTTAATAGCCTTTTGAAATTAGAAGGAGCGAAGGTGAACAATGGAGCAGATCGATCTGAGCAAAAAAATGCAGGAGCTCGCGAGAGGGTATACGGAAGAACATCTCAGAGAGATGTCCAAGGTCACGGAGTGCGTATTCGGATTTGTCGGAAACGGCTTCGCGATTGTGGCGGCGGATGGATCGACGGGGTCCAAATTCTCTGGTCCGGTACCATCTGGGACAAGATCACGGTCTTCCAGTCTCACAAGCTCATCGGCGCTATTGGTGATTGCGCAGACAGGTACGGTACCCTCTCGTTTGATTATAGGGTTTTTCTTTTCGTTTGATATTAGGGTTTTTTCTTTTTCATTTTTAGAGTGATTTTTGTTTGTGATTTTCATTACTTTTGATGCAGGAAGTGGTTCACCAAACACATAAAGGAGCAAGCCCGTCCGTTTAAGGGGACCCGTTTGACCACTGCCGACACCGCCACTTTCATCCGTGACGAGCTCGCCGCTACCGTACACACGTTCAAGGTGTGGATCCCCTTTTCCTTTTCCCATCCCTGCTTATTATTTTTCAGGTGACTGTTTTGATTAACTTTAGGTTTTCGGCTTTTAGCTTTGAAATTTCTGGCTTTCAATTTCTAGTGTTGTGACCAGCTGCCCGTTTAAATTCTGTCTTAATTTTTGACGAGTTAAATCTGTTTAGGCTTTTTTATTCTACTCTTACCGGTAGTTTTGGTGCTGCACATATATGTATGTGCACCACAGTATATGCCTCCCGTAGAGGACACTGTCCGGCACCCACACTAGGTGTAAGAAAATCATGAAATTTTATAATTCCTTGTGATATTATCCTTCTTCGGTGGAGGTGTGAGAAAATCATGAAATTTTAGAATTCCTTGTGATGTTATCTTACTCTGGCGGTGACGTGGAGTTAGTGTTAATGAAGCAGCCTTTCATGTGTGAGATCTCTTTACTTGCTCAGTCAAAGTGCTGTTTTCCTCTATGAATGTCTGGAAATGTTTTTCCCATTAGTTGCAAGGAAGTCCAGTTTGATGCTGATCCTAATGATCATATTTTATGCATAATTGGTCCTTAGACAGTTCCTATTCTGATTACAGTCCTTGTCGGTCAGTGTCTGTCTTGCCTGCCATATTGAATCAGAGAAATCAGAATACTCTCTCTACCTAGATTCCATTACTCATCAGTGAGGCGATTACAATATATAGAGCCGGAACAGAGCAATCATTGGTGAGCCATAGTGAGGAGATTACAAGAAATTGCAAACAAAATCATAATCTTTCCTAAACTAGAGAAACTAGAATCAGGGGATATGATAGAGCTAAAATCATGAGATCACAATGTTGGGCTGATTTCCAACACCTACCATGGGTAATGACTGATTTTGAAAAAATATTTCAGAGTATTAAAAAGATACTTAACGATACCGAAAAAATACAAGTGAGTCCCTTTCAATTTTTTATTCTGTTAGGCTGGAATCAGCATTCAGCATTTTCTGCAGTAGAAGTGTTTTTTATTTATTCCAATGGCATGAGGAGCAGCGACACTATTTGTTCCATTGCCAATTCCTAAATTTGCTGTAGAAAGGTGAGATGAAGATTTTATTCTTGAAGCCCCTCTAGCTAGAGTTGTTTTTATGTATGATTTAGGAGTGGTACGGCACAATTGGTTGATCACTATGGCGGATCAGCCCTGCGTTTTGAAGCTTGTTTAAATCTGTTCTCTTTAACATATTGTCCAAATCCTAATGGATGATGAGTTAATTTTCTGTGTGACTTTGGTTTGATTCAGAGAGTGAACATGCTACTTGCTGCCTATGACGAAGAGACGGGCCCTTCCCTTTACCATATTGACTGCACGGCTTCACTCAACAAGGTTGAGAAGGGAGCTTTTGGTGGTGATGGCTCCTCTTATTCACTCTCAGCGATGGACGGTGGCTTCTATAGTGGAATGTCTCTGGACGAAGCAATTGAATTGGTTGATGCGTGCATAGAGGAAATAAGATCCAGCCTGGATGTAGCGTCACCAAACTATATTATCAAGATCGTTGATGAGCAAGGAGCAAGACGTTATGCGTGGCGCAAACCTCACCCAGCTTAAGTTGCAAATTGCAATCACTTCTCTCTATTCCTGCTTTTTCCTATACTTCATTTTATTTTTACCCTTTCGGCATCTTTCACTTTAATGGTAATGTGTCTTTGGTGCAGGATTCCTTCAAAGCGGATATATTGTGCTTTTCATGAAATGAGTAGGTGACAACTGGTGAAGCAGACTTTATATTTTATTTTCTTTGTTCCTTTGTTTTTTAGTAACACACCATCCGACATCAGGTACTAATGACTAATTTGAATTCAGGCCAGGTCGGATATCGACTTGTGAGAGCTTTTTATTGTTCATTATGGATAATATGAATCAAGTATAGATATTTAGTACAAAAATAATCTACTAAATGTGTGATTTTATATCTGATACTTTCATCGAATTATCTTTTTCCTTTGTTGATTATACTTGACTTCAAGGCTGTAGGTAAAATGTATTAAAATATTCATTATCAATTTTAAATTGGTAAAAAAATTTAAGCCATCAGTAACAAGGTGACGATTTTTGCTCGGAAAATTATGTAATTAAAAATGTATTTTTTAAGAAAATAATATAAAATGTCATCCCCCCATTATGAAAGGTTTATTCTGATAGCATGTTTATCTATTTATAATTTTGATATATTAATGAAGGGTGGTGATTTTTTGATTTTACCTGGTCTCTTCATCCACGCATGGTTAATTAAGTATCCACTCTAACCAACCAACGAATAAATAGTAACAGTAAAGACATTGGTTTATCACTAAATGTTAGACTTTCATCTAGTAACATCAATACTAAGTATGTTGATTACTGGTCCCTTCAAGAATGTTCAAATGTTATGTGTCAAACTTCAAAGGCTTTAAACAAAGTTTTAGTTCCTCCGATTTTGTAACAGCTCGCCTCTCGTTAGTCCTCTTGGTTTTGATTGCAGTTGCATTACTCAAAGGGTAGATGGATCAGAGAAAGTCATTAAGTGTACGATGCAAATGGATGGTGGAATTTTGCTCACAGTGAACACTATGTGTCTATGTCTCCCCTTGCCATGATAAAAGTCAACTTCTACAATCATCTGCAGTTATTAAATGAGCATCAGAAAGGTTGCAGGCGTCAGCTTGATTTCACAGATTAATAAATTTTAAGTGCACAACCAATTAATTTGTTTGATTTATACATTAATATTAATATAAAATTAAAGGGTTTAATGTTTCTGTTTTTACTAAAAAAAAAATTTTCGGCCACACTCACATACAAGTGAATAGGTTTGACTAACATTTTCTCTAATTGGATCTACTTATTTTTATGAGTGTGATAAAAAAAAATTTATGTTGTAAAAGTAGAAATATTAAAGTATTATATTTATTTTTTTCCTCCAGATTAATTTGTTTGATTTATAAACTGATATATAATATAATAATTATATATTTAAATTCCTTAATTACTCTAAAAAAAAAGTTCAACTAAGTCTTATATTTATAATCAAATGGAGTGTCCAAGATTATCTTAATGAGGATTTGATATATTTAAAATTAGGATGAATTCAATAGTTAAAATGTTCAAAACTAATAGAATGAAGAGCTATTAATTGATTTGATCAAACTTAAGGGCAATAACTTTTTGCTCGTTCAAATAAGTAAAATCTTTAGGATCCACTCAGAATCATATATGATGCCAACTCTGCTGGTGGCACCTTATCTCCATTGCTAAGCCAATCATCCTGCAGCTTCTTGTATGACTCATTGATTTTCCCTTGCTTCTCACATATTAAGTGTCTTGCTGCAGAAAATAAAAAGCCAAATGGAGACATCAATACAAGAATAGAGAAACGAAAGAAAGTAGTTGTACAGGTACTCAAAGACATAAAAGAAGTTGCTACCTTTGACATACATGCAGGTACCTAGCCCATCTGCACCCTTACCACCTTTTCCCTTACCCTTAGAATCATTCTCATCACTTCTCTCGATTCCTGCTTTTACCCTTTAGCGGCTTTCACTTTAATGGTAATGTGTATTATGGCATGTATGCAAATCTTTTTTCTTTATGAATTATACTTCACTTCATGGCTGTAGGAAAAATGTATTAAAATATTCATTATGAATTATAAAATTGGTAAAAAAAAACTTTAAGCTTTAGGTAACAAAGTGACAATTCTCGCTCGGAAAATTATGTACTTAAAAATGTATTTTTTAAGAAAATAATAAAAAAAATGTCATGCCCTGTTATGAAAGGTTTCTTCTGATGGCATTTTTTTTATATAGTAATTTTGATTTATTAACGATGGGTGGTGATTTTTAGATTTTACTTGGTCTTTTCAACACCGCACCATGATTATGTAAGTATAGATTCCAACTAACTAACTAATAAATAGTGGCCATAAAGACATTGGTTTATTATCACTAAGTATTAGACTTTCATCTCGTAACATCAAATATTATGTGCGTTGATTACTGGTCCCTTGCAAGAACGATCAAATGTTATTTGTCAAACTTTAAAGGCTTTACACAAACTTTTAGTTCCTCCGATTTTACAATAGCTTGTCTTTCGTTCAGTCCTCTCGATTTTGCTCAAAGGTAGATGGATCAGAGAAAGTCTTTAATGCAAATGGATGGTGGAATTTCGCTCACAATGAACACAGTGTCAGCCCTTGCCATGGTGAAGTCAAGTTCTACAATCATCTGTAGTTATTAAATGTGCATCAGAAAGGGTGCAGGGTATTCGTCGTCGGCTTCATTTCACATACATATGAAGATGAGTGAATTCTAAGTGCGCATCCAATTAATTTACCTAATTTATATGCTAATGCAAGTGTATTATTAGATTATATTAAAATATTTATATTTATATGTTTTTCTAAATTAATTTTCTTGACTTATAAACTAATATATAATCTAATCATACATAACATATGATATGATTAAGTAACTTATTTAACTCCCTTAATATTTCAAAAAAAAAAAATTCAACTGAGTCATATATTTTGGATCAGATGAAATGTCAAAGATCATCTTAACGATAACTTCATGTATTTGAAATTAAGATGAATTCAATAGTTAAAATGTTCAAAACCAAGAGTGAAGAGCTTTTAATTGATTTGATCACACTTATAAAACGATAAGACAAAATAGGGGTAAATGAAAAAAATACAAAATAAATATTTCAAATATGTTCATCAACCATACGCACAAGATGACTTCAAAGAGAATACCCCTTTAGGCTTGTAGGGGGTATCAAGTGTTATGAATCTAGTATAGTTTCAAATATGTAAATGCTCTTCGAGCAAAAAAAAATATGTAAATGACTCTTCTTTCCTGTGTGTTGCTCAATCTTAATATTAAATCTCCAATTTTTTTTAGTTACATTTCCACTCTTGGGGCTATCTATACCATACTCTATATCACTCCTAATGTCATCGTTTGAGAAATAATTGAGGGATCTCTTACGGAAACAATTTTCCATTTTTTGGATAAATATCCGATCCAACCCAAAATAGATAAATAAATATATATGGGGACTTATTACTATTAGATACATATACTATCAAGTTTATTCAGCTGAAGCTTATGAAAGAACCGGGATCTAGATTAGAGTTTGACACTGGGACAAGTTCACTATAGCATGGATTGGTTCAAATTTCAGCTTGTACTTAGAATGGGAATCCGATCCCAAACATTAGCAGGAAGAAAAGTAATGTAAGCTCATATGGACATCAGTAATAAAAAACCAGTAGGGATTTCTTGTTTCTTTTTTTACCCCTATCGAACCTGTGACATGTGGCGAGGAAAGTGTTTTTCTCAACCAACCAACACGACACTCAAATATTGATCAGCAATTGCTTCTTTAAGTTGGTACTGAGAAAGTAAGAAACCTGAGATGCTGAGCATCTACCGGTAAAGCCAAAAGAAGAGAAAATTTGAAAAAAATTTATATATATTGTGCATAACTTTTTGCCTGTTCAAATATGTCAAATCTTTATAGAGAATAATGGAGGCCGCAAACGTGTATATGTGCCTCGTGCTCAGTGGTGGAGCTACGAATTTTAATGACGGTGGCAAAATTAAAAAATAATCTGAAACCATGGTTTCAGAAGCTCTTTTGCGCAAGCTGAGATAAAATTCATTTCATATACTTACCTTGCAAAATGTATATACTATTCCTCAAAAACTAATCAAAACACACAATTAACTCTTAGCTTCTTGAAAAAATTGAATCATTTCAAGCGTCCTATTGGGATTCGTACACATAGCGCGAAAAGATATTTCTCCAATAAATTATGAATCCCATAGGAGAATCTATCAACGACGTTTAAATTAGATTAGTTTGAACTGTACCTTTCCTATGTGTGTGCATCTTGTTCGATCAACCGGAGCCGATTGGGCGAATCCACTCCCTCTATCGGTATCCACACCGAACAGCACTCCAACACTGACACACCTTTAACGTCTTAGTCTCTTTTCTTTCCCTAAGGTTTTATCTTTCATAGCTCATACCTCTTTTATGTGACTTGACCATTTTCTTATAGGGTTTTTAAAATTTTAAAGGGTCGTTTTAAAATATTCAAAATTGATCTTAATTAATCTTGAAATTCGAATTTGGATAAAAATAATATTAATTAAATTTGTGCAATAGATCTAATATCATCTATTTATTTTAATCCGAATTAAAAGCTTGCTAATTTAATTTATCTTTATAAATTAAATTTGGGATATGATATCTATCAATTCAAATTATATCTGAGATACGATATCTCTATTTATTTTAATTATTTAATTTATCAAATAAATTAAATACTACATAATAATATTATTATCTATATAAATAATAATATTATTATTTTTGAAATTACACACACACACACACACACATATATATATATTGTATTCAGTGAATCTGGACATTATTGTTCATGTTGGGTTATTCTTGTGTGCAACCTTACATGCTCACACTAGATTGGCAGCACGCCAATACTGTATCAGCCCATAAGTCGCAAGCGGCCTCTAACAAGACATTACGACTACCCAATTCATATAAGGATCAATGATACGACACAACCTATCACACAATTGTAGTCTAACAATTAAAATGGAAACTCCTTTCCATGTAGTATGACCACACATTTCTCAGACTCGCTCATTGAGGGTCCATTAATATCTCTACAAATGTGAGGACAAATCTCATCTTGATCATTCACATTCCTCTACATGAAAACCACTAATCCCAATTGAAACATTTATCGTCACCTGGTGAAATGTGACTTTTTACTAAGTCAAAGATCAGTGATTCTCATGTAGAAATCCATGATAATCTCAAGTCAAAGAGTATTGTGACATGGTTATACATGAGATAAGTTTATGATTTAATCTATGCAGCTTTCTCATAGTGGGTCGATCCAGCATTTTATACCTTTACAAGTGCTTATGACTTTGATTAGTATCTTCATACCTAATCAAAGTCATACTGGTCTTATTTCATCTTTGCTCTTGCATAGATGACCGACCAATGACATTTAAGACAATCTTTATGATACATCGAAGGATACAGTCATCATAATAAACATGTAAATAACATGATAACAAAAAGGAGAAATACTTTAAATAACAATTGTATTTAAAGTACAATGATTTGCCCCTAGATTATAATTTCCTGTTTTTCTCCAACCGCATGGGTATTCTTCTATGAAAAAATTGAGTTTTTTCCTATAGCATAAATAACCTGTTTAGTTGGAAGAATCAACTATGATGGAAAATAGTGTATGAAAATGAATTGAAAAATTATCACCACTAACATGTTTGATATGTACAAGAATAAAAAATTGTTTGATGAAAACATTTATATTTGGTTGGTTGAAAATAATGATAAGATAGATGGGAAAAATGTGCAAATGACCCTCTTGCCTTTAATAAGGATTTACTAATCAAATTTAAATATGAAAATAAATAATAAAATATAATTTACTAAATAAATATTCAATAGAAATATAAAAAACACCATACATGACACACACACAAACATTAAATGATTAAAAATAATTAAATAAAATAAAAAATAAAGGGGCCCTTAGTGGATGCTATTTTCCATTTTGGCCATTCGGATAGTTATTTATTTCTGTTTCCACTAAAACATTGACTTTTTTTTGAGCCTTTTTTATTTAAGAGAAAACGTGGCCGTACTTAGAGGTGAGCATGGCAACCCAGTTCCCAACCCTGCTCGATAGAAGCTCTAATGTTTTCGGGCTAGGCAATAATGGGTTGGGCAGGGCGGACTTCTCATGCCTAAATGATGATACCCTACCACACCCTATATAGAAAAAAAATAATTTCAATCATACCTAATAAACAATATTATAAACTTCAAATGTAATCCATAA
Organism: Acacia confusa; assembly: GCA_037074495.1. NCBI lineage: Eukaryota > Viridiplantae > Streptophyta > Magnoliopsida > Fabales > Fabaceae > Acacia > Acacia confusa. The sequence continues at coordinate 44,012,952 of CM073505.1, read as the reverse complement.
TCATACATCTTAAAATATTCCAAAATAAATCTACAACTTAGTATTGAAATTTAAAAAACTACCATATCTCTTAACAAATAATCAAATACACATACCTGAAGAATTAAATAACATCCATGATCAATTAAATACAAAGTATCATTAGTAATATAATGGACTAATGGTCAAATGCTCAATGGATATATTAAGGTATTAGTAAATATATAATATAATATAAGTTTATTAACTATTATATAAAAAATATTTATATCAAATAATATATATATATATATATATATATATATATATATATATATATATATATATATATATATATATAGGGTAGGGCCAAATGGGCAAGGCGACATACCCTGCCCGCAAAAGTGCCCAGCTCAATTTTGCCCATTTTTTCTAGACTGGGCAAGGCCTTTTTCTTGTTGTACTAAAGCAGCGCAGTGGGCTCCTGGGCTTCCACTCCCCTAGCTATAACCATTACTGTCAAACTTGCGAGTTAACTCTCAAAGTTCATCGTTTTTACGTTTTTAACTTACAAAAACTAGTCGAGTCACTGGTAAACTCGTGACAGTTGTAAACTCAGTTAAACTCACAATTTTATACACCGAGTTTATCTTTTTTACGTTTTTAGTTTACAAAATCATATTAAGTAACATTTAAACTCGTGTTAACTTTTTTGATTTGATTATGCTTAGTGGCTTTATATATAAATTTTATAGAAATTTCATTGTTAAATATGATAAATGATGAAGGTTGATGGATTTAATTTCAATTATTTGGATTTGAAATATATTTAAATCAAATTGTTATCATTTTTTATATTTTAATAATTTAATTATACAATAATAATACATATTTAATTATAAAAGTAAAATTTTATGAATTTATGATTCGAGTTTACGTCACTATCATGAGTTTGTTTAAACTCACAAGTTTGACAACCTTCACCGTACCCATGATATAATGCTTTTCTGTTACTCTCTTGGTACAAGCCAAAATTATTGGAAGCAGCTTTGGTCCGATGCAGGACCCCATCTACTGCTGTCCTATGCATGATTTGGTGCCATTTTTGGTGCAAAAATGAGTTGCTGCCCTCTTTTTTTAAAAAATATTTCAGGCACTAACCTGTACTTAAAAAAATACTTTATGATACTCACCGGTACTGAAAAATACTTTATAATTTTGAAAAATTATTTTAGGATCTTGAAAAAATAATTCAGGATACTGAATTATACTAAAAAAAATACTTGAGGATATTAACTGGTACTAAAAAAATACTTCATGATCCTAAAAAATCATTTTAGGATGTTGAAAAAATATTTCAGATACTTACTAATATTAAAAATATACTTTAGAATATTTTTTTTAAGATCATAAAATAATTTTTTAACATCATAAAGTAATTTTTTAGTACCAGTCAACATCCTCAAGTTTCTTTTTAGTACTATTCAATACCTTGAATTAGTTTTTCAAGATCCTAAAATAATTTTTCAAGATCATGAAGTATTTTTCAGTATCGGTTAGTATCCTAAAGTATCTTTTTAATATTTTTTTAAGTACTAGTTAGTGCCTGAATATATATTTTTTCTTAAAAAAATGGCAGGAGCGCCAAAAACAACACCATGTCATGGAAAGGACGGTAGCGGATGGGGTCCTGCATTGAACTAAAGGCACTTCTATAATTATTAGGAGCATATATGTATTGCGTTTTGCAACGTGGGCTAAACTAGAACATTAAAAAAATGTGAATAAGTTCAACAGTACTAGGGTTTGCAAAGTTGAGAAAGTGGGAGATGAAACATGAAAGTAAAAGTGTGCTTGAGCCACCCTCCCATTATATAGTACATAGGCAGCAAAAAGCATTATAGCCTATAGTCCTACAGCTAGCTCCCTCTGGCCTCCACCCTAGAATATGAGTCATACTCTTTCCCACCAAGAATTCAGTTTAATTCGTCTTACGCTCATTGTTATGTTCCACATCGGCCAGGGAGGGGAACGAAAGACGCCTCATAAGGGTCTAGATACCTCCCCCTCTTGATGCGTTTCAAAGCCGTGAGGGGTGATAGGGCCCAAAGCGAACAATATCAAGGTGAGACATTGGGATGTTATAATTGGTATCAAAGCCAAGTTCAGGTCGATGTTACAATTGGTACCAGAGTCAGGTTCGGGTCGATATGGGTTGATGTGCCATCAAGGACATTGGGCCTAAAAAGTGGGTTGAATATTATGTCCCACATCGGCCGGGATGTTACAATTGGTATTAGAGCCAGGTTTGGATAGATGTTACAATTGGTATCAGAGTCAGGTTCGGGTCAATATGAGTTGACGTGCCAGCAAGGATGTTGGGTCTAAAAGGTGAGTTGAGTGTTATGTCCCACATGGGTTGAGGATGTTACAATTGGTATCAGAGTCAGGTTTGAGTTGATGTGGGATTAGAGCCAGGTTCGGGTCAATGTGGGTTGATGTACCAGTGAGAATGTTGCAATTGATATCATAGCCAGGTTTGGGTCGATGTGGGTTGATGTGCCAGCAAGAATGTTGGGCCCAAAAGGTAGGTTGAGTGTTATGTCTCATATTGGTCAGGGATGTTACAATTGGTATCAAAACCAGGTTCGAGTCGATGTGGGTTGATGTTCCAGCGAGGACGCTGGGTCCAAAAGGTGGGTTGAGGGGAACAAAAGACGCCTTATAAGAGTCTGCATAGCTTTTGATATATGTCTTTTTTTTATGCGAGACACTAAATCCTTCACATCTCCAGCCAATGTAGCAGTAAAATGTGGCTCAAAATCCCATAGTTTCCATTCTTCATCGTGGACTGCACATTGATTAGAAACCATTAAAAAAAATTACTGGGTAACTGATTTCAAAATAGATTGTGGCTCTTAAAATTTACCTATTGAACTTTCGTCACTATATGTCTTATTAACCCTTGAATCAGTAGCAATGATGATGCCATCGAGAATAACTAAACCAACCGTAGTGGTTCCCGATGTGTGTTTTGGCTTAATCCTCTCGGATGAGTCAGTGAGAGCCTTTTTTGCGTTGGGTTCCTACAAATCGATAAAGTATTCAAATAATAATCAACAATGCCAAAGCCATTTCAAACCATCTTTATTCCATTTCATTTTATCCATTCTTACTTCTTTTTTTATGTCATTGTTGGTGACTGGAGATAACTCTATTCAATTATTGCTGGGATGGGAGGGGGTGGGTCTTGTGTTACAAAATCTTAATTCTATGATGAGAAAGAAAGGGAGAAAGATGCGAGAGACTCATAAAATAGAGAAGGAAGAAGAGAAATTTGATGCTCTTATTCATTCATCTTAACAAAAGCATAATCCTTCTATTAGCCTAAGCCTCATATATGTATAGGTAGATACTTAAACTCTCAAGGCAATCTAACAACTAACTAATCCTATAACTAAGTACCTAACTAACAACAACAACTAACTACCTAATATATGTATATATAGTTTACATATCATCTTACTTCATATTTGTTTATTCATTTTTGGTTTACATGACTTCTGGCAGATAAATCAATAACAAAAGCTATGGAGTACTAAATGCAGGTCCCTGATTAAATAACTAAGAAATAATGAAGCATTAATATAGCCCCTGCAGGAGGACCTGTTCGGATATTAGAGCCAGGTTTGGGTTGATGTGGGTTGACGTGCTAGCAAGGACGTTGGGCCCAAAAGGTGGGTTAAGTGTTATGTCCCTCATCGGCCGGGGATGTTACAATTGGTATTAGAGTCAGGTTCGGGTCAATGTAGATTGACATGCCAGTGAGGATGTTACAATTGGTATCAAAGCCAGGTTCGGGTCGATGTGGGTTGACGTGCCAGCGAAACCACCCCTAATGGTACACAGGCCTACACTCTGGGAAGCCCTTTCCCACGGGCAAAGCAGAACACTAAAAGAACAGAACCACAGATGTCATTCATTTGTTGAAAAAGATGCAGGTTGGGGAGGTTGCTGTATTAGGTTGAGGTAGCTGACAGATATGGAAACTGTGGGATTTTGAGCCATATTTTACTGTTACATTAGCTAGACATGTGGACCACTTAATGTATAGGTTGGTTCATTTTCGAGATATGGTAAGAGAATTCTCAAATTTGATTTGCTGAAAGAATATATATATATATATATATATATATATATATATATATATATATATATATATATGGCGTCTTTGTTCTTTTTTTGAGTGGGGTGAGCATGGGTCTGATGTCAAAGCAGCTGCAAGCGAGTTGGCAAAGATATTGATGTAGACCCACATTTAAGAGGAGTGAGTGGATGATATGTCTGGCGAGGGTAGAGTTGAATGGTCAAGGGCTGAAGTTTTATTAGCCAGACCTAATATATATGGGTATATCCCGTTTAATTAATATATTAATTTTTTTCCTGTTAAATTTAATATGTGACAAGCTCTGATAAGAGAATGATTTTTCAGATTCCCAAATTGTATTATGCGAATAGCTTAGAAAAAAAATTTTTTGTACCTAACTTTTATGCAACCGGAAGTGGGGCAAGATATGCTAATCTTGTGTTGGAGTAAGGGTAAGTTAATATTATCTCTACAAGTTTCCATCAACTTTGGCTCTTTAGCTCTGTGGTATAAATTATATACATATTTCTTGTGTTACTAGATACAACCAAGACCTCACGATTAGTGAGGCTCTAGAGCTTGCACAAAAAGCTATGTATGAGGCGGCTACTTTTGACAATTATACTGGCGGAATAGTCACCGGTATATTTTTGTTTACTTTGGTTCACTTTTGTGAACCAAAGTAAACAAAAATGATAACCACGTATGTATTTTTGCTCTAAAAAAAACATATGGTGCTGGGCACTCTCGGGGTAAAGCACATATGTCTTTTTGTTTCTTTATCCTTTTTATTGAAAAAAAACGCACACAGACATTTGAAATTACGAATTTTAGGATCGTTTTCACTTTATTATAGTCCTCCCTACATTTTAGGTTGATAAATCTCCAACCTACAATATGGTTAGAGGGAGGGGGCTGGAATTAATGAAAATTTGGATTAAGAAAAAAAAGAAGAAGTTGACGTGTACCTGGGTTAGCATAAGAGAGATACTAATATTATTGATCTTTTAATCTCAACATGGTATCAGAGTTTGGTTCTTGGTATCAAAGCCTAGTTCCAAACACATATGATATTAGAGCCTAGCTTCCATTGATACCATATTGAGATTGAATGATCATATTGAAGCATAAGGGAAATACTAATATTATTGATCCTTGAAAATAAATGAGAGTAAAATGAAACCTCTAAATAGATAAATTCATCCTAGGTTGTTCTTGACACCCTATATTATTTGAGTTTGGGATGGACCGGCAGATGGACTATTGTTGTTTAGTTGATTGGGAAACACAAATTCAACGACTCAGAGCAACAGTCAAAATAAGTGAGCATGATGCGAGAAATAAGATAGATGCTAAAATGCCACTGAAGGTAAAAAAGAACAAAGCCAATAGATTGATTGATAATAACGATTCACAAGTTTACCTGAAGAGGAAATTTGAGGATATCTTTAATGAGGTCTTGAGACCTTTGACATGGAATCAGTGCCTATGTTCTTGGCTGCCAACATTGAAGTTAATTGCTTTAATCATCTGGTTTGTTATTTTATGCAGAGGATCATATGTAATAATGATGATGTTTAGCTGTGTTCTATTGTAGAATATAGATATCTAGCCTTTATGGACTAGTGAGTAGTTTATATGGGATCAAATGTATTCTCCAAGATGTCTATGGATTAGAACATCAAAGAGAGGAAGATTACGATGAAGAAGACACCACAGAGTATATTGTGATCACTATGCTACACGAATATGGCAATGACTAAAGAGAGTAAGGTGTGTGCATAGTGAGACTGGATATTAGAGTAGATGAATCGAGGGTGTGCACCTTGAATAATATATGTATATGTGGGTCCCACCATTTCATGTATGTTTGACATGAGATAATTTTTTTCCTACAACATGAGAAACATTAATCCCATGAACAAAACCCAAAATTAAATGAACAAAAATTATAAATTAAAATGGGGTATCGACAAAATTAGTAAAAATAACAAATTCATAACCTCTATTGTTCCATTCTTCTACAGCATCATCCTCTAATAAGTACTACAAAGGTAAGGGGCGTCTCTTGGAGCATCTTCTTGCGGTGACTGTACTGTTCTCTTGGAGGATGAGGATGGTGTAGAGATAAGGCCTAAAGGGAAGGAGAAAGCAGGCACCTTTGATTGTCACCTTTGGTCCTCAAATCTTTGAACTTCTAAACAGGAACTGGGAAGTTATAAATCTTCATGAAATGATGAGGACCACAAAATGACAAAACACAATTTTGGTAAGTTATAAATATGGTTTTGTACCCGAAACGAATGTCCAACATTACATGATCCAGGGATTTACAGTAGAAGCCACGGCTGACCAGTGGAGCCTTTAACTGTCGCCATAGACGACAGATCCATGGTCTTCTGCGGATCCATCGTGAAGAGGAACTGAATTTATGTGACGATGAGATGCCGATGGGAACTGACGTAGTATCTTGAATAAGGTGGAGAAATTCTTGCGTGTGCTGGGGAGCACCATATCACTTTATGTTCTCCCTAATTAAATGAAGCCACCTAAGCTTGTGTCCCGTTATGAACTTGATCAAACGTACCAAAGTTCACTAATCTAACCTGCCTTCCCGATCATGCAAATATTATGCCATGGAGGTGTAGCACAGACAATACATTCAACAAGATAGAACAAATATTTTCCACTCATTCTTTTCGATCCTTCGAATCTAATCTAGATATATCCCCCAAAGCACCTACATATCCATGCATAAAACGCACAAGCATCCACTTTATTACCAAAAAAAAAAAATGATTTAAGTGTAGGGAAAATTACAAATTAACGGGTTTAACTCTTTTTCAACTCTTTAGTCATGTGCAAATATGTTTTGTTCTGCGCATTGTTTACTTATGAAGAAGAGTTGTACCTGTCGAAGATAAGCTGCACTTAGATCCTTATAAATTGGCAGCTTTGGAAGATAAATTTTGTAACAAGACAATTTTCTCTTAATTTAATTCATTTGTTTGCTTTCTTCCATTACCTTCCAGTTCCATAAATGCCTATGTGCATTGATGGTATTTTTCTTAATGGGAAACCAACGTTGTGGTATCCAATTCCATTAGTTGTTAATTTAATATTACATTATGGGAATTTTGCTTTCAAGCCCTAGGGTTTGTTTGGATAGATTCAAAACCTAGGCTTTGATAAAAGTTTTTCAAACACTCTAGAATTGTCTTGAAGCCATCAAAACCAAGATTTTAGCAAAAGTTTGTGAAATACTCCAAAATTGTTCAGGAACTATTTTTTATGTTAGATGCGAATAGGAAATTTTTTTGTTGCCAGAAGTAGAGGTTGAGTGGTAGAACAGGTAGCGGATTTGTTCATACAATTCTTAAATGTCAAAATGCATTAATTGATTATGATAAATTTTGCGTGCTTCGCATGTGAGTTGTGACCCTTTGTACAGAAATTTTGCCAATGCCACATTCTAAGTTGTTTTTTTTTTTTAACATGGTTGGGCCAAGTTATTATTTTTCCTTTTCAACCCGGGCACCCTTTTTGAAAGAGTAAATTCTTTTCGGGGAAGTCTGATTTCATAACAGATGCATGTCGTTCAAAAAAAATAACAAAATGGTGATTTAGGTTTGAACGCATACTTAAGTGGAAGGAGGGGTGAATTCAATGCTACGAATATATATTTAATATTCTTGATTTATTTTTGGAAGCGTCGAACTGTCAAAGTTGTACTGGGAACTTCTTAAATATTCCTGAATTAGGAATCAATTGAGTTTGTTTTGTTAGTCTTTAAATTCAATGTACGTGGATGACACGAGAGAGAGCTGTTGGGAGCAAATTGGAAATAAACGATTCTGATAATTTAGTCAAGGAATGCCAGAGTTGCATACCCAACCCACCCACCTGGGAATGAAAGTATGATCCGGAGCATGAACGATAAAGCATTGGATAATGATTAAGACAGATAAGAGCATTTATCTACACCAGTTTCCTCTTGCATCGGCACCAACTTACTCTTGTATATTAAGTAGGACAATAATACCTTAGAATGATTATTTCTCTTAACTATTCTGCTTAAATAACCTGCGTCCATAATTTGGATATTTGCTATCATGAAATAGTCCATTTGATTTTAAATATATGAAAGAATTATATTCTCTCTTAATGAATTCTTGGAGATATGAAAAAGCGTAGTCCTCGTCAGACGACGAGAGGTCTGATGAGATAGCAAGTTGTACAGGTTGAGAGATATGGTTCTCTTTATTACTATTCTTATTATTATTATTTGTGTATGTCTTATGTACATGTCAATCTAATTATGGTTTTTTCTCTACTTTCAGAAACCCAGGGACAAAGTGAAGAAAAAAGTGCTGTATGAACGACGCATGAATTATGCAAATGTAAGGAATGCGATGACAGTGAATCAAATCCCTCTTAGATTTGACACTAACAATCATATTTTGGCTCCACCATTAGTATCATCATCTTCTCACCATGACATGTCGCATCTCCACGTTCTAGGAACTTACACAACTGATTCTTCTCTTCTCTTCCTCCTCGTACTTTGCCCCAAATGCAATACCAACCCCATCATTACAATCAACAACACATTGTCTACCCGCGGCAAATACAACATCAACATCAACATCATGAACTATGCCAGCCAATGCAGTTCAACAACTTTGATGGTATGATTATATGATTAATATATACATAACTTTCAATGTCTAAACCTTCTCTATTTATAACTTATTTATAATTATATGTGCTAGTTCTTCTTCATGATTCTAATTTCTAATTAATTCTATATAATTTCAGTGGTCACATCTCTTATTGGGAATGGAAGCAATAACTTAGCTTATATTCTCTCTTTAATGTCTTACTCGTTTGTTTCTATAATTTGAGCTCCCTCCCCAGTAATATATTAGTCCCTCCAATTTTAAATATGATTAAGTAATTTATTTAATTTCCTTAATCTTTATAAAAAACTAACTCTATCTTATATTTAGAATCAGAGAGATGGATTAGTTAAGATGGTATTTATACACCTAAACATTCACTAGATGGTAGAAATAAAAGGGTAGCTTCGATGGTCCGCAAAGGCATGATCAGGAGAGTTTGTATGATTCCAAGTCATGCTAGGTGTATGTGCATATGATAAAGGGACGTTAGGGATCATTCCACTTGTCTTTTGGATAAGTTCAGATTTGCACACGTGGAATGCATTGATTTGCTCTGCACCTCATTATTCAATTAAATTCTATTGAAATTCTTGAGGAAAAATATCATTCCCACCGCACATACTTTAATTTTTTTTTTTTTTTTTGTGGTTTCGCATCTCTTTTATTTGCTACCTCTGAAACATTAGTTTTTTTTTTTTTTGAAAAATACTCACAAGTCTAAACGGTTTTAATTTTAATTTGGTGAGCGTACTTAACTCTATTAAATCTACTATATCACTAAGAAAATTATATACTGACGTGAAAAATATGTTACTTAATTAAATATATGGTCTGCTTAAAAAATAGAAAAAGACTCTCACTTCCTTAATATAGTTTGGATCCCTTTTTTTTTTCTTCCATTTTTAGTACTCTCCCAAGTCCTAAATATAAAATAAAATTGACTTTTGTTAGAGAAATTAAAAAAATAACTTAAATTACTATGGAATATTTATATTTATATTTTTCTCTAAACTAATTAGTTTAATTTATGAACTGATATATAATATAAGGATACATAACATATAATACAATTAAGTAATTTATTTAACTTCTTTACTCTCTAGAAATAAAATCAACTATGTCTTATATTTATAACTGGAGGGAGTAATTTTCAAAATAGAGCAACTAACGTTTCAGGCAAATCAAATAAGGATGAAAAATCACGAAGACAAACTACAAGGATTAAAGAAAATAAGATTAAAGAATAGGGACTAGAGTGATATTTTCTTTTTTCTAAAAAAAATACTTTTTTTTTTATTTATAAAAATTACAGTTTTTAAGTGTCTAGTGTAATATCAATAGATTGCGTCTAATAAACAAAAATATAAGTGCAATTGGAAGAAAAAAAAAGACTGTTTAATAATTAATAGAAATGCGTGTGGTTAAAAAAACATAACAAAAGCTTAATCCACGCGTTAGAAAGCGACGTTTGCTAGGCTTGGATGATTAGACCTCCTCTTTAGATAAGATAAGATGTGCATACGTGGAGTGGATTATTGTCAAAAGAAGAAACGCGGGACTATAAAATGTAAAATTCTCATTTCTACAATCCAAATAACATTATAATTCAGATTATTTTAATTTTAGTTGCCTGATTACGAATCTGGAAAATTTAAATTTCATCTTACACACACACACACACACACACACACACACACATATATATATATATATATATATATATATATATATATATATATATTCTTAAAAAAACTAAAACAAAATGATCAAGCCAATATTTTATTTTAAAATAAGATAAAATTTGAACTGTATATCTAAATTAGCTTTTTCTAATGAAAAATTCAGTTTTTGCCTGATAAAAGAGATGCCAAACACCCTCCAGGCCACGACTGAGAATAATACACCCGTCAACATATATTATGATACAAGCATTTAAAGTGTTAATGTCGTAATTCCCATGACAAACAAATTTTGAGGGAGAACTACGTAGTGTTAGATTGGTGTACACATGAACTTGCTTCCCATGTTTAAGCCACGCATTTAGTAGTAATGGTTAGTAAATTAAATGAAATATTAATATAGTTGAAGATACTCCTCGTCTTTGAGCTCAATTGGTAAAGAGATTGAATATTTTCATTAAAGGGAGGGGGTTCGATTCTGGAGTTGATTTAAGTGTTGTGGGAGGCATCTTAGTTCTTAGGTGACTACGTAAACGCCTGAAAGTAATAGAAGGCTCACCCTACTCAATATTGATATCACCTAGGAAGAAAGGAGATTTTGTTCTACCTTTGGATCGTGGTGAACTCAATCACTTTCCTAAAAATTTGATATTAAAAAAAAAAAAAGGTGGAAGATAGTGGGGTTACATGGCTGGGTCAACATGCTCACAAAGATTCCAACTGTCGACCCCTAATAAGTGAGACGTAGCAGCATGGTGGCCCTTCCTCACATGTCCACTACCTCACTACCCCACAACACACGAATGCCCAACCACATTAAACTCTTCTTCTCCTCCAATCATTTCCCCTTTTTTTATTTAATGCAAAAACTCCTATATGTAACTTCATTTTTAAAAAATTGCCATAACTTTTTATGACATAAGAATTGAAAGTTCATATATTTGTTAAATGACACCATATGCAACCACCAGTAAATGTAAGTCTAGCTAGTCGGTAAAGGAGTTGGTTCTTAATCATGAGGTTGTGGTCCAAATCCTACTAATTATAATTAAGCGTTCTTTGAGTTTGGAAATATATTAGGCTCTTATGAGCCCTGAGACCCACCTCACTTAAATTTTTTTGCATTAAAAAAAATGACACGATATGCATGGATCAATGACGCAATGAAATGAAGATGATGCATGCTATATGCTTCATTTTTTTTTTTTTTTTTACTTTTTTGCAGGACATATACAATCTAAATTAAGAAGAAGAAAAAAGAAGGCTGTAAAAGAAGAAAGCAATTAATAATTGAGAACGTAGGTAGAAATGATTTTGATATATGACAACTAGCATTGAGGTAACGATGAGTAGGAGGTGGGACAAAAATGCAAGTATTGAATTAATTGGGTGGTGCAAGAGTAATTTGGAGATTTGGAAGGGGCTGGCTGGCTAGCAAGCATTGAAGATGGAGGACAAGAGAGATAAATGAGTGGAGATTAGTGGATGGTAAGCTGTCTTGTTTGGAAGATATATTATGAATACGGAAGCTCCCAACGATTGTGGTCTCACAAAATGCAACAATTGCTTAATATCTCCGTGGTCCACCGACCACCATTTTATATTAATATTTGCCCTCCCCCTCACGTTACTTTATTTTAATTTACTCCCATCTTCGTTTTTACATGCAAAAGATACCTAGACAGATTTAGCTGGGGTATATGTGTAGGGTAATTGTGTTCTCGATCTCAACAATGTACACGTATATGGACACACACATAAATGCATGCTATTCTTTTCAATTGTGTGTCCTAATGAAATTCCCAAACTCTTCCACTTGCTTAGGATTATTATCACTATGATCTATTATTGTTAGAGTTTTAGTGAATGAGAGTGTGAAAGAAGTCTCATGTGGCTTAAGATTGATGAAGTTTTAATTAATGTAGACGATTAAGAACCTGTTTGGATGTGTTCTTTTCATAAAAAAAGTTCTTTTTTTAAAAAAATAAAGTGTTTTTTTCTTAATTTATGTGTTTAGATCAAAGCTTTAAAAAAAACAAAAGTAATAAAAAAAATCCTAAATTCTCCCTTTTTTTAAAGCTACAATTTGTAGCTTACAAAAAAAAAAAAAAAAGCAAATGTGAAAAGAAGAGAGGGAATAAAAATAATAAATGACCTACTATATATTCTTTAAAAATTTGTTTTGACACCAATTACTCTTGATTTTTAACAAAATGACAACCATATCTCTAGACCTTTTTATATGCCTGTTTCAGTAATTATACTGATAAAAAAATGATTTTCAAATTTAACATCCAAACATTTTTTTTGTTTTATTTAAAAGTGCTTTTTAAATAGTGCATGTATCCTAACATAAAATTACTTTAACTTCTAATTAAAGTATTTTTTTAAAAAAAGAAAAACATACACTAAAAAGTCTGTTTTTTTTATAAAAAAAAGTCCATCCAAACAAACTCTAATATATATGAGTTTTGCTTAGTAAAGGGCTGAGAGGAAGTGTCTTTAGAACATTAAAGATTACCATTGAAGTATTTATGTGTTTTAATTATACGGTTTTATTCCTTCATTAAATAGGTTTAGTGGCCTTATAAATTTTTTGTCATGTGAACACATATTATCTCTAAGTTACTTTTGAACTGGAGTCTAATCTTTATTAAACCAGAAGCATTAAGGTTATAGGCCTCACAATAAGTGTGCTTATTCAAAATTTGTGTTATGCTTTTTACACTACTTGTTGTTGGCCTTATCATATTTTAATTGCATTATCCCAACGGTCTTGTTAGCATTCTAGACCTGTAAAAGGCAATGTGTAGTACATTAAGGGGCACCAAGCTGAAGCTCTATTTCCTGAGCTCTTCTCCTCTCTCTCTCTCTCTCTCTCTCTCTCCCCTTCTAAATTCTGAATTTTTGTTTGTTCTATACCTTTAATTATTTTCTTCATGAAGGATTTGGTTAATTCTAGAAAGCACCACATTATATTCTTACCTTAGCTTGCGTCACGAAATAAATCTTAATCATATTAATGTAGAGTTAGTTTAGCAATATAAAGTTTCAATAAATTATTTTAGGTTTTGAGTTTAAAGATATTAATATTGGGAAGGGGAGTCATGAACCATGAAATAGACATAAGATGATAATATAAAAATAACAACAATTGATCTTAATCATATTCCATCTCCTATATGCATTATTGTACTTTTTCATCCTTACTATATTTTATTTTAAAGCAAACAATCATCAATACTTTAAAGCAATTTCCATCTTATAAATGATTTTTTTTTTTTCTGGGAAAAAGTTAGCTTTCGACTTTTTTTTTTAAAAAAATTGTTTTAAGATACTTCCTCTAATAATTTTTAATATAAAAATTGGTTGATTTTTTTTTTATTTAGAGATTAAGAAAACTAAATAAATTAAATTAATGTATTCGAATTTATCGTATTCTACAAATTAATTTACCTGATTATTTATACATTAAAAATATAATCTAATGATATATAACATACTACTAGAAAATTCATTTTTTGCGGCGGAATTTTTCCGTCGCAAAACAAGCATTTTCCGTCGCAAAATAATTTTGCGGCGGAATTTGCGGCGGAAAAGTGTCCGTCGCAAAAAAAGCCCTCGCAAATCAGTTTTGTGACGGAAAAAATGCATTTTCCCTCGCAAAATTCAAATTTTGTGGCGGAAAAATTTTCCCTCGCAAAATCTCGAATTTTGCGACGGAAAACAACTTTCCCTCGCAAAATGTGAATTTTTGCGACGGAAAAATTTTCCCTCGCAAATTTGAATTTTGCGGCGGAAAAATTTTCCCTCGCAAAATTTGAATTTGCGAGGGAATTATTTTACCCCTCGCAAAATTTGAAATTTGCGGCGGAAAAATTTTCCCTCGCAAAAATTCACATTTTGCGAGGGAAAACAATTTTCCCTCGCAAAATTCTAAATTATTTAAAAAAATAAAAAAAATCTGAAAAAATAAAAAAAAAATTCATAAAAAATGTAAATAAATTAGAAAATAAAATAAATTGTATATCATAAAAATAAAATATAATGTTCCAAAATATTACGAGTCTACATTGCAAAAACAAAATATTACAAATATAATGTTCCAAAATAAACTAAAAAAACTCTAAACAATAGCAGTCTGGTTATCGTCACCATCAGGAGGCAGCTCCGTACCCTTGCCCTTCGATAGGGATTAGAGAAGTGCTCGCATCTCTCTAAGCATCTGTCCTTGCTCCCTCATTGTCTGTTCTAATTCCTTTACCCTATTATCTTCTGCAAAACCAACATTACAAAGTCAATTTATTTATCCTACTTCAATTTATTTGTCCTTCAAGACCACCTCTACTACTGCCGTGTAATATATAAATAGATTTCATTCATTTGTGTTTTCATTTCTTCAATATTTTTACACATAAACCTTTAAAAAATTTCAATTTATTATCCAACTCATATACATCATACAACAGAATCCAAAAGAAATCTAATTTCATTCTATAGGTAGGCAAAATAAGAATATTTTGTATAATTAATTCATATAAAATAATATTTGTATTTTTTATCCCTTTCATTTTGATAATGTTTTCAAGGAATAATATAGCAATTTTTTTTTAATTTCTTAACTATTGTATTGTTTTTAATTGAATAAACATGCAATTAAGATAACATTATTCTTTGGAACAAAATAAATGACGTAATACCATATTTTTATTTCAATTTAGAGAATTTAAAGACAATTAGTTTATATACACTATAATTATTAATTTTTATATCCTATAACATATTTGTATATTGTTGGGATTGCCCAGAAAATATTTTATTGCAAAAATAACACTAACTACCTCAAACATGGTTAAGGACTAAAGTATTTTAGAGTAGATCGTCGGCAATTTATTTAACAATATGCAAAACCTAAGGCATTTATACATAGCTAGAGCAAGAATTTAAAAATTGAAATCATATATTGCACAAATGTGTGACGGAGAAAGAATAAGTTACCCACATTAAGGATTCTACAAAAGATCATTAAAAATAAAACATACCCGTTGAAGTTCATAGCTTGAGGAGGAGAAAGAAGAGCAAGAAAGGCAGATAAGGGCTCAAGATGGAGGTGGCTGAGCTTCGTGGGACGGTGGCCGGACTTGGTGAGGAGAGAAACCTTCAACGAGGACGGATGAAGAATAAGCTTCAGATGTGCGAGAAGAAGAAGAAATAGGGGGGTTTTAAAAATTGGTTTGCGACAGAACAACTTGTTCCATCGCAAACCGGCCTGTTTGCGACGGAACAAGGGGCTCCATCGCAAAACTGCACCGACAGTTTGCGACGGAATACCTTGTTCCGTCGCAAACCGCCGCATTTTGCGGCGGAAAAAATTTTTCCGTCGCAAATTGCGGTGGACAAAGTTTTTCCGTCGCAAAATGCGGCGGCAAAATTTGTTCCGTCGCAATTTTTTTTGTGGGAAATACCAGTGCCGGCGAAAATTTGCGTCGGAAAATGTTTTCCGTCGCAATTTGTGGCGGAAAAACTTTTTCCGTCGCAATTTGCGGCGGAAAACATTTTCCCTCGCAATTTGCGGCGGAAAAACTTTTTCCCTCGCAAATTCCGTCGCAAATTTATTGTTTTCTAGTAGTGATATATGCTATAATTAATTAAGTAATTTATCTAGCTTCTTTAATACCTCTAAAAAATTTAACTTGATTTTATATTAAGAACTAGAAGGAGTAACACTTTAATATCATATAAATATTGAGAATAATTGAGCATGGGGACGCGTTGGAGCTCTTTTTGTTTCAATTTCCTCATATAAATATAGAGAATATGGTAAATATATTTGTTTGCTATGTATTTTTTAAAAAATATATGTTAATAGATTAAAGGGACTTTAATCAATCTCTATCTATTATATAAATCCATCTATAGGAAGTCATATTCCACTCACAAATGCAAATCGTAAACCGTGTAACTTGTTAACACACATCTTGAAGGTCAAATAATTAGTTTGAACTTGAGAAAGAGTATTATTCGTATAATGATATTAACATTTTAAATATTCATTTAATATATTCTAAATTATAAAATTAATGATTAATTTCATTTATAAAATTTTTCACTTGATTTATTGTAGTTTGCAACTTTGTATTATATTCCATACAATATATTCCATACCAAGGCTCTCCTAGTGAAATTAACTTTTAAATCTCACGTTAGTTTTTTTCTTTTGAGCTCATCTTAATTTCAATTTTTTTTTTCATTATTGATATTATTATCCAGTATCCGATTCGAGGTTCATAATTGCCCCTTCGAACATATATAAATGACTCATTTAGGATTTGAACTCGACACCCAAAGCAATTTAGCAGGGTTTTACGTACTACTAGACTATCTCTATATATCTTAATTTCAGTTATAACTTTAGAAAATTACAAGTTTTTGAGGGTTGTGTACTCACGTGTGAGTAAGAAAGAGAGAGAAGTATATTATTTACGATAGGCTAAAATTTAGATTTGGTCCTTTATATTTTCCTCTAGAATCATTTTAGTCCTTTAAGTTAGTAAAGTGTATGTTTAATCCTTTAATGTTAACAACGTTAGTTTGACTTAATGGGAAATACTGAGTCAACAATTTTAAATGATAATTGTGAAATTAAATGCTGACAAAATATACTTATATGTTAGTATTTTAATAAATTAATATTTTAAATCTTATTAATTAAATTAATTAAAAAATATTAATTTATTAAAATACAAACATATAAGCATGCTTGATCAACATTTAATTGCACAGTCATCATTTAAAATTGTTGAGTTAGTATTTTCCGTTAAGTCAAACTAACAATGTAAACATTAAGAGACCAAACATATACTTTACAAACTTAAAAGACTAAAATGATACTAGAAGCAAACATGAAGCACAAAATTGACATTAAAACTAATTAAATTAGTAAAATCAAAGTTTATAAAGTTTATAAGGGATGAATAACTCTGGATTGCTCTTTTAATAATTGTAGTAGATAGTTTGTTTCAATTTGATATTAATTTTCTTTTCACTTATTTATGGTTTGCTCAAATTAAATAAAAATGTAAAATCAATGCTTAATCAGGTTTATGTATCAAGTCCCTGTAAAAACGATACTTTACTCACTTTTTATCACTTGATACGGCCCATGTATTTGTGAAGTCTTAGGCTATAATTTTTTCCCGACCAAATTGCAAAAATTATATATATTGAATCGACCTGTAACAAACATATCCGAGAGTGAACTTATAAGAACATCACACACAGTAATTTCTCCATAAAAATAAAAAATAATACCAATAATACGTTATTGAGGTTGATGGAGATGAGTATTGAGAAGCACTAAGCAAAAAAAGAGTCGTTATCAAAAAACGAAAGAGAGCGTCCAATTTTCTGCCACCTTGTCGGTACGTTGAGTCTTTGCATTGCTTGACATGAAATTTGGCGACAAGATATGGTGTAAAAAAGCTGGGGAATCATGTGGCCAACTTTTCATTATGTCTTCCCCATTTTCTCTTTTCTTTTTTGAGTTTCCATTTCAATTAACACACCCCAAAAAAAAAAAAAAGTACACACGTTTAATTTTCACTCCGTTTTCTTCCTCTTGGACTCACCGTATTTTATTTATATATTATGCACTTACTTCATTCTAAATTAATATGATCATATATATAACGCCTCAAAATGGTCACAGCTAGCCTACAAAATTTCATTATTATTCTCAGTTCTATGTGTACGTGTTTAGAGAAAAATATAAGGTCTTTCTCTTAGTGTTTTTTCTTCAAAATGATTATATAAACTTTAAAAGTAGAATGGAGATCTACAAGTAAGTTCATAATTAAACCACAAACAAGAAATAGCAAGTTTTATAATCTCAAATAAAAAAATAAAAAGAATATATGTAATCTAGACATCCAAAAATATTTTTCATGATTTAATAACACACATAGTAAATTAACATAAATGAATTGAAGGACCTTTTTAATATTAGATGATCATTCATGTTTGTCTTGTAATTAATACCAGCTTAGGTTGGGGCTGTAAGACTCTTGTCTTTCTTACTGAAAGTTTCATTCTCAACTTTTATGTATTGAAAAAACTAATTAAGAAAAATCTACCTTTTACCGTTATTATTCCACTACTACAAAAAAAAATTATAATGTCCATTATTAAGATCTTTAAATGATTGTTTTTAGGAGTCGTGTATATTAGTGTCGTTGAAAATTTATGACTTAGATTTTTTAAAAATAGTCATTGAATTTCAACAATTGTTATTTACATAATAACATTCATTGTATGTCAACAGATCCGTAGCACGCACGGATGCTATAGGAAGTCGATCCACAGAATTTTGAGTGGAAAAAAAAAATATTTTTACTCTCAAAAGTACTCTGGCATCTTAAAAACAAAAAACAAAAGTCCCGTTTGGAAAATTTCGTTCAGGTCCCAAAAGACCAAGAAAATCTAAAAAAAAAAAATCTCAAGGAAAATTCAAATGTCAACTTCTAAAAGAGTTGTTAATCCAACTGATAGAGTTATTAATCCCACATACAAGAGTTGTTAATATGACTGCTAGTTGTTAATATGACTTTTCTTACATATGAATTTCCCTTGAAACTTTTTTAAGATGTTTTTGGTCAATTGGGAACTGAACGGAATTTTTCCTCTATAATTGTTTACTTTCTCCATGTCACGGTACACGCACACACGTAATTGTTGATTTCCAGAATTAGTTTCGGAACTGAACTACTTATATTTTCAGCTGTTTGTTGACTTTCTTTGCCGTCATTCATTCGTATAGTTATATAAGATGCATGCTTGCATGTGATGATGATAATTAACCGAAGCAGCTCTTTTAATTAAGGGTAAAATACTTCTCATTTTGCAGGAGAAGTGTTTTCTCATGTTCATGGTGGGACCCACACATATATATGAATTAATTCGTATATATATATATGTGTGTATGGGTCTCACCATTTCATATGTATGTAAGAATTTTCTTCTTTTCATGCAACATGAGAAAAGATGTACCCATTAATTAATTACTACCAACTGCTCTATTGCTCTAAAGTTAGTTGGCTAATTTGGTTAGGTTGCAGTAGCATTTGTTGGCATAATATGACAGAGGTGTCATTTTAATAATGGAGGAGGTCGAGTAGTGACCTATATATATAGCTAGATACAACCTAGTCAATATAAATACATGGAAGGCGAAGTTGCATTGCATCTCTATGTCTTCGTCACATGATACCTCAAAATTAAGCCCCGCACCGTTTCTGCCTCCTCAACAAAAACAAAACCTTCTCATCACACTCACTTGCTCTTTCTGTAACAACCTAGCTCCCTGTTGAGTAAGGACCACTGTCGCCAAAGTCACTGTTCCGAACGTTTGTGTGGGTGGCAGCCTCCAATAAGGTAGATATTGTCCTCCCCTTTAAAGGATTTGTCCCCTAACAACAATCAAGAGCGCCTCTACAAAGACCGCACTTGGTTATCAAATGACTCTTAAAACATGTACTTATATCTCAAGTCGTGGCCTTGAGTCCCTGAGGAGGTGCTCTTGGGTGAACTCGCTGCTTCCTAAGAGACAAATCCCCTAGAAGAAAGGACAATACTTTTCTACCATTAGAGTGGGGGGTGGCACCGTTGAAGAGGGCCATTACACTTTCTCTTTCTCCTTAGGACTCTTACCTTACAACCATATATATATATATATATATATATATATATATATATCAAATGCTATTTACTACCGGTGGTCCTCTTGTACACATTATCACTTTCACACAATATATATGTGTGTGTTTAATTTGTCGTTTTGCAGCAGCTACTTTAGAGTTTGGAGCACAATTGGGAAGTGAGGTTTAATTATGGATATATGGTAATCGTTAGAGTTAATTTAATGAGTGGGTAGCAGTGGAAAACATGGATATATAGATATTTGCATGGGAGTAACATGCCTATTATAGTAAAAAGAGGGGTAGGGTTTTTAAAGTGAAAAACATAGGAGTGGTGTGGGTACAAAGTACGAGAAAAGCTAATTATGTATAATGAGAGACTTTGAAACTGATAGTTAGGGACCAATATGTCTGGAAGAAGCCCGTAGGTTCAGATAGTCATCCATAATTAAATATAAAATTAGACAAATAGTAGTTTATATACTTAAGTCTTAAATATAAAATCTTAATCTATTTTGTCTCTCAAATTTATAATTTTTTCATCAAAATGTTCTTAATGATTGCACTTTTAGCGTATGATTAAAGAATGTCACACACTGGATCTTATTAACAAAAATCCAAACAAGTGATGAATTTAAATTGAAGTTTTGCAAGTGAGATAACTCTTGTCGCGTCTTTTTGAAAGAGTTGGAATTTGTAATCAGTATACTCTGGCTAATCTACTACTCCCTCTGATCTTTATTATAAGGCACTAACTAACAATTTACATAAACTAATAAAATTAGTTAAAATCAATAAAGTTGTCCTAAAATTTAAGTAATCTCCAATATTACCTCTATTAATTACACTAAACTCTAATAATTTATTATTATTACTTTTACCCACTACTTTTATTAATTATGGGTATATATGGAAAAAAACAATTAATGCTCCTTAGAAAAAAAACAAGTGCCTTATAAAAAAGATCAAATATACTTGTTAGTTGGTGCATTGTAATAAAGACCAGAGTGAGTACTAGACTAATCATCTTTGGGTTTTATTATTATTATTTTGTTTTGAAAAAATATGCATGAATTAAATTAGTTATGGAAAAGGAAGTATTAATATTATATAATACAATATAGGCAGATAATGGAAATGATAATGATGGTGTTGTTGGTTAGAAGGCCCAAAGGGAGGAATCCCAAGGCTTCCCCAGCAAAACGAAATGATGAGATGAATGAGAGAGGGACCCACCTCCATAATCTTTACTTTCCAGGTCTCCCTAAATTTTTTTGACTTGGGATCGGGTCCCACCTCGGCCTCCACTGTCTTTATGGATTGAATCATAAAAAAGAGCACCTCACGTGGACTCTGAACCAAAGACTCTGTCCAACCACAATAAAATGCCCCCAACCCCCATGACAATTTTTTAAAAATAAAAATAAAATTGCATACATATTTCTCAAAATAATAGTACTAATTCAGCATAAAAAAGCAAACTTTCTCTTTTTCTCCCATAAAGATCATGCTTTTTAATTTTATTAAAGCCCCTTCATCACTCCTCATTGCCTGCTTGCTTATTATCCTTCTACCAAGAGAGAAAGCAAATCACATAGAAACACACTCATACTCATTTCTTCTCTAAATATATCCACCCACTGATGAGCAAGACCCACCAATGATACATATTAAACTATATAGCCTCACTTATCACACACACTTCCTCTCTCTCTCTCTCTCTCTCTCACCCATACATACACAACACTTTAATGGAAGGAGGTGATGATCTCCACCACCACCACCACCACCGTCGTCCGTCTTTTCCGTTTCAGCTCCTCGAGAAGAAAGAAGATCAGGAAGTTGCTTCTTGCTCCACCTCCTCTTCACCTTTCCCTTCCTTAGCCATCTCTGCTGAGCCGGCCTCCTCCAATAATCCAAACCGATCAAACCAAATCATCGCCTCGGCTGAACCGGCCTCCAATAAGAAGCTTCCGCCTAAGAGAACCTCCACCAAGGACCGCCACACCAAGGTCGACGGGCGTGGCCGTCGCATTCGAATGCCTGCCCTCTGTGCCGCCCGAGTCTTCCAGCTCACCCGCGAGCTTGGCCACAAGTCTGACGGCGAAACCATCGAGTGGCTGCTTCAACAGGCCGAGCCAGCCGTCATCGCTGCCACCGGCACCGGAACCATCCCGGCTAACTTCACTTCGCTTAACATATCCTTGAGAAGCTCAGGATCCACTATGTCGGTCCCGTCTCAGCTAAGATCCTCCTACTTTAATCCCAACTTCTCCGTCCAACAGCGCCGGAGTCTATTCCCCGGAATTGGTTTTTCTTCCGATAACACCGCCGCCACCTCTACGCTTCTTAATTTTCAATCCAGTAACCTAACCACGAACCTGTTGCAAGCCAAGCAAGAGCTTCGAGACGGGGCGGGCCCACCTTTGGCTGCTACAACGTTGGATTTGTCGCCGGAGAGCCCAGAAGAAGGGATGGGGCGAAAACGGAGGCCCACAGAGCAGGACTTGTCGTCAACGCAGCATCAAATGGGGAGTTATTTGTTGCAGTCAAGCGCAGGGGCGATCCCCGCGAGCCATGCTCAGACTCCGGCTAACATTTGGATGGTGACGAATTCAAGTAACCAGGTTATGAGTGGTGATCCTATATGGACATTCCCATCGGTAAACAACAGTGGACTGTATAGAGGAAGCATGTCAAGTGCGTTACATTTCATGAACTTCCCCACTCCTATGGCCTTATTGCCGAGCCAACAACTAGGTTTGTCGGGGCTAAGTGGTGGCAGCGGCAGCGCTGCTACGGGCGGCAACAACATTAACGAAGGACATTTGAGTATGCTGGCTGCAGGGCTGAGCCCGTACCGGCCGGTGATCGGGCTGTCAGAGTCTCAGGCGAGCGGGTCCCAATCACATCACGGTGGCGGAGGCGACGATCGGCACGACGCCACCAGCCACCACTCATAGAGGATCATCATCATCATGATGTGCTTCCCTTACATGTGTAGTTGTTTGATGATGTATTGACACACGTGAGGTTTGATTGTTCTTAGAAATTCAGTTTAATTTATTTCTTCCCCAATTAAATTTTTTTGGTGTGATTAATATTTTGGAAGAGAGGACGAGGAACATGAGAAGGAGGCCAGAAGAGGGCTTTTTAGGGTTTATTTGAGGGAGATGACACTATTTAACAATGGGATATTTGGGTGTCTCTTTAATTTTTTTTTTTTGAAATGTCTCCTTTTTTTTTTTATTTCAACTATTTCACTTCACGATATCTTACCGTCATTGTTTGTGCAATTTTGTTTCTTTTTCTTTTTATATGCAAGCCTTTTACTTTTACTTTGCATGTTCAACAGAAGATGGAAAAGGATTCACTTTCCTGGGCTTTTTGGTAAGTTTCCTGCTTTCCTACCTACCTAACTGCCATTTAGGTGCCAAGTTGACATAGATGGTAAGGGATCTAGGACTAGGCTCTTGGATTGTGAGTTCGATCCCCTCTGCTGTCACTAGGACTTTTTTGGCAGGCGATCTCGTAAGTCCCCAGTAAGTACTCATAGAGCTCGGGGCCATACCGTAGTCTTAGTGGGGGACTGTAACGAACCCCTCCAAAACTTGTCAGTATAAAAAAAAAACTGACATTTAGGTTTTTCATGTTTTTTTTTATTCTTAAGAATAAGAAAAAAAAATTAAAATTATAAAATTACAAATCAGAATTTCTCAAAATAATTTTCTTATAAAGTTTTATGAAAAAAATCTGATTTAAGATTTTAAAATTTTTTTCTGACAATTTCCCCAAAAACAATGAAAATCTGTCACCACCTTTATGAGCCACAAGTTCGTGCGTGCGACAGAAAAGGGATAAAACAGTGTTACTGCGAGGCAAATGTAAAATCATATTCAGTAGTATTTAATTATTTAATTTACTGCACTTTTTTTAAATTTGCATGCTTCAGATTCTAAACTGTTGGCCATAATTTTCGACGTTTTTTTAGTTTTTACTGCGTCAATGATTAAGATTTTTCAGAGGGTGGGGGTAATAGTACTGTGGGGTCACGACCTTATCGGTTCCAGGTGTTGCTTCAGGTGGTGGACCCCACTTCTGCTCATTGCCTGAGCCAATGTACAATTTCACTGACAAACAGGTGGATCATTCCTCCATCTTTTTATTTAATTTTTTATTTTTATTTTTCTTTTAATTTCTTTTTCATTTTTAAAAAAAAGACACACCCACAAAAAATCTTCCTTTCTCTTGGAACAACAGTAGTTGCTGGCACGGCAGAGAAAGATCCACGGTGAGTCTAAAATCTTTCAAATTAATTAAAGAAAAAAAATTCTTAGTAGCTAATGATATGACCCTACTGGTTAACGGGCCCACAAACTACCCCCATCAATCAATCACCACCGTTCATTCTCTGGGCCATCCTTTCGATGGTCGCATTTAATCATTGGTTCTCTGCTATATCATCATTCATGGCCTCCCTTGTTTATACACTACCCGTTTGGCAATGCCTTTCTCTGCATTTTTTAAAATTTTTTTATTATTTTATTTTAATTTCTAGTCGGATTATATAAATAAAACCATGCTTGGAGGAATCTAATTATATCCCCTCAGCGTCCTCACTAAAATATAAGGAACACTGATGATTGATCCAATTCGAGATTAGTAAGAAGGGAATTTTTTATTTTTTATTTTTTTAAAAAAAAAGCAAAGCTAGCTTATTATAAGTATATTCCTACCACTATGATTAAATAAAATATTATTCTGCTCAAATCCAATGCTACCTTTATATATATGGACACGACCATAAAGCAACCCCCAAAATATGGTTCCTGAATCATAATCAATCCCCATGTGTATCATTATTTTAATCTCTTATGCACTTAATTTATAATTAATCGGAATATAGTCAATCAAGTAAGGGGTGTGTGTGTGTGTGTATTATTTATTTATATCTGTGTGTGTGTGGGGCAAAAAAAAAAGAAGGTATAAATAGTATATATCTTCCACAGCTAGACCAGAAAAGCATATTTGAATTAATAAATACATATCGATATGTATTTAATTTTTGTAGTGTCAGTTAATTGGCCATATTTAGAATGATATTCCGTTAATTAAAAAAAAAACACGGAGTTTATTATTATTAAATTCTGTCGTGGCATATATTGCTAATAGTATCAGTTTATTATATCAGTTCCCTCTCGTACGTGCATAATTCAAAATAACTTTGGCGCTGGCCAAACCTCCTCCACATACAAGAAGAGATGTGTGTGTATACACATATACGTGAGTGTAAATATTAGATAGTAACAACTGCAAAATGTGGACCAACGTTTAAGATCATAAAATGATAATGACCTAATTGTATAAATATAATTAAAGTCAATTTGAAATAGCTATTGAGAACCCTCTTTGAAACTTGTTTTGAAAATGAGGTATGGATGTAAAACTATTGTATTCTGATACAGAACCTAATTTCCTCTTTTAGTTGTGAATATGTGTGTGTGTGTGTGTGTGTGTGTGTCTAATGTATGTATGTGTATGTAGCCATTTCAATGAAGACACACAATATTAAATATGTACTGTCCATTTTAAAGCAACAAGACCAGCAGGCAATTATGAATTCTTGGTGGAGATGTGGACAGAACTTTGAGTTGGATTTCTTTTTATTATTAAAAATAAAAAGTGATCGATAATGGTTAATTAATTCGTGTGGTTTTAAAATATTTTTTCTTAAAAAAATCCCTTTCATGATTTGGTTCAATATATATGTATATTTACGTAATGAAAATTGACAACTGAGCAGCACTGTCAGCAACAAACAAATTAAAATCAAATTTCATTTTCTGCATCAAAAGAAATATTCATCATAATCATCTGGGACCAAGAATTTTGCTGATTAATTAAAACTTAATATGAAATGGTGAAGGCACCTAGCATCTAGCTATATATATAGATGATGATTAAGTGAAACTTGATCGAGACTTATGATCTGCATGGGATCAACAAACATGTCAGAACATTAATATCACCAGTGAGTACTAGTTTATTAGCATCAAAGGCATTCAAATATTGCAGCCTTGGGTCACATGGAATTGAATCCCTTGTCGTACACACACACACTACACGTACAGGAAATTAAAATGGAATCCACTGCATGAGACTAGATAGCTAGTCCACATTAGCTATATATATTGACCCCCAAGTTCCTGGAAAAGATTTTAAATCCTCTCAAGATTCTATATTCCAAGTAATTTGGGTACGTTTCGCTTTCCTGATGATGAGTGTCCCCATCCATCACAATTCAATTTAAATACTTGAATAGTGATTCCATTTGTCATTAATATCGCACACATACACATATCAATAGTAGTCGTCCGTCATATAGGTCTATTTAATGAAGAAATTGAATTTCAAACTTGATCTTATGTTAAAGATATAAGTGAGTGTTTGTGTGTGTGTGTGTATGGCAGCAGCATGTGGCTGCTTACTGGCCTGTAGCCTACAAGTTGGTGGTTACTAGTTTCATCACATTATGGTAATAATAAGATCTACACAGACCCACCACCAGCTCATCTACTCATTATATCATTCATGTGTCTCCTCTCTCTCTCTCTCTCTCTCTCTCTCTCTCTCTCTCTCTCTCTCTCTCTCTCTCTCTCTCTCTCTCTCTCTCTCTCTCTCTCTATATATATATATATATATATATATATATATATATATATATTCTTTATGGTCCTTATTAAAAGGCACCAACCACTATTTTTCGTAGACTAAGGAATGAAAATTGAGTTATTAATTTGGTCTAAAATTGATAAATATTTCCAGTTTTACCCCTAGTTTAATGATGTGAATTTAAAGAGTTAGTTAAAAATAAGGGTATAATTAGAAAATAGTAATAAATGAGTTGGTTAATGGTAGTTGGTGCCTTATAATAAAGACCAGAAGGAGTATGTGTGTGTGTGGTATACATTACTTAGATCTCTATGTTTGACCTTTTCTCTGACTAGTTCAGTATGAATTTGGCATTCACGACTTTGCATCTGAATCTCTATGTATGAATTTTTATGAGATTATACTATTTATAAGTTATTATAAATAATACTTCTCGATTTAATCCTTAATATAAGATATATTTACTTAATTTGGTTATATTAAAAAGTTAGTTTAGTGTGTTAATATGATATGTATTTCTTGAGATATTATATTCATCTCAACCATTCTCGTCTTTAATTATGATTGATAGAGCATTGATAAGGTAAATTAATAAAATATTGATAAATATAAAAAATTTGTCTCGTATTTATGATCAAAATTAACTCTTAAAATATGTCTTATATTAAATACGGAGAGTACAGCTTATTTATTCCCTATAGTCTTTATTATTAAAAAAATTTCTAGAAGAAATTATGAGTGGGCATTATTATGGGTACCAAGTATATATGGTATTAATTGTCGGAGCTATTTGACTCAATTGACACCAATAGCACCTCTTTAAGTTGTGACTTCAACAAGAAGTTGCAAGTTTAATCCTCTGTA
The DNA here is from genome assembly GCA_037074495.1 of Acacia confusa. Classification (NCBI taxonomy): domain Eukaryota; kingdom Viridiplantae; phylum Streptophyta; class Magnoliopsida; order Fabales; family Fabaceae; genus Acacia; species Acacia confusa. Next base: position 43,985,258 of record CM073505.1, on the reverse strand, counting down.
GCTAGGCAATATAATGATGGGCGTGTGAGTTCCTTCTGCGGGTGGAAGATGGGGAAAAAAGTACTACCTCCGATCCTAATTATAAGACATAGTTGACTTTTTTTGAAGAGATTAAGAAAATTAAATAAGTTACTTAATCATTTCATATATTATGTGTCTTTAGATTATATATTAGTTTATTAGTCAAACTAATTAATTTGAAAAAAAATAAAAATAAAAATACTCTAAAATAATTTAATTAGTTTTCTTAATTTCTTTAAAAAAGTCAACCATATCTTATAATTAAGACCGAAGGGAGTATATCAATTCAGTTATATATAAATGATAACGCTCTTATTATATTTATAGATGTGTATGTATTGAAAGGTTTTTTCATGGGATTGATTATGTATTAAATGGTATTGATACGAGATTGTTGCATGTTATATATTTCACTATATAGACCTATATAGCAGTTTGACTCTTCTGCGTTAACAAAACCTGTTTAATAAACAACAATAATATGCTAGTGGCAATGATACTCCCTTATGTGTGGAAGGTCGTGAGTTCCATCCCGTTTATAACTTTAATTGTTTAGTGACTATCTTTTTATTTTTTTTCAAAAAAAAAAAAACACACGTGTGAAGCAAAGCCTGTTTAGAAATGATGAACCCTAACATACAAGCTTAATAAACGGAAATTCAACTTTAGAACCACTGGAATGACTAAGATGGATTGTGAAAATAAAAAAAAACAAGATAAATTACTTTCAATTATTTATATTTATTATTTTTTCCTAAATTAATTTTTTTAATTATAATATGATATATATTTCAATGTACACATAAGTATTATAGAGAGATCATATAACCCATGTTATAAATTAACTAATTTATTTAATTTTATGAATATTTTTTAATTAATTAACTATATTTTATATTTAGGATAAGAGAAAGTAGTAAAGATTAATAATGAGATTGTATTATTGGGCTTTGTTTAGAACGCTTTAAAATGAAATACGACACGAAAGCTTCTATCATGGTTTGCTAGCTTGCTGGGCTGATGGGGATTTTCGCTCTTAAACTATTGTCGTAAGAGGACGAAATACTAAAAATTGTCTAGCGATGCAATATTATTTTAAACTACTTTGTACCATAATGTCTTAATTTGTTGTTATATTTGTTCTAACTATAGGATATAATTTATACTACAAGCTATATTTTATATTTAGAACAAGAGTTAATATTTAATATTTTAAATTCATTTTTTCTTGTATTTATTTTTCTAACATTTTTTGAAAGATTATTGAAATGTTAAGATCAATCTTATTATTAAAAACATCATATAAATTAGGAAAAATTGCAACCAGGTCCTAATCAATAGACTTAATGACAATCATGTCCCTTAAAATCATTAAATTGCAATAAAGTCCCAAGAGACATGACTGCTATTATGTTGCTCATTTGTTAGTAATGATAAGTTTGAAGCATGATTGTTAATTTTATGCTGCCTTTATAATTTATGTTGGTGTTTCATTGAGTGTGTGTGAGGGTATGGATTTGTTACAGAGATTGTGCTCTATTTTTGTGTGCTTAGACAAGGATAAATAAAAATAATGAAGCTTTATATTTTAAAACCTTATTATGCGATTTCAAAATATGTCGTCAATATAGTGTTATAAAGTTGTTAATATTGTTTATGTTGTTGTTAATAACAACTCTATTTTATAGGGTTGATAGAAAAGATGACAGTACATCTATAAATCATATATTATGTTTTTTAACATACATGAGACGATTTTTAAATGGAAGAGAATATGATTTGCAATGCATGGGGGTGGCGTTAGAACAAAATCTATAAATGAAGAAATTATATATGAAGAGTTGAGAACAATTGTAACATCAATTGTTAGAAAAAGAAAAGTACTATAATTTTCATGAAATTTATACTAACTATTGATGCAATAACCTTTGTGAACCTTATGAATTATGAAAGAATAGAAAATTCTATTAAATTCAATAGAGAAAATGTTCATGTGTATGTGGGAGATGATGTAAAGGACAATAAACAATCAATAAGGGATGATGCGCGCATAAATTGTATTTGTTTTTTTAACTAAATTTTTTGTAGTTCCTTATTGTTATGCAAGTTGTCATTAAATACTCCAAACTTGTTGGTTGCTTTAAACTTGTAATTACCAACAAATGGGTAAAATTATACTTTCATATGTAGAATTAATAACACGTAGGCCCCTTGAGATTTTATTGTAATTTGATTATTTCAAAGAACTAGTTGACATGAAGTTCGTTAATTAAGACATGGTTGCAATTTTTCCTATAAATTATTATTGTGATATAAGCCATTTTAAATGAGTAATACATTGAAATAATTAATTTGCTCAGATTTGATCGACATTTAATATGGGGTAAATAAAATATTAGCTAAAATCAAAAAATTTTATTCAATATAAATAAATTTATTTCATTACTAATAATATCATATTTTTCCCTCTCCAATGACATAGATAAATTAGATTAGCTAGATCCAAGAATTTATCACATCTACAATGATAACATAACCCTTCTGACACATTTTGATTGTCTATTTCCAAAAGCTACGTCCATGTAGATGAGTTAGCAATATTGTTTTATTTTATTCAAAATTTTTAATTTAATTTCAAATATGTCAAAATAATTAAAATTCATCAATTTTAAATATATCATTTTTATAATTTTCTCCAATAATTAGTATGAATTTCAATGTAATTAAAAAAAAAAACGGAAAAGAAAAAAGGAGTTGGACAACGAACATCACAACGAGGGGCGGATCAGTGAATGGGTAATGGTGAAGCTACTTATGGTTAGTACTCTATACACAATGTTCAGTCCTTTTGCACTGGACAATTACAAAACGAAATGACGGGAAGGACTGTGAGCTTGTGGAATCATTCCAAAACCGTAGCTTTGATCTGGCTTCTCTCTGCATTCTTATTCTTCTGCTTGTTTCGAATGGCTATACTAAATTCTTCACACGCTGTACTGCTGTCTTCTTCTGGTAACTACCTTCTCCATTTGTTTTGTTTTGCCCCCTCCCCCCACTTCATTGGAGCTTGAAGGGTAAAAAACAATAAATCTTTGCTCACAATTCCATATAACTTTAGTGGAGATGCAATAATTCAGATGGAGAATCAATTTTCTTTCTTCAATTTCACATTTTAGTTATTTGAAATTGATCGGGTGTATTTTTTCGCCGAGGCGTGATTCCTAGCGAGGCGGATCATAGCCCTAGCCCCTTACCCTTAGCTAGCACTGAAGATATACCTTATGAGATCCTGAAGTATTGGTTCCTGTTTCAGCAGGATTTCTCTGAATTTCTCTGTCATAAAGTATATCAATTAATGTCGTGAATCTATTTACTCAAGATCAGCCCCACCCCACTGAAGAAATTCTTTCGTTCTTTTTCACTGTTCAACAAGAAAGCTTAGTATATTAAATCCATATCTTATTAATAAATCACCCATCTTGTATTTGACTGAAGTAGTTATAGTCACTAGCTGGAGTATCGTAAAGAAGTTTTGAGTGCATAAGGGTGCAGATTCCTCAACTTGCTAATTAATTCTTACGATAATTTATAATTTTCAAAATTGTGGCTTTCCTTATCTTGCTAATCCCGTCCAAATTATCAACAAAAGTTTCCTTTGCAGTGTCTTTTAATTATAATTCCCTTGAGTGTTAGCCCTAAGGTTTAGACTCGGGCAGTCAAGGTAGGGATAACACTTCTAACCATTAGGCCAATCCGTCGAGGTTAACAAAGGTTTTTAAAATCTAATTTTGATTTTGTTGGAGAATTTGTGTCTATGCAAATATGCATGTATGCGCTTCTCAGTCCTAAGAGGGGTATGGGGTGTGAATTAATAATAAGTTTGGAAGGCAGATTTAACAATGTCAGGCTCGGAAAGAAGATCCAAATTATATGAAAAGATGGAAAGAGATCTAGATGAGCATGGAGCTGCTTTCCTAAAACATGGTAAAACCTCTCAGTCATTGTCTCTTTCTGATCTCTTTACGCTAAAGGATGGATCAGTAACACCAATACTTAAGGTAATGTGAAGTAGCTTAACATGTGATTCATTTATATTGACTATCAGTTAATGGCTACTTCCTTTGCGCAGCCAGCAAATCCTCCTGTAAGAGCTAATGTGTTGTATCTGGGCACTGAATTCTCAATTCCCATAGCGTAAGCACTGGAACTCTCCCTCTCTCTCTCTCTCGCTTTTTTCTTTTTCCCCCCCTCTAGGTGTATAACTAAATCTAAGATACGGTATATGCTTTAGAGCTTCATGCTTATTGAACCACAATACAGAAGAAGTAAATACATTTTCCTTTTGGTCAAAAGGTCTGCCCTGTAGTAGTTTAAGGTATTTTCCCTCTTTCTTTCTAAGATTATGAGAAAAGGTAGGCTGGTGGAGATTATCAACATGTTTGGCGTAGCTTCTGGAGGGTGAAATGCCATGTGCGGAAGTTGAAAAGCACTTTGATTTCCAAAATGTTGTTTGGATCAGCGTTTAGTCAAAATTGAAGTTAAAGCAACTTTTTCTAATTTTTGGCTTTTATTTTGATTTGAACCTTCTGAAACTGTCTTCTTAATATATCATCCAAACAAATTTCTATCAAATTTAATTTTTTATAAAAGACTATCCAAACATAACCTTACACTAACTGACTTTTACCCCAACTTAAATCTGCAAAACCTAACCTTTCTTTCATCTTTATGAACTCTAATTGTATACAAAAACTCATTTTCTGTTATTAGTGATTGTTCTGTATGATATTTCCCTGAAAAAAAGAGGCATAGCATACCGCTTATGTTAATTATGATTATCACAGTATCCTCATTTTAGCAAACCCTTCATTATTGTTTTGTTTTCTATTTTCAACTTTTCACTTCTGGCTTACAATGCGCAGGGAGGCTGTAAAGAATATTTTCCATCCATACTTTGATAAAGGTAAGCTATATTTGGATCAAATAGCAGATTTTAATTCATTCATCTGCATTTACTTTTGAATCACTTAAATTGCTTCAACTTCCCCCCTATTTTGTTTCAATTCATTGGCATTCTTTCACATGTGTCGATTAGCAATCTGGTTTCAGAATTCTAGTATGTACCACTTCAGCATGTTCCATGCCTCACATCACATTGCACCAGTACCTGCCACCAAAGAAGAGGTAAACTTATCAATGGGCATTTTCCCTTCTTTTTGGCAATGCATTGACCTGACACGTGCATATGGTGTTTTCAGATAGATGCTGAGGCAGCCTCTGTGCAAGCTGTTGCTCAGACATTCTGCCCTTTGAATATTGTATTGGATAGGGTGGTTCTGACTTCAACAGGAGTGCTTTTGGGTTGTTGGCAGGTTACTTTCTGTAATCTGAATGCTCTCTTATTTTTTCTCTTTACTCAGCTCATCCACCAAAGGGAGGGTTCGCACAAATCGTATACTTGGTTCCTTGATGCTTTCTTCTCATATTTTCTCTCCGTGCGATATAAAGAGTGCTGTCAAGTCAAAGATAATAATTCTGATGTTTGACCAAGAGAAAATTAAGAAGCATTTTATCCGAAGTGATTAAACATTGAAGTTTCTGTAATTTTCCCCTCTGTGAATACGAAGAGTGTCTGCCCATCCAAAATTGGAATACTAATCTGTTTTGGGTTGAGAGCACAACAGTGAAACTCTCCCCAAATTAGTGTCTCTAAAAATTAAACAATGGCGATTTCCTGAAGTTCAAACTGCCAGTACCACCCAGTCAGTCAATTTGTTTACAATTTATGATCTCTTAGTGTTTGATTCATTCTGATTTCAAGGTTTAATGGCCAACATTTTTGGCATTGTTTTTTCACCATGGGAAGGAAAAACCAAACACTTGTCTGTTAACCACTCTTACGAGCCAAAGCTTCTTGTTGATTTAGTGATAAAAGTTTTTTCTATAAAGACAATGGATGTCAAAATATTGCAGAAACTTACTTTCTTTAATCTATTTTATAAAAAATATGAAACCATATCTATGTATCTTTTAGGATTTCAGACGGCCTTTAACAACACTGGACTAATTACTTGTTCTTATTATACAGGTCACCTCTGGGACAGATCCCATAGCTATTCGCGCTAAGTTGAGAAATGTGCTTCCACGCGCTCCAGAGAAGCAACTTGTGAGAACCAAATAAATATTCTTTTTTAGCCAATATTTATTCGTATTCACCTGAATTATCAGCACCTTATAACATTTCAAAATTTTAATTAGGATATTTTCTATCGCCATGCCCACAAATTTAGAATCTTGTGGGGAAGGAAGTTGGGGCATGGCCTTGTTTGGCATGAACCTGAAATGTCCTCCCTCTGCTCTATTGACCTGAGACTCTCTCTTTAGAGTTCATTCAATCTATCTGTTGCAAATCCTGTAATTCTCACATGTTCCTGAAACTGTTTTGTGTTGTGCACTTCCCTTTCTTATATTTGGTCTTCTTTTCTTTTCTCACTTTCCAGTTAAACGCCTTTCCCATTTACTGCGTCCTGTTTTCAAAAAAAGCAAATTGTATGATATTTTATTGGTTTATATTGGGTGGTATCTTCTTCTCAATTTAATTTGCAAACTTCATCTGACAATACACTACTATGTGAGCCACTGACTTTTCTTAGCTTTATGGATCTGGCTGATCTTGTATTATCCTTTATGCAGTATGATGCTGCTATTCTTCACACGTCTTTTGCAAGGCTTTTGGGTCCACCTAAAGCATTGCCTACGGTAGTGTGCATCTTCAGTATTCCTTTAAAATCTTTACTATATATTTTACTAATTTTCATCATCTCCACTTGCATTTGCCTCTATCCTGGAAATTTACATTTGTCTGTCTTTTGTGGCAAAGAGAGAGATTATATCTTTAGAATGCTTATTATTGGTGAACAAAATGTAAAATCTTATGTTACTTCGTTTAAGTTCACATGGAAGTGTAGTGTTTTATTGTTTTGTGATGTATACATGGGCAGACTTTAATTGGTAATATATTTGAGGAATGGTAAAGTGTGAACTGGTGTTTAAATAAAGATTAAAACAAATGAAGAAGAAAGAAAATGAAGGTTAGTTAAAGTATTCAATTGAATATCGACCTTGAAATTTGATATTGTGGTGAATCACCTTTTATGGAGTTCCAGCTATGAATTGTTGGAGTCAATGATAGTTTTGCATTTAATTTTCCCCATGTTGTTTAAATTCCAAAACATATCTCTGCTTTCTTGCCTGGGACTATTTAATTGCCTCTCTCTTTTGTTTTTTGTTTTTTTTGCATACAGGAGCTGCATACAACCTCGGATGAACTCCATTTCTTCCATGGGCTAGTTAAACGACTCAACACAGACCTCCATGGGTTCAAGGTTTGTGGTCATATCATTTCTAGAGCAGTACGTTTTTGAATTGTAACTTAAAAATGTTGGCATCAAAGCATCTGATTGGTAGAGTGAAGCTTTCCTGCTAATTCATCAGATCAAGTGCAAGGCAACCTTTTATCTGTCATTACTAACTAAATGCATTTTAGTACCGTTTTGCTGTTATTCTTTTCTATAGACTCATTTTACATTGGGTTAAGGTGCAAAAATATACATATGTTTTTCCTCCAAGAGCGCCCAGCACCATATATTTTTTTTGTGTGCAAAAATACACACGCCGTTAGGATTTAGGAGCAAAAATACTACTTCCGTTAGTTGACCGTTAACCATGGTGAAATTACTCTTTTGCCCTTAACCCTTTTCTTTTTTAATTATTTTAAACTAAGGGCAAAAAGGTAATTTCACCATGGTTAACGGTCAACTAACGGAAGTGGTATTTTTGCTCCTAAAACCTAATGACGTGTGTATTTTTGCACAAAAAAAAAAAAATATATGGTGCTAGGCGCTCCTGGAGGAAAAACATGTATGTATTTTTGTATCTTAACCCTTTTACATTTTAAGTCCTTTGGAAATTGTTACTCATATGAATTTTTTTACTGAAAAGAAAATATGCTGTAATTAAGTCTTCAATTTCTTTTATTTCGCAAAAGGACGAAGTTCACTCCAAAATAAAGAAAACTAAGGATTCAACTGAGCTTAATTGATGTCAAGGAAGGAGAGAGATATCGTTTCACTCTTTGTTCTTCAATGTTTATTATATTTGTTTAATTATTAATCCATAATTTCCCTATTTTCTATTATTTTTTAAAGTATGAACATGCAAATCATTTTATATCTTCATTATCTTTTTCATTTTTTTGTTATATTCTCAATTCTCAGTACCAAATGGGTTTGGCATGGAAAACTTGTAATATTTTTCATTGACTAATAAATTGTGAATTTAGTTTTTTAAACCGACAAGCTTATATGACCTTTATTTGACAAACTGATGTGATGGATTCCCTACAACTATATGAGCAGGCAACGGTGTCTGAACTCTGGTACGTGGAGGAGCATGATTTGCTTGCCCTTGCACTGAATGGAAGAATGCGCGTTCGCAGTTTCAAGCTTGGCTGCTCAAGAGCACGAAGCTGAACATAGACATGTTCGCAGTTTCAAACTTGGCTGCTCAAGAACACGAAGCTGAACATAGACATATAGATGCTTGTGAATGAAACTTATATTACTTGATGTAATGAAGGTTCTGGTATATTTGTAAATTGTAATGACCATTGATTTCCCACAAAAGGAAAGAACGAGCCTACACACTTGTTTGAAGGTTAAAGAAAACCCGCTTTTCCTTGTTGGGTTTATTATTGAGTAAAAGTTTTTTTATCACTGGTAGTAATTGGTCAAAATTTGTACTTTTTTGGGAAAATTATTCTTTTAACGTATTTATAATTTAGTTCCTCAACTTTGACTTATTTGTAATTCAGTTTCTTATCTTTTCACTTTTTATATTATTATCCTTGGCGTCTTGAACTCATTCTAAGTCATCCAAGAATATCTTATAATGATGTCCTCTAATCAAAATATATGCACTAAATTCATATATGCCATCAGACTCTAACCCCAAGATATATTTTTATATCTGACCTTTTAATCGCGACGATTATTTATTGGACATGCTTATGTGTTTTTTCATACAGGTTACGCTGGATCAAGATCATCATTAGGAGTGTTTGTAGCTATAGCTCACAAAAAATAAAATAAAAAAGACAACCCATAACAAGTATACTGATTACCCAAAAGGTTTAAAAACGTTAATTATATAATTTACTTACAATTAGATAACATATTGACATGTGTCAACTGAAAATGAAGGTAATAATTAAGAAAAACACTCAACCATTATATTTTTTATGTAGCTAAATCAGGGGCAATGAATCATTTAAAAAGAAAAATACCCCAATTCCTTATTTTTTGCAATATATTAAATGCAAAATATTACTCAGGCTGCATGCGAAAAAGAAAACATATAGATAATTAGTGGGCCTAATCCTATCCTTGTGACCATGTTAAGATAAATTGAATGGGAAGAGGTACGAAGTTTGCCCCATTTAGCCTCGGTGCACTTTATGACTGGAAGACTGGGATTGAGTGCTTGTTTGGCTATACAAGATAAAATCTCCTTTTCGCATATTTATTTTGTACAATTAATGACCCTAAGTTTATATGAAAGAGCATAATTATAGTGGGGAGCCTATAAATGGGATCCATGGGGAGCACATTATGTGCTCATCACCTATCTCCATTTTTAAATTGATTTTTAAACGGTTGAGATTTAATGTAACTTATATAAATTTTTAATTTAATATATGTAAAGTTAAAAATAAGAAGGGTTAAAATAAAAATGGTTGATCTGAAAGTTTTTGTTAGGAACAATGTTACTTTAAAAAAGTTTTCAAGTAATATTGTTTTGAAAGTGTTAAAATAAAGCAATATTGCACCTTTGCTTTAGTGAAGAATGACCCAGAAGAGAAGGCTACGAGGGAGACTGATAGCAGTGGTGTACTTTATTGTTAAAAAGTTAACGGTTAACATTTCTTAACAAAAACTTTTAAGATAAACATGTACTTTAACCTAAATAAAGATAATCTTATAATTATCAATTTTCATAAAAATAAATTTATTATTTAAAAAATCATAAATTTAGATCATTCATATTGAATTTAAACGATTAAGATCTGATCCAAGGATGAAAAATTAGATACTGGCGGGCCGCTAAGCAACGAGCACTTAATGCGGACCGGTTCAGAGAGAATGAGGTGGCAAACGGCGAACAAGACGGAAGTTTGATTTGTGGAGGGCACGCGCTTCTGAATTTTAAAGACCAGAGGGCAAATGGGCTGTGGGCCCCCAGTTTACTGTGGATGCCACACGCTTCTCTGTGAAAACAGACGTAAGGAGAGAGGAACATGTAATTGCAATGTGGCCTATTTTTATCAGTGAGTGCACAAGTGACGCGGTTCACTACTATGGAAGAATTTTTCTAGCTATCAAACATATTTTATTTTAAAGTAGGAAACTATATGGATGGATTTGAAAACCTACGTGAGTCATCAAAATTATTTATTTTTTTAAAGAGAATATTCTGGAAAAAAAAAAAAAATAATAGAGAATATTCTAATATCTTTCTAAAATATTCCTTCTTCATTTTCCTTACCGTTCCCTTTTTTTTATATACATCATTAGATTAACTCTAACATTTAAGATTTAATATCTCTAAAAAGTAAAAAATAATACATAGAACACTTTAATTTAAACATAAAGATATGAACTATTTAAATCACATTTCAATTATTAAATTTATTTATTGACATTTTTTTATTATTTACTATTATAATAACATTTTTATAGGATATCAAATATCAACCATTGGAATTAAGGGAAAATTCCCCGCAAGGCTTTTTTTTGGTATTATTTAAAAAAATATAGTTGCTAACGGATACTGATATAGTTGCTAACGAGTATTGATTTAGTTGTTAAGATATAATTGTTAACCATACGGATTTAGTTGTTAATGGTGTATTAATATAGTTATTAATGCTTCATGAAATAATAATAACAAAGGCTGTAGAACGTTTTTTGACATATGATTTTTCTTTGGATTTTTTTTGACAATATTTTCTTAACTTAATCCATCAAGAGGATTTTCCATTAAATTAATCTAACTATGTAAATGAAGAAGTGAAAGGAAGAGGATAGTAAGGAAAATAGAGAAGCTCTATCTAAAGTAGATCCATTATTTTATATATTTATTGATTTTAACTATTTTCTTAATAATTATTTAAAGCTTTTCACAAGACAAGCTGATGTACTACAGTATAAATTTATTCTTGTGAATTAAAGAGGGAGATTGTAAACGAGAATGATTAGTGGGGAAGATGAGGTGGCAGGAAGGATATAGTGGGCGCCAGAAGAGGAAAAGGCACAAGAGGCGTAGATCACGTGGGAAACTCAATGTGAGTGCTTCCTCCAACCAAAACGGCATGGGCTCGCCACGCGCCTTCCTGTGATCCGTTCCCTCCCGCCACGCTCTCTCTCCTTCTCGCCGCCTCCTTCCTCCCCCACCCTCGAGGCCTCGAGCCCTCGACCAAATATCCCTCCTTCTCTCCCTCTCCCCCTATTTCCCAACCAATACCATACTGTTCTATCCCTTGCCTTGCCTTCAATTTTACCCGCCCTCTCTTAAACCTTGTTCTTGTTTTTGACCTTCCCTTCTCAATTCGGTTTTGGAGGTGGTAAGAGCTCCTGTTCTTACATATACTTGTGATTGCTTTTTAAGTGGTTGATTGTCTTTTGAGTTTGATCCAATGAATTTCGGTATATACCCTCTTTGGTTGCTTGCCGGTAGACTTCTATGAATTAAGTGGTCTTTAGAAATGAAATTTGGGGAATTGGTTTAATTTCCCCCTATATGAATTAATTGCAAGAGAAATGATGAATTCGATTTGCTGTTGCTGGCATCTTGATAATTGAAATTTGAAAATACAGTGGGTGTTTTTATTTGTTCTTCTACATGATTCACTTTCCTGAACAATTCTTTTTCTTGGGCATCTCACAGCGTTAGCACCTTAGCAAATTGAATGGTACGGTTAACAATACTGCCAGACTAGTTACAAATTTGTTATACATTAATTGGATTTGTTAGTTTACGAATTATAGTCGATCATTTGATCTGTATGATAGAGAGGGGGGGCCTGAGGAGAAGTCAAAGTGGAGGCAGATAGATTGCTCTGCCTCCAGACTTAACAACTGATAGTTTGGTTTACTTGTTGTATAGCCTTCTGAACTACAGAGGGTTTGCCTATTATATGTTCAATGCTGTTGACATTCTCATACCAAATTTATGCGGATTTGTTTTTTTGGGTCGACTTTTAGGAATTGTGTCGTGCCGGAAGCATTGTGTAAAGGAATCCTTTGTTTTCGATACTTCTTTTATGGGATCAGAAGCTCCTGCTCTGGCAGCTGAGGAAGTCAATATGTTAGAAGGAACATCAAAAACCAGGTCTGTCATACTAATGCCTTGACATTTGGTATTCTTCCTGTCAGCTGATTTGCCTTCCATGTCCATAGTATACTAAAATATTCTATACTTTGCAAATTATTGTGTAGACTTTGAGATTTTGTTCACTACTTTCTTTCTAGTACATCATTCGATCCATTTGTTACTAAAGCACGTTTGTTTACCCATTATACTAATTAGGGTTCTCAAAATATGTTTTTCAAGCTAGAAATTCCTTCAATCGATTTAAAAGCTTTTGATGTATTGGCTTAATCATGTTACAGACCAGTACAGAAATAAGTTTAATTAGTTTTGAGTGTTTGATTGTGGCTCAAAGTAGTTGTGGTTGTTGCGCTACATGTCGTTGTGGCTCAACACCATCAACTTAAGTTGAACGTATCTTCTGAAATCCCTGTGTGCTGCAGTTCTTGTCCCGGTAAAAAGAACAAAGGGAAAGTCCCCAAAAGAATTCACAAGGCTGAAAGGGAGAAAATGAAGCGCGAGCATTTGAATGATCTCTTTCTTGATCTTGCCAATGCTCTTGGTAAGTTCTTCAGCCACAATCTCATTTTTGAGCTTTGCTTACATAACACTACTTGACCCCTCTCTTGAGAGATGTCCAAATTACATGGCTCTTCTATAGAATTACTTTTGGTTTTTGCTCTATAGATTAAGTCACCTTCATCATGTTACCAGACATGATATTAATTTTTCCATTTTCTCCTTCTAACTACTATTTTTGGGTTGGGTTGAACAGAACTAGGTCAGCAAAACAATGGAAAGGCTTCCATATTGTCTGAAGCCACCAAGCTGCTTAGAGACCTGCTTGATCAGATTGAGACCCTTAAGAAGGAGAATGTGTCTCTGCTGTCTGAATCACATTATGTAAGCTCTTAACTCTTTTCCTTCGAATTCACACGATTGAAGAATGTAATCTTTCTGCTAGTTTCTTCTGCTTGTCAACTTCGCAGTATCCTATGAAATGCGCATTTTAGTAATAAGTTTTTATTGTCCTCATTTTATTGATCAGGTTACCACGGAGAAGAATGAGCTGGAGGAGGAAAATTCTGTTCTAGAGACACAAATCGAGAAACTCCATGGCGAGATAGAAGCGCGAGTAGCACAATCTAAACCCGACCTAAATGCACCTCCTCCAATGGAGCTCGGGCCACCTGAGCAAACGACAATTTTCCCTAGAGAGTGTCTCCAATTGCCTTCTGTTGATCCTACATTGCAGCAAGGACCTGCATTATTAGTTGTCCCTTTTGGCCCTCATCTTCAACCTTCTTTTCCCACCTCAAACTCCGTTGTAAGTAAACCTCATGCCAGGTATCCCACCCCTGCAGATTCATGGCCGTCGCAGCTGCTCGGAGAGCAGCCAACATCAAGCTAAGAGAAGTTGAATTTGCAGAGTTCTATTTTCACTAGCTGTTGGCTGCACCTTGTAGAGCTAGTTCATTTCCAAATTAGCAAGAACACTATGGAGCCTTCGTACATAGATTATATATTAGATGTCTTTAGTTCTAATATGCTACTCACTCATTTATTTAAGGATTAAGGTGCATTTTTTATCCAGAAGTTTTCAACACGGGACAATTTGTCTGGTAGTTTTTTAGATCGTAATTTTGCCTTAGAAGTTTCTACAATGGAGGAATTTTGTCCGGACTATTATCCCAGTTAATTTTGATTGTTAATTGACTACATATGTTGAATTAGTAATCCACATGTCATCTATGCAATTTTTGTTAAATTGTAAATTTGCACCGGAAGTTTTAAATATAATTTTGAAAAAAAGATGAAGTAGATGACAAAGGACATACGGTGCAAATTTACATCTTAAGAAAAATTATATGGATAATATATAGATTGTTAGCTCAGTATATTTGGTTAACTAATAGTCAAAATTAATTGGGATAACAATTATGACAAAATTTTTGAACATTTTCGGGTCAAAATTGCCTTCTAGAAGTTTTTTAGGGAAAAATTGCCTTTAGTGAAAACTTTCAGGATCAAAATTGCTCCTTAACCCTAGATTTAATGATGGAATTAATTTTCAACTCGAGCTTTTGGTCCTATTCTTGGTTGATATACTTGAAGTGGAATGATTTCCTAAAGAAGAAAGCTTAACTGAAGAACGTTATTATGGGCAATTTGAATCTTCTAGAGTTATAAATCTAATTACATATGATTAAAAAATAATGATGGTAGAAAAATGTTTATATGTAATCATATTGGGTCACTTTTACAATGATAGACAATTATAAACGATATGTCTATATTGGAGGATGTTTGTTTTTAAGGGAAAAATACTTTCTCATGTTGTAGGAGAAATTTTTTTTCATGTCACACAAATATGAAATGGTGGAACTTACATATAATATAAATTAATTTATATATGTGTGTGTGTGGGTGCCACCATTTCATATGTGTGTAGGAATTTTCTTCTCATGTAATATCATAACATGAGAAAATCAAATCCTTATTTCTAGATGAGAAATGCTTTAATCACTATGGAAGAGGAGTGGGGTTAAATCATAATTTTGTAAAGCTGCTGGACCCTAAGTAAAGGCCACGTCCCATCTTTATCTTTACTTCCATATTCCAAACCATGTAGGACATTACCCGTATTCTTTTCTTTTCCCCGAAATTATTGATAACATTATGGGCAGTTGGGCATGAGGTCAGCAAAAAAACCCATTGCTTGTGTTGGGTGTTCATATAACTTCAAAAAAATGATATTATAATCTAATAAATATAAGTGACGATTATTTTAAAAATATAAGTAGTGCTTTATTTCTTAATTTGTTGAAATAAATTTTATTTTCTTGGAAAAACAAGTTATAATAAACTCTATAAAATCTTGCGGCTTTAATGCTTGTTTGTCTTCACATTAAAAAAAAAAAACACCTTTTTTTAATGTGAAATAAAATAAAGGGTAAAGGTGCAATTTTACACATAACCTTTACCCAGAGGAGCGCCCAGCACCATAACCTTGTTTTGGGAGCAAAAGTACACATAACGTTACGTTTTGGGAGCATCCAGTACCACGGGCTGTTAGTCAACCAACGTTGACCGTTAAGTCTGACGGAAATGAACAGTAACTCCGCTAAAATTACAATTTTGCCCTAAGTTTTAAGCTGAAATTACCATTATGTTCCTAATTTTAAATATTTTTTTTTTAAAAAAAACACTAAAATAACTCCTCCCCGCCGGTGGGCCCCACCACCGACCACACCGCCGGCGGCGGCCGCCCTCCCCTAACGCCGGCTGCCGCCTCCGGCAGCTTTTTTTTTTAAAAAAATAATTTTTTTAAAAAAAAGTAAAATAACCCCTCCCCGCCGGTGGACCCCACCATCAGAGGTGCTACTCTTTCCTTTCCACTGCTTACAGACCCACGGCTTCTTCTTTCTTTTTGCTGCCAAAACACACCTATACATATATAATCATTTAACACACCACCCTTACAGCAACCACGGCATGAATATATCTTCTTTTATTCTTCATTGAGTTTCAGCGACACACACACACATATTTATATTGATGCTATTGATAGCATGACTGATGACAGTAAGGAAAAGAAAAACTTTAGCATGTTTCCTTCTTTCAATATATATGTATTCTCACGTGCGAAACAAAACAGAAGCAGTATATATACCTATATATGACAGTCCAGAAAACAAAACCAGGTTTAGAGACACAAAATAAGATGCCAACCTTCCCCTACACTTAGTTTTCAGTTTCAGCAACTACTAAGACTCAAAGGAAGGGAGGCCAATGGATTTACCTTCAAAGTTCAAGTTGAATAAAGAGGATGGTGAGACTGCTTTTTAGCTCTGTTTTCTGACGGTGATACAGGGGAGGATGAAGCTTCAGTTTTCACTCTCAACTCTCACTCTCTCCTTCGTCTCACTCTGTGTTTTTCTTTCTGACTAAGTGCCGAATGAAATGAGCAGAACTGGAACGAATAAAACCATTTAAATAAGGACCAACGAGACTCACAATCCAGACGCAGGATCCTTCGGTTACAGAATATTAGTTTTTTTTAAAAAAATTATTTAAAAATAGGGGCAAAATTGTAATTTCAGCTTAAAACTTGGGACAAAATTGTAATTTTAGCGGAGTTACTGTTCATTTCCGCAGACTTAACGGTCAACGTTTGTTGACTAACGGCCCGTGGTACTGGACACTCCCAAAACGTAACGTTATGTATACTTTTGCTCCCAAAAAAAGATTATGGTGCTGGGCGCTTCTCTGAATAAAGGTTATATGTAAAATTGCATCTTTACCCTAAAATAAAATAAGTGAAACACTTTTATGATTCATACAAAATTATTTAAAATAGGCGAAACTAAAGTATAAAACTCTAGAACTGTGGAAGAGACCCAACATCGCAGGTGGCAAATTCGGAACGGGAGTATGTTGAAAAAAGAAGGCTCCTTTAGTGAAAAAGATTCGGTGCTTGAAGCCCCAAGTGGTCCTGCACTATGATCAAGGTATGAACGCTCAAAACTTGAAGTATATAATCTGTAACCAAACTGTAACAATGAACGGCATGATTAGAAATCGGAGCCTACAGCCGGATGTACAGACACTCTATCTCTCACTCCCTAAGGCGTTACGTGCGGCACCCCTCCGCTCTCACTCTCTCTCTCTGTTCTCTTCGGTCTGATCGAAACCCTGAAGCTACAGATCTCACTTGAGAAATCACAGTGCAGAAATGGGGTCTGGAGGTAGAAATTTGCTCAAGGTGCTTCTCAGCAACTTTGATGTTCTTGCTGGGTAATCTCTTTTTTTTCTTTGTACAAGTTACTGTATTTACAAGTTAAGCTGATTTTGCCTGTCGCCCTTTGGATTTTTTAATATAATATCAATGTCATTATTGTTTCTCACTGACTAATAATATATCTTTCGGATTTCTCGTCCAGCCCATTGATCAGTCTCGTTTATCCTCTGTAAGTACAATGTTTAATCTTTTTTTTTTTTGTTTTTTAAATAAAAATAAAAATAAAAATAAAAAGGAAGTTACTTTAACTAGCCTGGAGTCATTTGGAAACTCAATTTAATATTTTTTCTTGCGGGATTCTTTGGTTCAATAACAGATATGCCTCAATTAAGGCGATTGAGAGCAAGTCTCCTGTGGATGACCAGCAATGGCTCACTTACTGGATTCTCTATTCCATGATCACCCTATTTGAGCTTACTTTTTATAAAGTTGTTGAATGGTAATCAAGTTTCTTGCCTATTGCTCTGAATCATCTTTATGGTTTTTTATATGGTCTGCTTGATAAACGAGAGGCACTCTAGATTTTATCCCCAGAATAAGGGTTGCCAGCAGCATAGTTAATCTTTGAACCATTTTCCATTGTCTTTTAGAAACATTTTTCCCATTATGGGTGAAGTGCATTGGTAACGTGTTGTTTTGTGTGAAATCTTTTTGGATTAGCACCTAAAGACTTGCATATATTATATCCATTTGAATGTGTACATCGTATTGATAAATTTTAAGGAAACTAATGAAGCTCAATACAAGTTTAATTTTATTTTAGTTGTCTAAGCATTGCTTGCAGACATGACATCCTATTTTTTCCATTGTGTTTATAGTTTTCAATAATGGTGTCATACATATACAAACATGAATATTTAAGAATAAAAGATTGTAAAGTTGGAGGTATTACCATCATGGAAGGCTTAATGGGTTTGCATCAATGCAAAAATACTTAGAGAGCTTAAGGTATTTAGAGGAAATGATACTATTAGACTACAAAAGAATTTCCCAACCTTTTATTGTAGGATCCCAATCTGGTCATATGCAAAGCTGATCCTAACATGCTGGCTGGTCCTCCCCTACTTTAATGGTGCTGCCTATGTTTACGAGCACTATGTGAGACCCTTGTTCGTCAATCCTCAGACTAAAGTAAACATCTGGTACGTCCCAAGAAAAAAGGATTTCTTCAGTGAGCCAGATGATATTCTAACTGCTGCTGAGATGTACATTCAAGAGCATGGAACAAAAGCATTTGAAGATATGATCAAGGTATTTTCAACTTGTGATGCTTTAATATTGCATATATATAACACAAACACACTCTTTATTATTAATTCTTTCATGCCATGATTGTCCCTGTTGTGTAGGCTGATAAATCAAGGCGGAGGAGTGATAGCTATACAGCATATGCTGATCACAGTTATGGATACTGAGTATTATTGTTTCTTCAATCATGTGAAATGAAATATTGTAGAGCATGTCTTGGATGAGAGGACGGGTTTTCAATTTTCATGGACATGTTATAGATTGGTTCTTTTATTTTATTTTTTCTTCTTGCTGTTGGAGATAGTTGATGAAAACCCCTTGTCTTCATATGTTTTGTATGGTATTGGATAGTATGTAATTATCTGAGGATTGGTCATAGATTTAAAATCCCGTGGTGGTGACACCTAAGGTATATAGATAATGGAGATACAAAAGCAGCCGTGTTGATATTATTCTTAGTTGGCTTACGTTCCCCTCCCTCACTTGCTTCATTTTAGCAATTCAAGCATATTGATTCAACATAAAGTACAGTTCAGGACCCCAAGGTGAAGCCAAGTTGATTTTTATAGTGTTCTTTCTTCTCTTGGGGTACTCGTTTGAGGGATCCGATCTTGCAATGTGAGGAGTGAAAGGGGGCTTGTAAACTGTGAAGTCAACGTCCAGAGGTTGGCAACAATGATTTCATGTATGGACTTTATCGATCAAGATAATGATTTTTTGTTTTGATTCTTGAGTTTTCGTGCTTACACAATGCTCTGCTGTCATTTGAAGAACTGCTGGGTTTTGTACTCGTGGTTCCTAACGTGCTGCAATGAGTGCAATCATGTTCCCATCCCTTCTAAAAAAGGTCTAATGTGAGGACTAATCACATTCAACCAAGGATTATTAAACCAGCTTCGTTTTTGTTTTTGTATTGTTCTCGTGTAAAAGCAGAATTTATTACTGGGGAAGCAATCAGTTAATCAATTAACTTACATATAAAAAGGTATTTTATATTGAGCGAATGGTCGAAGGGGCAAACGGATGGAAGGAATTCCTTAATACCTAGAAAATAGGTATATAATTGGGAAAATAATAAGAAAATACCATTCCAACTTTAAAATCTTAAATTAGTCTTGTTGCCTATAAAAATATAGCCTATAAATATTAACTACAAGATTATAACAATTGATAACTCATTTTAATAGGAAATCACTAATTTAAGATTTTGAAATTCAAATGGTATTTTCTTACTTTTTTTTTCCTATATAATTTTATTATCCCTTTTTTTATTACTATCAATTTTTTTTATTCAATAAACTGAAAATTTATTTATGAGTTAATAAATTTTTTTTGGGGGTATCTTTCCTCTCATCCATGAGTACTATTATTAACTTACTACCATTTTTTCCTGTAAGACCAATAATATTCTTTATTAATAGTGGATGTCAATTTTTTGTTTGGGGGTAAAGTGAATAAAAAGCAAACTTGTTTGTCCGATTTAACTATTTAGTCAAAGAAAGAATGATAACTCTCACAATTTATATCAAAGGTTTGCCTGAGAATAAAAGTCCTTAACCCTTATGTTTAGTGTCTTGTTTTAAAACCCTAACAGTGTGTTTAGTTTGAGGAGAGGGAATGAGACGACTTCCATCAAATTGCCATAAATAAGAAAAAATATTCCCTTTTATTAAGAGTATATTTTTGAAATATTGAAAATTTTTCATAGGTGAATTGGTCAATATGATATGAAGTAAAAAATTTCTCTCTCCTTCCCCATCAAACCAAACACACCCTAATGGTAGATAATGGTAGATAAGGGCATGAAACTAAACTTGTTGGTTCTGCTATTACGAGTAAACCGCAATTGATTCTACAGTGGAACACTATCCCCAATATTACAGAAATCTACCATAAAACGCATAGATCATTTGAGGACAATACCAGACTTAGAAGATCTACTAGTAAGGTTGATCTCACAAATTAAAATAATTGGGACAAAGTTAAATACAGTAATCACGTT
The DNA here is from genome assembly GCA_037074495.1 of Acacia confusa. Taxonomy (NCBI): domain Eukaryota; kingdom Viridiplantae; phylum Streptophyta; class Magnoliopsida; order Fabales; family Fabaceae; genus Acacia; species Acacia confusa. The sequence goes on along the minus strand of CM073505.1, from coordinate 43,964,760 downwards.
ATTTGAGACATGAATAAGCACTCAGAAAACTCAGCAGCTAGTATCATAAATAAAAGAGGAGCTACAAAATGATACTCCCAAGCCCCAAGTCCCAACCATGGCTATAAGCCTATAGCCACTTCCACTTCCCAAACTGCAGCAGTTAGGAGTTCTTATGATCTTATTCGGTAGAAGAAAAGGATGGTGATAACAACTTAACTGGAAAGACCAGTTATTTCTTGCTTTCTTATTGTCCATCCAGCTCGTTCAAGGGTAAGTAAAGCACCACTCCATAGCCGCCACGAGGACAAGTGGCATCATGTCACTAAAAAACAGAAGTAGGTATGTTAAACAGCATCAGGACAAGCTACTTTTATAAGATGATCAAGTTTCGGGGTCGGCTTCAGCATCATCAATATTCAAATTTTGGTTAAGATAATCCTGCGCTTCTTCTAATGCCGATTCCTCTTCATCAGCAGCATACAAAATCTTCTTTATTGCAACAGATATCTGCAAATGGAACGCATGAAGTTATGAACAATAACTTACACTTATAACTCGTCTAAAATTAAACAGACAACACAGGTAAAAAGCACTTAATGTTGTTAATAAGCTTGAGATTGTTTGGATCAACAAGATGCGTCAGGGAATTAAAAGTTTGTAACATTTATACATGCAACCTGGTCCAAATTCATAAAATATAATACCATGGCAGATATACATTTTGATTTTTTGAGAGGCAGAAAAACCAATGTGCAACAAACGGAAAAGAAAAGTTATTTCAGAGCTTCAGACTCTACAACGTATCTTAGACAAGAATTAATTAGTTAGGGAACTTAGGGCTGACCACAATTCATCCAATATGCTGCATTATAACTACGAGGGAAAAAACTATTTAAATTAAAAATACAGATGTATTGGCCCATATCCAGTCAACCATAAAGGTGTTGAGGAATTCAGATGATAGAAAAGCATCAGCTAGTACATGGGAATGGCTTGTATTGGCCCATATTAAAACTATTTAAATTAAAAATACAGATGTATTGGCCCATATCCAGTCAACCATAAAGGTGTTGAGGAATTCAGATGATAGAAAAGCATCAGCTAGTACATGGGAATGGCTTGTGACCGGGGCTAAAGAGCATGAGTTAAATATCATCACTGAAAAAGTAAGGGGAAAAAATAATTGCAATACAAGCCTCAATGGGAACTCTTACAGGGAGATTCTCTAATTCTGAAGTCTGGCAAAGAATTTCTATGTCCCTCAATTTTGCAAAGTAGAAGTCCCTTTCTTTTTCCAAAAGATCCACAGAGAGTTTGAGATCAGTAATCTGTGAAACAGAATAAAGAACTAAACAATGAGCAAACTAAGAGGGTAAACAGGTTTTTCCAACTAAACTTGAGCAACAAACTCCCAAAAGGAATGCCGACATAGAAAATATAAATTTTAGTTGAGTGTGGGTGTGGAAACAAGCAGCAATACACAAAAGGAGAATATAGAGTATACGCAGCAATATCCTTGGATAGAATGACAAATATAGAGGGCCTAATGTTTGTACCTCCTTTGACAAAGCCTGAATCTCTGCTGAAGAAGCTGCTTCAAGGAACGAGCCAAATAAGAGTGACCAGAAAATCAGAGACCAACAAAAATGAGTAAAATGGTAAAGCTAATAGGAAAATTGCAGTTCAGACTTAGGAGAAGCTAATAAGCCAACCAGAAGTTCTATTAGAATTGAATGCATTGCTTGAAGCAGGATTGTTCGTGTTTGTCTGCAGTGATTTTGTGTTCCTCAGCGAGCTCTTAGTCCGGTCTTTTCCACCTTTATTCCTTCGCTCCACAGGATTATAGTTCCTGAAAGAAAGGACAATATTTGACACAAGCATACAGTAAAATATGAGCAATTTATATGCATGTCATAGTATCATTTGTCTAAATATACAAAGGTGTATTCAATGATGAAAAGGATACTCAGAGCAAGTAGCATACTCATTCACAATGCCACCGTTCACAGAATCACAGTGGCGTTTCAGCCATTGCAAAAACTCCAAGTTGTCCAAAGGTCGTCCTTTAACAAGCCTGTTAACTTCAATGTGCTGTGAGAAGGCAGTAATGTTAGAACAATAAAAGCAAGCACAGGTTATTATTGTGCTACAATAGTTGATGTATATAATTTTTGTCTTTAAGATATTGCCATAAACCATGAGGATTGAAATTCAAAGCACAAGACACACATGATGGCATAGAACTTAAGCAACCAACAACATTGGGGTTGGGTTTGATGACAAAATCAAAATTCAAACACCAAGGTAGTACCCAGGGGATGAGGATAAAATGAAGAATAAGAAGAGACACAGAGAGAGAGAGAGAGAGGGAGAGGTCTAACTGTGAAATGGAATAATGCCATTCAGCATACCCATATAAAAGCATATTCAAGCCTTAATAATGATACTAACGGCCAATATAATAGAACTTTATTGATGCTAAATCATCCCATTGAAGCCTCAATAAAGAAATTATGGTCACCATGATGTCAAACTAGCATGAAAGGCATTGAGCAGATATCACAACCAAAAGTTGTAATAAGCCAGCGACCCATCAATATTTCTCACTTTCCATATTTCTTAATTCAGTGAATAAAGTACTTCTCTCAACATTTTATTATATCTCAATCAAGTCCAAACTGAATAGACAATGTCCATGGAATGGGAGATGGAGACCAACCCCCCCAACCCCACAGACACACACAGATAGAGGTTAGAAGCAACAGATATCGTCCAGGAAGAACTGTAGCTCTATAGCATACAAATTACAAATGGAATTTACCTTGTCAATTTTCACCTTGTTGAATGTTTCCTGCAGAATTTTGTAATTCTGTATCATATCATACTCTGTTTTTGCATCAAAATTCACCTAGAATAAATGCCAGATTGCATAAATATGAATCTTTCAAATAAGATATATTATAAGATCAGAATAGAAAGGATAAATGAAGCCAAGTTGCCACCTTGTGCATCGGAACAACCCCTGGATATGTCAAGTCCATCATCTGGCATTGTACAGCACCAGATGCAGCCTAACCAAGAGATAAAACAGGATCAGAATCAAAAGTAGAATTCTGTCGGATAAAGTTTAAGATTGATACACATGAAGTAACTCAAGCATTCATTTAAAAGTCAATTTTCAGGTTAACAACACGGCCGTCTTTGATGACATAAATTCATTGCCTCATACCAAAAACGAAAAAAGAAAGAAAAAGGACAAAGGAGAAGACAGAATATACATTCGAGTTTGATGAAAGCAGCATGGATTTCAACGTTTGAAAACAGCATTAATAATTGAGGCAATGCAAATGTCAACTTCTTTTTGAATTTCCATACTCACTTCGAAGTTATAAATCAGCAAGTCGAACATAATATGTGGGCCGATACTTGTACAATATTAGCCAATTTGCTGTAATTGTGGAATTTTTTTAAAAAATAATTTTTCTTCAAATCTTGCTAACCTTAGAACAACTTGAAAATAGGCAGTATATGACACGAGAATAATTTGAACTTTAATGTATACCGAAACAGAGCATTTATTAAGAGGAATCGTGTCTTGAAAACATGAAAAACCAACTCTGATGAATTTATCATGAGTAGGAAAACTGTTTCCAAAATTTAAAACAAACAGAGCAAACGAATTATCACGCTGAAGCATATCAAAAGGCGAACTTTTCACACGTCCAATCAATATTGAAATGAATTGCGATATAGACCGTCAGACATCAACTTTGTAGAGTCCCAGCGAGATCCTTTAAGTCTTTAATCCACCTTACTAGAGGTAGTATATTCTTGGCAATTCCGATTTGGGTCTTTCTCCAGGACGTCATCTATTACAAGGAAAACGCCCCAGGGGACAACATTCTTCCTGATACGTAAAGGAATGGAAGCAACCCTTCAACCTAAGTGTAGCACCCCCACAAAATTTTGTTTAATGCCATTTGGGGAATAAGATACAGATTTCACTCGACGCAGCATGCAAGAAGGGAAAGGGGGTAACCAGATAAGCCTCTGAAAGTGTAATATAACGCGCAAAACAAAAACCAAAGTTACCTCCTCAATGCGCGAGAGATTCAGCTGAAGTCTATTGTTGATCCAATTCAAAATATCATTCCTACCGACAAAATAGCCACTGTCCATGGTACCTATACACGACGCCATTTCTGCTAAAATCCCAGAAAACCTTTCCTTCAGAAGAGCCCACGAAGAAGGGGGGTGAAAGATGGAAATGGATGAATGTAGAAGAAGAAAAGGACGATTAATACGGTGACTCGTGTAAAGGGAAGGGTTTAGAGACGAAATATTAGGAATGTTTAAAACAAATTTAGGGTAAAAAGGGAATGCAAACGAATGGGAATTGAACGGCGAGTGACTAATTGAGAAAAAAGGCGAAAGAAGAAGAATGAAAGATGACACGAACAAGAAACCAAAAGAAACCTCACACTCGACAGTCCTGCGAATTCACACTCTACTCACCATTGACGCATACAAGTTAAAAGCAAGGACAGGTGGGAATCCAACCCCTGTTTTAAAAAATTAAAAAAATTAAGAATTATCAATTTTTGAATTCTGATGATACCGTCACCCTATTTTGGTGCCAGATGAAACGGAAAAAGATTTGGTTTTTTAAAATAAGAGTATGATACTGTTGTAGGAAAAAGCGGGTGAATTGAATTGAATCCCGTTGATTCTTTTGTTTTGGTTTTGGATGTAACATCAGCTCGCAAGATATTCTTTAAAAGTCTCAATATTTAATTTATTTTCTGTGTGTTTCTGGCAAAAAATAAAAAATGTTTGTGAGTTCTGCTTTTGTTGAACTAAATATTGAAAAAGATGGCTACGTTAATTTGTCATTGTTAACACGAGCGCTTTCAGTAGTATCTGGGACAATGCTTTTGCCATTTTTGGTAAGAAATCATACTTTTTTGGTTGTTAACCAACCACAATTATTTATTTATGGAGATGGATGCCTAATTTTTGTGTGCTTGACTGCTTTTGCTTCATTGGAAATGGTTTTCCGTTGTTAAAATGTTGTTAAAATCTCGTTTTATCACTGTAATTTTATATTTTTATGATTTTTTTCATTAAAACGATTTTATTAATTTTTCAAACGATTTTATATTTTTTTAATTTTACTACGTTACGATTTTACATTTTATGATTTTTTATCTCTCTTCTGATTTTACATAAAATCTCCATTTTAACAACCTTACTTCCTTCTCCATAGAAAAAGATGAAATTAGCTTTTAGTGGGGCAAGGGTGCAAACTTAAGACTTATTACTATTTTGTGCCTCGTCTTCTAAAACTTCAAGACATTTTTGCTCTTAAAAATTTGTTGAAAAATCCCCCTTGTAAAATTTATTCTTTAACATTATGGTTTAAATTCATTCAAAATCTCACTGCAGTTTGCCTTGGATATTACACACAGTTAAAGATAGAAGAGATTTGCACGTAAATAAAGATATGTTACATTAGCCAAAGAAGAGTTGCATCCACTTAAGAACTTTATAACCTTTAAATATATGTTAAATAAATTTCACAAAGAGTGTTTCTTTAGCATTTTTTTTTTCAAATGCATATATGTTATTCAGTGAAATATACAACATTTCTTATTCATGATTTACCCCGTAACTAACCCTTTTGATTAAAAAATTTAAATTGGTTTATAATTTAAAATTTACTTGTTATAATTTGACTGGAAAAGGTAAATCTAAAATTGGCAAGTGTTTTTTTATATAACATATTGATCCTAATTCCTAATATAAAATAATAATATTTTATAAGAAAAAAATAATTTTTTTATTAATTTAAATATTAAAATCTGAGTAATATGTGATAAAAATTAATTTAATTATGATTATAACTATAAAATGGATAATCACATAACACCTCTAAATGATTGTTCAAATTTGCCGGGTAAAATTGCTCCTCAGGTTGGTGGGTATAAATGTTTAAAAGCTATCTGGGCCAATTAATGGGCCATAAGCCCAAACGACTGTTACTGGGAATTAGGGTTTTAGACCTTGGGGCGCCTTAAGAGGCTGCATCTGCTCATTTCTTACTCCCACAGGCGGATAGCTAGGTCGCCACAAGCAGAGGCCAGAGAACGTGATCGCCTGACGGCTCCGACGAAGCCATGGTTCACGTTTCATTCTACCGCAACTGTAAGTTTCTCTCGGATTAATCGCTACTTTTCTACGCGTGATGCATTGATATTTAACAAAGTTAATTGATTTCTTCACTGAAAAATGCTTGTTTCTGGTTGATTCGAGGATTGCTGATATTCTCGTGGTAATTTGGGACTTTTTTATTATACAGTCTTTAATTTTTTTCGGCTATGATTGAAGTGAATTTTATGAATCGGGTCATTCTTATGTAAACATTCTGGAAATATTCGGTGATCAATTTGTATGATAACGTATTGCATTCTTAAATAGATGGGAAAACCTTCAAGAAGCCTCGTCGTCCGTATGAGAAGGAGCGTTTGGATGCTGAGTTGAAGCTTGTGGGAGAGTATGGACTGCGCTGCAAAAGAGAGCTGTGGAGGGTTCAGTACGCTCTGAGTCGTATCCGTAATAACGCAAGGGAGCTTTTGACCCTTGATGAGAAGAACCCACGTCGGATCTTCGAGGGTGAAGCTCTTCTGCGCAGGATGTTTCGATATGGGCTTTTAGATGAGAGTCAGAACAAGCTCGATTACGTGTTGGCTTTGACCGTGGAGAACTTCCTTGAGCGTCGTCTCCAAACACTTGTGTTCAAATCAGGGATGGCCAAGTCAATTCATCACGCCAGGGTCCTCATCAGGCAGAGGCATATCAGGTTTTCTATCTTCCCTATCTCTTTTAATCCAGTTAAAATATGGGTGCCAAACAAATTTGTTAGTGTTGTTAATTCAAGTTTATGAACAGTATGGATCTTTATACCTGCTTTGAATTACCTTCATAATGCTAACAGTTCAGAGATTCTTAGCTTCAAGATATGTTAAGTATCAAAGTTTAGCTTTAAAATCAATGTCTAGAAGTTATTGTGCCCCCAAGTTTTGAAAAGTGGACTTTGTTTAGACCGGACTTGTTGCTTGTAAATTTGGAGAACTGCTGTTTTTTCTACTGCAGTAAAGAACTCTTTTATAATAGATTAAAGCTAATGAGCTCATACGATCCCTAGGAACTTGCTCCTAATTTCTAATTTCTAATTTCGTTGCTTTGGTATTGATGATTGTATTAGTTTTTGTTTGAATAGATTTTCCCCTCGGACTCAAAAAAATTATCTAATCTAAATATGTAGACTCTTATGAATTCGCATCTATTGCTGCAATCTGTTATTGTATGTTTTTTCCTGGGGTAATTAATTTTTTATGTCTTTTCGACTGGCCAGGGTTGGGAGACAGGTTGTGAATATCCCATCATTCATGGTGCGAGTTGATTCCCAGAAGCACATTGACTTCTCACTTACAAGTCCGTTTGGAGGTGGGCGTCCTGGAAGAGTGAAGAGAAAGAATCAAAGGGCTGCTGCCAAGAAGGCTGCTGGCGGAGATGGAGATGAGGAGGATGAGGAGTAAATTATGGATTTATGTTTTTGTTATGCTCTCAAATCTTGTCTGAGATTTTTGTTGGTAGTATTTTTAGTTTACTGCATTTTTCAGTTTCATACTTTACAATCCTTGTTTCTGGTTTGAAGAAAGCTTTGCCTGAATTATGGAACATTATCTATTCTAAATTTACAAGTTTTGCTCCAAATTCCAGGACTTGATGTCACTGATTGACTTCTGAATTAAACTGATAGCTTACCTGTTTGTGGAATATCATAATTGATGATTTCCATATTATGTTTGGAGATTACTGTTTATCACTTTTTTGTAGGTTAGGCGACGTTGGGATGGCCAATTAAACTTGGTTTAATCTGTTGGTTATTTGTTATTTGAGTTTCATTCGAAGTCTATGATTCTTCATGATTTTAGATTTCTTTAGTTTGTTTACTTTTCCATGAGTAGAACCGTATCAGAATCAGAATGTATCCTTGTTCCCCCCTTTTGGCTCTTATCTACGTCAGTAGTATGTATGCTTGTTTCTGATTCGACGTATTCGTCCCAGACAAATTGTGTATGATTTGTGAGTAAATATTCTGATTTCAAAATGAATATATGTAGTTGTATGAATGTTATAATTGATGATTGGTTCTGGGGTGTAATAACTATTAAGATAAACAGCAACGGGCTTGGAATAGAGCTCAATATGAACCTATTAGGTCTAACTCTGGCACTTGTGGCCTATGCTTGAGCCAGTGCCTTGGCGCACGGATCAGTTTTAAAAATGCAATTTTCTTGAAATAATTGAGTTCCGGTCCGAATATGCCTAATATCCAGTTTATTATTTGGAATCTCGAGAGCTTTTTACCCCCTTTTGGTAATGGTACTGGAGTTTTATCATTAGTTTTTTTTTTAAAAAAAAATAAAAATAAAAAGATTCGATGTACAATTCAGCCATGACGGGTTAAACACTTAAACCCAGACCCAGAGATGCCACGTAGCCTCTGCTTCCATGAACTAAATCGTAACCCGCAAACTCTTCAAGCGTTGAAATATCAAAATCCAACAATAATTTGTTGCCTATGTTAGTGAGAAAAGTATTTAAATCTAAATGCATTGAAATATGGTCTAAACTGGTTAAACAAAAATTAATTATATTCCTTCTTTACTGACCTATTAAAAGTGGCATATTTCCTCCACCCATAATTAGTAAGGCTCACCCATTTGGGCACATTTCTTGAATTTGAAATGGTATTAGATGACGTATCAAAATTTATTTGTAATGTCCTCTTATGAGCTGACAAAGTGATTAAATCTCAGATCATTTATCATTTATGCTTTCCCAAAGTGATTTGATCAGCCTTGTGAGCATACTTTCAAACCTAATTATCATAGCCAAGCGCAACCCCAAAAAACAAAAAATTAATCTTTTTTTTTTTTTTTTTGTAGGAAGCAAAAAATATTTCGGTCAAGTTGTCTGGCCCAAAAAGTTGTCCTACTCCCACTGGGTCAAGCCCCAACATTGGGTAAAAAGCCCAGTGATAGATTGAGGACACTTTTTACCTCATTTCAAAAAAAAAAAAAAAGAAGGTGAACATCTGGTCCATTTCACTCTTCTAAACCCAAAGCCCAAGATGTTGTTTTTTTTTACAAAAATGGATTATAACATGAGATTCATGAGATTTTCGGAGCAAGATATAATTGTAATTGATCCGGTGTGGATCACAAGTTGGGTTGGACTTGGCCCAGGGTGAAATCCCGGGGTCCTACGTACCACAGTGTGGATCAAAGTTCACGTAGTTCGAGAGTATATGGCAGGCTAATGATAGCCAGAGGGAGTGGTGTGTGTGCGCTGTGTGAATAGAAAAGCTAGGGTATTTGAAGTCTGTACCTTGTAAGGGGTTTACCCTATTTATAGGCGTACCTGGGCCCTATCTTAATCTGTTGGATTTATCCTTTATTTTAGGGATATCAAGATATGCGTTTTTGAATAATCTCCTTCTTTCATAGGAGGTTACCATAACGATAGATATTCTTGATAAAACCACTCCTATTTTCAAGGAAGCGGTTATGAACATAACTGAAGCCATTTTGACTAGGCTCTCTGGTTATTGGGCTGGGCCCATTTGTGAGATATTCGTAACAGTAATTATAATTTGGGAGTTTTAATTCAAACGTCCTCTTTCGTCTAAATTGGAAAACTTAAGGTCCTTTGTTTTAACTTTTGCTAAAATTTCCATTTCCACATTTGCAACAAATGTTTCTTACGTAATTTACTATATTTTTTGTTAAAAAATACTGATGATAAATGGATGTGTTGTAAGAATATCATTCACCAAATGATTAGATCGAATCAATGAAATTTGTATTTTCCCCGCTCGTTAATTTCTGCCAACGAAAATTTAAATATTAGTTCGTTGAAAAATGACTAACCCTTCTGCTAAAGTCATTGATGAAATTTGTTTGTAATAACAGAGAACCTCTCGAAAAGAATGGCATAAAGGTTACATAGCCTGGGATCTCATTTATCTTGCATTAAAATCTTGTAATTTTACCATGTTACTCAATTTATATAAAAGTTATATTCGACATCAATAGATGGCAAGAGTTTCTGAGAATAACACCTCAAGAGTTAGGACAAAAGTTTTATAAATATCAAACTATTTAAAAATTACAAATAAAACAAGCCATGCATTCTTTAAAATTTATATAATGTACGTACAGGCCCCACCTAACCAAGAATAACACACCTGAACTTTAATTACATATCTATACAAGTATACAACTGCATGTATCTGTATGTACGTACATGTTCACAAAGTGCTATAGCATTGGTTCTATCAACCTTAAGATAATAACATTAAAGAAATAGGTGTATATCTCGCCAAGTAAACACCAAGTATATATGTAGGTCTATTTTATGTTCACATATATATATATATGGAGAAGCTTATAAGAACAGATAATATGGGAAGACAATCCATGGCTGGTAGAAGCTAAAGCCAGGTAGGTGGGGGTGTTTGGAGGGAGGAAGTTTTAATGTTACTGGAGAATACTTCGAAGGGTTTGTTCATCAATTTGAGTGATATCCACAGAATCCATGAGGCCTGCTACTTTCTCACTAAGCTCATCCACCTCTTTCTGAAGCTTCTTCACGTGGCTGCATGCTTCTTTCACTATCTTCGATACTGATGCCTACACGCAAAAAGGGGGGAAAAAAAAACCAACACTGTTATTCTCATTTAGTACTTCTTCATTGTTATGAGTGAAGTCATGACAACAAATAAATATTAAACTATCTCTTCAATATATAAATATATTGGGTATCAATATTAAAGAAAGGTAGCTAATTAACTTAATAAATATGAGTTAAAATGATAACTTTTTTTAATTTTCTCCTCATTTATAAATGAGTATTTTTCAATTCCTTCTCTCTTTATCTTTAAATTATCATACTACTTTCACTTGTTACTCTGAAGCTAGACTTGTAATAAGGATCAAACAAACTTATTTTTCAAATTGGACTTATAAATAAGAATTAAAGAATATATATATATAGTATAGTTGTAAGTCGTCTTACCCTTGAGTTGGTTCTTTGGTTCAGCCGTGGCAGTACTGCCTGTAACCTGGAAACAATCTCATTAATCTCATTCTCTGAGAGTTTTGATGAAGTTCTTCTGCTAGACATGATCAAAGATTTGAACTTTGGCTCTCTTTGATTTCTTGTTCCTTTGGGAATGAGTGAAGTTGCTGGCCGTGATCAATACGAGGAGCAAAGAGGACCTTAAATAGAGACAGATGTGAGGAAAAGAAAAATTCAGAGTTAAATCAATGCACTGGAATAGTACTAATCAGGGCCCTTCTGTCACGTACTCTACAGAACATATGGTCCACCTTCACAGTGCATTTTCTAGTTTCTGACGCCATCATCTACCTATCATATTTTCTGATGCATGCACCCTAAAGAGCAAGTTAGTTTTTAAATTGTTAGGGTTTTTTTATATAAACCCTAAACACTTAAAATTGCAGATGTTGTTTGGTTCTCGAGAAAGTTAAGGTTATCTATATTATGATTGTCAACTAATCCAAAATGCCCCTTCACATTTAATTTTATCAAAACGAAGATTGAAGAAACTATGACAGGTGTTTATGTGCTGCGTTAAATATAGAAATTTTTTGAGCCTTTCTATATATATGTATCCTCCGACTTTGTCCTGTTCAAATTTTAAAGTCATCACAAGCCGGTTAGTTTTCAATTTCATACAATATCTAAATTGTAGGGTTGGTAAGAATAGGAAAAGAAAAATATGTAATGAAATGTAGCTAGGAACAGATATGATCAGCCAACAACATAACAAAATAAAAGACGGCATTGTTAACTGTACTGAAAACTTCAACAACTATTTACTGTCATCTGTTAGGTTTCTGTACTGTTTTGATGGATCTCACCTCATGCTCAATATATATTTACATGGGCTAATACCATCTCTTTGGTACTTCAAATTTACTCTCAGAGGTTTTGGTCCTTCTAATAGGTTCAGGTTTTTATTGATTTTTATTGAGTTCTAGGGACCAATATTTCTAAAAAATAAAAAATAAAAATTGAAGGACCAAAATCTATAATTTAAAATTCGAAAGACTAAAATTAAAATGATGGCAGACTTAAAGAAATAAAGATTATATTAACCTATATAACATACCCTATTCTATTTGTTGATTGATCCAATTAATTTCACAATCGTCTCACGCATCAGTTTTGTGTTCGATCTGCTACCTAGCCTCTGGCCCATGATGTTGGCCGAATATTAATTAACCGACAAACGAAAAGCATCATTCACACATATATGCTACATAATATTGTTTGTGCTCCTTTTATATATGTTTTCAGATTTTTCATTGTATATACTTAGCCTACCACGCATGTTGTTCCTGAGGTCATCAATTTACAAGACTGATGAATGCTTATATAAATAAATAAGATAAAAAAAATTAAATTAAAAAGAGCTCCCTTGATTATATATTATGTACATACTTATGAAAAAAATTTAATGATTGGTAAATGTAGACAAAAATGCTTATTCATAAGTCTGTATAATATACCAATTGATTGTATGATTAAGAAGAAGCAAAGGAAGACTTATTAAAGTGTGTTTAATTCAAATAGTGAGGTCATTATTTGGTAAACAAAACAGTGAGGTCACTGACTCATCCATTGAGTTTATATTATATTATTGCACTATCTGGTTACAGTTTTACACTGGTGGGCAAGTATGAAACTTTTTTTACATGCAATTTAGGATTGAAACTTTAGTGGTAAAAAAATTGGGTTAAGGAGATTGAAGTATTTTCCCAAGTATTATGTCAATTATCCTAAAATATTTTTTTAAGTGTGCCCAGCACCATCAAATTTTTTTTAGGTGTATATGTCTAGCACTCTAAAGTATTTTATTGTGCAATTTTTTTAAAAAAATATTTATTTTTCAAAAGAAATTTTGCCCATGAAGTATTTTTTTAAAATGAGCAATTTAAACTTGCATGAACCCCAAAAAGTCTGTTAAGTGAAGGTGTATTGAGCACCTAAATTATTTTTCATTGGTAACTTTAAGGTGTTAGACGATGCCTAGAAAATACCTTAGAGCGGTAGACGCATCACAAAATACTTTAAAGTGTTGAACAGATTTAGAAAAGTATTTTAGGGTGCTAGATGCATAATCATAAATTACTATAATATACTAGATGCATGTAGAAAAAATTTTAAGGATACTGGAGGCACCACAAATTATTTTAGGATATTGGACTTGCCTAAAAAAATTACTTTAAATAAGGGAAAAATTACAAAATGGTTAATTTGTGCAAGCCTTTAACTTTATGTAGAAAGAAATCTTGTGGACCCATAAACAAACAGAAGTAGACCGTTTGTCCAAATTACTGGTTATATTATCTTTGATATTATACTATCTCTTTGTAATAACATAATATCTACTTTATTATACTCTCTCTCCAATTCTAAATATAAGATAAACTTTGTAGCAAAATTTACAGTACAAAAACTTTATCTTAGACTTAGAACCAGAAGGAAGGAGTATTAGGGATAAGTATAAATTAAGTCATGAAACTCAATCCAAACACAACATTTGGGAAGGTAACAGAGAGGGGGTAAATGCTCTATGTGGAGGGTAGAGACAAGCTAAGCCCAATAATTGGACGGGTTTGGCGTTATCTACCATACCCTATTATTAAACGTTGCCCTAACTTTGCGGTTGCGATTTACTACACAGTACCAGCAAAACCAGATTTTTGTTTGGAAAGACACATTGACACGATTGTTATATGTATGATCATACGTGTCATTTGGTGATTGGATGAACCAAATTAAACAAAACAACGTGGACATGCTCAACCAAAATAATCCAAGCAACCATACCTCACTGTCATTTGATTTTCAGACACCCCCCACATCTCTCTCCCTCCTGCTTTCGGTGATTCAGTGCTTAAATTTCGCCGTCTATGTCCCACACTCATCCCAAAATGACATCCATAAATAGTTTTCTCCCAAATATATATTAATTACTCTAAGTAAACTCATCATATTAACCTCACTTGAATTAGTTTGTGCCCTATATGTGTCTATTCATTAATTGAATCATATTATTGGAGTCAAACAGTAGGCCGGGATGAGCCGCAAGTCATCTACAACCCAAGTCATCCACAACCTAAGTTTAATCCTAAGAGTGAGAAAATTGATTGTGTAGTGGCATGGGGTCAGGTTCCTAGACTTACCAAAGCCACTGTTTGATAAGAAGTTTTTATTGAATTTGGGGAATTCCATAAGAAGGGCTATCTGGCTGGATATTCATACTGCTTAGAGGGCAAGAGGTAAATTTGCAAGGATGTGCATTGAACTGGATCTTACTAAACCACTAGTGCCTGAATTTAGTGTTGAAGGGCAAATGTTGAGTGTGGTTTATGGGAGTATTGGTCTGTTATGCAATAGGTGTGGTTGAGTTGGGCATACCAAGGAAGGATGTGTTGTAGGTAAAGGAAATATTCCTGAGGATGGCATGGAGGTGGAGAATAAAGATGAAACTAATAAAGGGGAGTCAGACCAAAATGATGCTAAGGAACTATGGAAAATTGTTAAGAGAACTAGGAGACCAAGGGGGAATGTAACTCCTGTGCATAAACAGTGCCCAGGGTCAAGATTCTCTGTTTTGAATGAGTCTAATAGGGATGAGGATGGGCATATAGGAGGTTCAGAGGGAGTTATGGCTGAGGAGGTTCTAGCCTCAGAACATAGTAAAGGGGTGATAAAAGTGTTTGAGAAGAGTGGAGGTACGGGGGGATCCACTAAAGGGGTTGAGAGGGGGAGTGGCAAGAGCTTAGGAAGAGCTGAGAAGGAAGGGAAAATGGTGAATGAAGGGGGAGGAAAGAACATTTTAATAGAGCAAAATAAAGGAACTTCTGTGAGAGTTGATAAGGGCATCCAGTGACTATACATAAGCTACAAGATTGTTCCTGAAACAAATTTGGAGAAATATGGGGAAGGAAAGTTGACATGTTTGATAAGGAAAATTTGCATCCTGGTGAATACTTTAGGGTGTAGGAATAATGGAGGTAAGGGGTCAGGCTTTGATGGATCAGCCTTGTGAAAAGGAGGACCCTATTGAAAGCTCGGGTATGGTTATGGTGGAGGAATGCATGGCTCTTGCGCACTCTAATTAATGGGCTCTCTGTTTTATTAACCAATGTTGATCATGGTTGATACAATGAACATTTTAATTTGGAATTGTAGGGGTCCTACAAGCAAAGGAGTTGCTGCTGTTTTGCGGGATATGAAATTCAGATATAAACTAAGTTTAGTGGTTATCTTGAAGCCAAGAATTAGTGGGGTGCAAGCTAATAAAACCATCAAGAATTGGGGATTCAAATATTCCGTGAGGAAGGAGGCGGAGGATTTCTCGGGAGGAATTTGGATCCTTTGGGAGTTGGAGGACATTAAAGTGGATGTATTAACGATGGATGAACAGTTGATTCATTGCAGATTGAGGTTTGGTAAGGAGGAGATGCTATTTTCAGCCATTTATGCTAATCCTAATGAGCATCGGAGGCATAAACTATGGGGGCTACTGAAAATTTTGGCTAGGAAGATGGTTATTCCTTGGCTGTTGGTAGGGGACTTTAATGATATTAAAACCCCGTTAGAACAAAAAGGAGGGGGAGAGTAAATGAAACGAAATGCAAAAACTTTAATTCATGGATACAAGATTGTAATCTCATTGATTTTGATGCCAATAGCCCTTTTTTTACTTGGAGGGGTCTTAAATGGGAGGGACTTGAGAGGGTGCATAAGAGACTGGACATGTGCTTTTGTAATGTCCAATGGCAGGAGAAGTTTACTAATACTAAGCTGAGTGTGATACCGAGAGTGAGTTCTGATCACCATCCATTGCCAATGTGTTTGAATGTTGTGGAGAGGAAGAATGGAGGAAGACAGTTCAAGTATCAAGCTATATGGCATATGCATGTAAGCTTTAATGAGTTCATGATTAATAACTGGAGGGGGGAGGAAGAGGCTCATGTGAAGCTGGTTGACCTTCACTTGCTCTTAATTGCTGGAATAAAGAGGTATTTGGGGTGATTGAAGGAAGGAAGCGAAGATTGCTAAATAGGTTGAAGGGTATCTAAAGCAGTATTGATCGTAGAAATAATCCTTTCCTTTTGAGATTGGAGATTGAGTTAGAGGAAGAGTTAATGCATACTCTTAGACAAGAAGTCCTTTGGTTTCAAAAATCAAGGAGGAGATGGTTGGAAGAAGGAGATAGGAACACGAGATATTATCACACCAAGACCCTTTGTAGGAGAAGGAGGAATAGGATAAAAATGCTTAAAAATAGGGAAGGAGATTGGATTGAGGATGAAGAGGAAATTGCAGCTATGTTTCAATAGTTTTACCAAATTTTGTTTGAGGAAGATAGAACAAATAGAGTGTGGAGTAACACAAGATAAGGGTGAAAGCGGGGCTAAATCACCAAAAGGGGGGTGAATTGGGGATTTTAAAATTCTTTTCGAAAGTTCTGTTTAGAAACACGAAAACAAAGTATAACAAAGAGTAAGGAAGAAGAGTGAGACACAAAGATTTATACTGGTTTGGTCCAACTCTTTGACTTACGTCCAGTTCTCAGGCTCCCTAAGATTTCCACTATCACAATTGATTACACCCTCTGTAACTCAAGAGTAATTTTCTCACTAGAACTTACTTTCCCTTACAAGTTATAATCAATAACCCCAATCTCCAAGTCCCCTGATTTGAGATTGATTACAATAAATGATTTGCAAACAAAGTACTCTCTTAAAGAGTGGATGGAAATAATCACTGAAGAACAATAGTGTCAAAAGACACTTTTTACAGGAAAACTTAAAGAGTAGTTGAAACTTGAATGCTTTTTCATTTTCTGCTTCAATGGTTGTTGAGAAGAATTGAATGTAACTATATTTATACTTAGAGAGTGTTAAATGACCGTTGTAAGCTTCAATCTGATCATTAGTGCACTAATCTAGCTGTTGGAGGCACTTTGGTATCTTCTTTCTCTACTCTTTTGTTCATTCCTTGTGTTCAGAGGATAAATGTTGACTTCCTTATGTTTTTGTCCGTTGGAATGTCAATGACTTGTTTAGATAAGAAACATTTATCTATTTTGCATCGTGCAGAGCTTGTTTGATCAGAATATAACAAGTTAGTTGTACTTTGCATTAAATGCTCTGACATGTTTTTTACTTGTGTTGAAACAACAACTTTAATCTTCTTAAATCATCTCTAACTAAACTGAAATTCACTAGCAAATAGGTTAAACATATCTAGTGAAGTTGATAAATGATATTAGGAAGCATTAAGATCAAACACAAAAGGATTCACATATTCGTTAGATTTGAATTTTTAAAAGTTGCGACTCAAACTCGAGTATGTTTACCAAAACTGTAGTTTGTCATTGTGCACTTATGCACAAACTTGAGTTTCCACATAAAAAACTCGAGTTCCCTCCTTCTAGAGAGGAAAGTCGCGATTTGAGTTTTGGAACACCATTTTAGCTAGAGACCAAACTCAAGTTTTCAGGCAAAACTCGAGTTTTGGACTTATAATACGTATATGTCCAAAACCTCAAAACTGTAGTTTTCAATCAAAACTGGAGTCTTGAAATTACTGAAAAACATCGATGCTCTCTACATGGCCAAAACTCAAGTTTTCAAACCAAAACTCGAGTTTCTACTTAAACATTGAAACTTTGAGAGATCTGAGATATTTCAAGACTAGGGTTTCTAAAACTGGAGTTTTGAATTCATAGAAAAATAGTAATATTTTGTGCTTGGCCCAAAACTCAAGTTTCCAAAACTAAACTCAAGTTTCCATTTAAAAATATGAAAACTTTTGAAAAATGGAACCAAGTGAGAAACTAGAGTTTTCAATTCAAAACTTGAGTTTTAAAATGTTTTAAAGCATCAAAAAAATTTCTCAGGCTAAAACTCAAGTTTTCCCAAAACTTAGACAAACTTTTAGAAAACTAGGAAACTAGAGTTTCCCTCAAAACCAGAGTTTCCAAGAGTCAAAAACTTAGATGACTCTCTGTATGATCAAAACTCAAGTTTCCAAATAGAAACTGGAGTTTTGCTTTTCTTGAGAAAAACATTGAAGAGTCTCTGTATAGACTAAACTCGAGTTTCTAATTCAAAACTCGAGTTTGTTCTGATGAAAAACTTGAAATGCTCTCTGTAAGGCTAAAACTCGAGTTTCCACATGGAAACTGCAGTTTTGCCTTTGATTATTAAAATTGAGCTTTTCATTGTCAAGTCAAAACTCAAGTTTTGATTCCAAAACTCGAGTTTGCCTTAGACAGTAAGTTTTTCACTTACTCAAGACAAACTTTAATCTTAGTTTACAATTGTCTGTTATTATCAAAACTCATAGAGAACTAACAAAGGGTAGGTACGAGAAGGAAGATTTATTAAGGACAATGGGAAGGGCTCCAACTAGTCAAGAAATTAAGAGTGTATTCTTTCAAATTAGGGCGTTCAAAGACCCAGGTAGTGATGGATTCTCTGTTGTTTTTTACCACCAGAATTTGAATGGGGTTGGTAATTCAGTAATTCAATTTACAAAGACATTATGAAATAATCTAGAAAGGATTAGAGAGATCAATGAGACCTTGTTGGTGCTCATCCTTAAAGTTGATCAACCAGAGATAGTGAATCAATTTAGGCCCATTGCTTTGTGCAATGTCATCTATAACGGTATGTCGAAATTGGTGGTAAATAGGTTGAAACTAATAATGGATAGTTTGGTATCCCCTTATCAAACTAGTTTTGTCCCTCGTAGGAGTATCCATGATAATATAATAATTGCCAAAGAATTGGTACATTTGATGAGTAAGGTGCAAGGAAGGAAAGGGTACATGGCGATCAAAATTGATCTTGAGAAAGCATATGATAGGATGGGATGGGAGTTTATTGGCAATGTATTGGAAGAAATTGGCTTGGATGAGTTTATAAGGAAGGTGATTATGGGCTGTATTAACTCCTCCAATATGGCTATAATGTGGAATGGAGTAAAGCGGGAGGTGTTTGAGCTGTCAAAGGGGTTAAGACAAGGGGATCCGCTGTCTCTTTACATTTTTGTGTTAGGTATGGAGAAATTAACGCATTTAATTGAGGATTGTGTGAGTAATGGAAGGTGGAAGCACATGCGTATAGGTAGAAACGGAGTCATGATTTTCCATTTGCTTTTTGTTGATGACTTGCTGCTGGTTTGTGGGGCTGAAATGGATAATATATGTGCTGTTATGGAAGTATTAGATGAGTTTGGTGACATCTTCGGGCAAAAAGTGAACAATCAAAAAACAAGTATTTACTTTTCGAAGAATGTGGAAAAGAGTAGGCAGAATGAGATTTGTTTGTATTATGGATTTAGGAGTATGGAGGATTTGGGAAGATATTTGGGAGCACTTTTGACAAAAGGAAGTGATAACATATGCAAATTCCAACATTTGATTGATAAAATACAAAATAAGTTAAGTAATTGGAAGAGACAAACCCTTTTGTTTGCTAGAAGAGTTACGTTGGTTCAGTCAATAACTAATCAGCTGCCTATATTTTATATGTAGCACTCTTATATCCCTGTCAGGGTTAGAAACCAGCTGGAAAAATTACAAAGAAACTTTATATGGGGTAGTGAGGAAGGCCAGAGGAGTTTACATGCTGGGAGAAGATATGCCAAGAAAAGAGAAATGGGGGATTGGGATTGCGAAACCTCGAGTACATGAATGATGCATTGCTAGCTAGAGTTGCCTGGAATATTCTAGTTAATCCAATGAGTTTGTGCTCCAGGGTACTGGTGGGCAAGTATGGTAGGATTAAGGAGTATGGTGGAAGACCTTGGTGAGACTCTGGTCGAAATTCCTAGATAAGGTGCATTAGGAGTTAGGGAATGGGATTTAATCAAGTTTTGGCATGACAAATGGCTAGAGGATGGGAGTGTGTTAGCTGATTTCTATACTGGGCACATCTCAGAAGATGAAAATAATTGTTCAGTAAGGAGCATGGTAGGAATGAATGGTGGTTGGGACATTCAAAAGATTGCACGATGGGTGAGTAGTGAAGGAGTTAAAAGAATCCTCGCTATGGAACCCCCAAGTGATGCATATGGGGAGGACAATATCCGATGGGCCACATCTATACACAACAGGTTTATGGCAGATGATTTTCATCATTCTTTAAGAAAGGAGCATAGGTTGGGCGAGAAAGTGTGGAATGTCTTGTGGAGATGGAGGGGGCCAAGAAGAATTTAGCTTTTTCTATGGAAGGCTATACATGATAGGCTCCCCACTGGTAAAAGACTTAAACGGGTTTTGGGGGTAAATGCTTGCTGTGAAAATTGTAACGAGCAGTGTGAAAATTTATTGCATGTGTTGAGAGATTGTCACACTGCAAGAGAATTATGGGAGGTTTTAAAAGGTGGGTGGATGGAACCTGAATTTCTTACTTTGCAGGGTAGAGAGTGGATTGGTGCTAATATTGCCAATAGTGAAAATGAATGGGCTCTGATTTTTGGCGTTGCTTGCTGGTTGCTGTGGCAATGGAGAAATAGGCAGCGGTTTGAGGAAGGATTCCAAAAAATAGAAGTATGGTTGTATTCTAGTATGTACGTGAAATAAAGAAAGCAAGAACGGATTTTGGGAAGTCAAATGTTATTAAAAGGGAGGCCCTGATCAAGGGGGTGGCACCACAGGAGGGGTGGTTTAAAATCAATGTTGATGGTGTGTTTAAGGGTGGATCAAAAAATGGGGGAGTTATAAGGGACAGTGATGGATGGTTTCTGTGTGGGTTCTCCAGGAAATTGGGGGTAAATTCAGCTATAAAGGCTGAGCTTTGGGCAGTTCCGATTGGACTGGAGGTAGCTGCAAGCTATTGCCTTGACTAGGTTATTGTTGAAAGTGATTTTGCCTTTATAATGCATTTGCTTTCCAATTTGCAGGTGTCTGATGGTGGTGTACCACGACTAATGGCTAACATTAGTAATGCTGTTAAAGAATTCAGCAGAGTTAATTTTGTGCATGTGTTTAGAGAGGGGAATTCATGTGCTGATACCATGGATAATTTTAGTTGTGAGCAGGAGGAGTTCAAAGTTGTGTTCAGTGATCCCCCTCAGTTTTTAGTTCCTTTGTTGTTTAGAGACTGTACAGGAGCTGCGTTTCCTAGACTTGTTGCTAAAGTTTAATCGAGAAGGGCGTTTGCCCCCTTTGTTACCAAAAAAAAAAGTAAGTGGATAATAGTGTTTATGTTAGAAATGCTTTAATTCCAAAGATTGAAACCGAAACATCCTTGTTTGCTATTGATCACACATTTAAGAAGTTTTTAGCCAGGTCAAATACGTGACTACAAGAGTTGAGCAGCTTCAATTTCAGAGGTAGATGAATATTTTCAAGCCAATTTCATTGAATATTATGAAACAAAATTTGACCTTTTGGCATGGTGGAAAGTGCATGCGTCCAAGCTATAAAGCTCTAAATTTAATTGCACGTGATTTGTTGGCAGCATCAATCTCTACAGTGTCTTCATGATCCGCTTTTAGTACTGAGGGTTGAGTACTAAATGCTTTTAGAAGCTCCTTATCTTCAAATATGGTTGAAGCACTCATATGTAATCAAAATTGGCTACGCATAAGTGCTCCCCAATTAATGAAAGAGACTGATGTTGATAAATTTGTGTATGTCTTTTCATGTGTGGTTTCAACGAGGAATGATGAGAATTATGGCGCTTTAATATTAGTGTTTTGTTGTAATTTTTATTAAAAAATTAGTGGTAACAATGTAGTACAAATGCAGAATCATATTGATTTTTTTTTAATAAAAAAATACATTATCAGGATGCCCACACCCATTCAAAACCACACAGATTTAACCTAGCCCATTTCACATGGGTTTTGACAGACATTTGAGGGGCATAGACATTAAGAAATAAATGGACGAGAGATGCAGGATAACCATTAGGCAGCCCATTTAACCCAATGAACAACCCTATTAAAGAGCGCGTCCTCATGCACAAGGCACATTCAGATGACAATGACCCTTAATTAATATTCACACTGTTTAATTATGAAATGGGTAGCTTTCAAGGTTGCCCTTTGTTTTTGTTGTCCTGTATATATGTGCCTTAATTTCTTCTTTAACTGTCAATTTTCTTAACATAAAATTATGACAAAAGTTAGAGAAAAGGTTCATATACAGGTTAAATTACAAAATACATTACCTCTTTATCATATAACCAATGCAATTCTATATGGTAACAAAACAAGCCCAATAAGGAAGACACGACCAAACAAAACCACCACAGGGAGAGAGGCTTCAAGCACCCGCATATATGGTAACAACCACATTCCCATGATCCGGAAGGATAGGAACAAACAAACAAAACATAAGAGATAAAAGAGGCAGGGATCACCATGGGAAAGGAACTTAATTTTCTTGAGCATTCCATCTATTGTATAGCTTGTTCACTGAATTCTCACTATTTTTTTGTCATTATCTTTGTGTACATATATGAGAAGCCATTAACAAAATTATCTCCCACGATCTTTACCATTTTTTCACTATAAACTCCTTTTTTTGTTAGTAAACCCTATACCTAAGATCCTAACTAACAAAAATTAGGTCAAACACATTCCAATGGCGTATCCATCAGAATCCTCATCTATATATGTATCTGGATGATGAAGCCAGTCAGCAGTGTTTGATTTTCTAAAAACATCTCGATAAATTATTTCTATATCCATAGAAACTAGTTCAGCATAACATGAAGCTTTCTTATATCTTATGCTATATATATTCTACTAAATATACATATATATGATTATTAAACCTTGAAATATTATATATGGCTTCCATTGAAGAAGACAAACCAATAGTTCCATCCCAACATTGTAATCATGCTCGGTTGATATCCGATATATAACTCTTTCCTTTTTAAGATTTAAAGGCATACATACTAACCATTTGAGGTTACACGCGAAATTCAACCTATAATCTTTTACAAGATTAACTTTTTTGTTTTTGAATAAAGCAATGGATATAATTAATTGACCAACTCTTTAGTCCTTATTATAAGGCATCAACTAACAAGTGTTTTTAGTCCTTTTTATAAGGCACTTACAAGTTTTCAATGTGTAATTAATTAATTTTTCCATGTTTGCCAATATGAGGATAGTGGGAGATGGTATCATATTTGAGTTTAGGGTAGTTAATAGAGGTAATATTGAAAATCACTTGAATTTTATAACAACTTTAATGCTTTTAACTAATTTTATTAGTTTATGAAAATTGGTAGATGATGTCTTATAATAAGGAATAGAGGGAGTATATCGGTACATCAAGAAGACAAATACCTTCATCAGTTTCATATCTTATAAGAAAGGTAGTGGTTGATCTAGAAAGTACCAATTACTATCCAATTTGTGAGCCAACTTAGTTATGTGCTTGGCCATCATAAGGTTCTCTCTAAGTAAATAAGAGAGTCACCTGTCAATAAATTTGGCTTTCCTGCTCATCCGTACGAACGATCTCCAGATCGTTCATATCTTTTTTCTATTTTGTAATTATTTTTTTACATAAAAAAATCATTTTTTTAAAAAAAAATATTAGTTTAGAGATTAACTTTATTTTAGAATTGTTACCCATTAAAATTTATATATATATATATAAAAGATTTGGACAGAGCTCGTCCATACTCCCCTGCTCCTCCAAAGGATCAGTAGGAAACCGTTTCCACTTATCAATGAAGCACTGAATCGACTTTCATATTATTAGATTACAAGAGTATTGCTGCATTGGCATATCTCCATTTTTTTTTAACTCACCCATCCTTTCACTCTTCTCCGAGCTGGGGTATTCCAAATTTCCACTGCCTAGCCTGCCTAGGTCGGCAGTTATATACCCTAGGCTCTCAACATCGTGCAATATATATATATATATTCAACACGACAGTCTATATTACTCCCCCAATCAAGACTTATCATCCAGGACTTGTCCATCTCTAGGGTCTCTATCTAGGTTTCGTAAAGACCTTAAAGCACTCCGTTACATCAGTTTCCTTGTTCACTTACATGCATGATTTGGGAAGTGACATCTCAGTGTAAACATTAAACAATTTGAGACCACAAAGCAACTTCCATTTATACAGTAACAGTATAGAGTGATGTGACCACAAAAGGACCACCCGGAGAAGAAAACTCCCTCAACTGAATGTTGTTTAATTGATCATTGACAATTGACAATTTTTTATCGTTTATGGGATTCACACAGTCAAATACCTGTCTTTGAATTTATACATCATTTGCCCCAAAAGAGTGTGGAATCAAATTCTTCCACAGTGTAAATAATACTTTAGTATTTCCTTTTCTCTTTTTGGGGCTGTTGCAATAAAAATTTTAGAACCACATAACCATTATTTCAGAGAAGTCGGTGGCCACAGAGGGTACTTTAGGCTTTTTAATTTTCTGGTGCCTTGCCCTACAAACAATCAACCAAGTCCAACTATACATCAATTTCTAAAGAAACGGTATGGTGGTTGTTCAATCAACAAACATGTGACTGACAGAAATGTCTCACAAATTTAATAGCAACCTGCATTTTGTTTCATCTCCTAATAAGGTTAGTTAGTCAGCACTGGGAGGAGACAAAAGCACAGACAAAGAATCTTGTTGGGGATGTTTAAAGGTACGGCTTCATTTAATTTTCCGCATAAAACCTATTTGCACCCAATTTATGGGTTCATCAAAAGTTCTACACCTTGTCGGTTTAGCTACAAGATTGGTTTTATTTCATTCTGTCTCTCATTAGTTTAATTCAGTGTGAACTAGTTTGAAATCATGTTTTTTTTATATAATTAAATTTTAGGAAAGGGGTTGAGTTTACCCACGATCCAAGGCAGGGCGAAATCTCCCTTCCTTCTAGGTGATATCAATATTGGACAGGGCGAGCTGTCTATTATCCTCAGACGATTACCCAGACACCTAGGAGCTAGGATGCTTTCCTCAGGACTTTGACTAACTCTAGAATCAAACCCTCTCCCTTTGGGGAGTTTGAAATCATGTTAAAATAAGTATTCTTTTCCACTCACTTGTTTATTCTCCATTCACGATGTTTATATATTTGTCAGCCATACTCATCAAAAATTATATCCGGTGTGGTCTCAAAGTCCATGAGAGCTTATTGGGCTATTGAATTGTGAACCTTACTAGAAGTCAATTTGGATCTATTATTTCAATTGGGTTTGGTTCAGTTTGGATCTATTCCTTCAGAGAATGAAAGTTAGCTTGTTTGTATCCGCCCATTCATGAACTTGGTCTCCGTTGCTCGGTATCTTTGTTCTCTGCAAAGAGGCCATTGGTTCACATAATTTACATATTACCTTGGTATTATGATGCCTAATTGCCTATGGCCTCAAGTTCCTCCAGGCTAGAAGAAGAGGAAACAAAATGAATTTCCTCATTGTACATTTACAGTGTTATCAACATCCAAACATTGTACAATAATACACTTCGATCTAACCTCATATGAATAAAGGAATGGCTAAGAAATATTCTAGGAAATTAAGTTTATTGCAAATTCTTAAAATACTTTTTTTGCAACAATAATTTGTGTTAGTTCAGCATGTCCACACGTCCATCTAAATCTTCATGCATCATCACTGTACTTATCCAACCCTGCCGTGCTGTGCATGCACTGAAAATGAAATAAAATGCAAAGAGCTTTTTCCCACAAGCTTCAACTCGTGAACACTCTGCTCTTCACGATCTTTTCTGTCTCAGTCACACTCAAGTGCTTGACCCCATTGTCCCTCAACCAATTTTTACCAACAGCCAAACATTCTTGCATTTTGTTTTCTTCCATCTTCAATAACTTGAGGCCTTCACTGGCTTTTGGAAAGAAGCCTTCTGGCCTCAAACACCATGCCCCAAACACGCCAAATAAAACACCCAAATCATTGCCAAACCTTTCTACCCCACCAGTGTGAAATTTGACATTGCTCATAAGGATACCAGTAAAAATTAATCGATCAATTCCTGCTGCCAAACTTCTCCAGGCCCCAACAAAATCTCTACCGTTCAAACCTTTTTCTACTACTGACATTTTACCTTGCAGATAATCCAGAGCCTCAATTAGAGTCTTAGATACAGTCCAGCCATCTTCACTGTCTTGCCATTGCCTTCTGTTCCTCACATAATCCCGCAAACGAGCATCAAATCCTCTCAAAATAACTAGAGATATCTTTTCAACCCACTCCTTTCTAAACTCCTCCAACTTCTTTATGTCCTCGTCAAAGATAGATATCTGGGGACACTCTGACAATCTTCCATTACCTCTATCAGAGTTAATTGACAATTCAACTTTATCATCCTGTTCCATCCCCATTTCAAGGAAAAAGACATCCTCTGACCTTTCGCTTAAAACAGACTCTAAGTAGTGAGCAGCATTGACAGAAATTGCAACTTTGATTAAGGCATCATCATCAGTCAAGGCAGTCAATCCTTCAGCCTCCTGGCAGCGGTTAAGTATGCAATCAAAAAAATTTCTTACAATAGGAACAGCCGCTAATTTGAGAAACCTTAACCTCAGAGTAACAACAGGCAATGATCTACAGCGATCAATTAGAGATGCTAGATGTCGGAGAAAGGCATTGGAAACCAGAGGAGACTTGTAATCATCCATACATGATGACAAAACAACTCCTTCAATTTGCTTCCTCCAGTTTTTCTCTTCATCAGTGACAGATTTTAACTTGCCTATGGCATCATTGAGCTCTATTTCTGCCCAAAGATCAAGCCAGTCTGGTCGATCACAAAAAACAGAGAAAGAAGAAATTTTCCGCAAGATCCCATCCTCCTCAAAGGACAGTAAGATCCCAGACTGCTCTACCAGAGCCTTAATCCTTTTATCAAAAGATATCATCAAGTCAATAAGATGCAACCATGAAATCCGAGCAGATGATGGAGAACTTGTAGCAGTTTCCTCCTCTAGTTGGCTAATGTAAACAGGGAATATTTCTTTTGCTAGGTACGTTGATAAGGAGGTTACCATTGCAGAGATCCATTCTTCTCTACAACTATACCCTACAAGCTTCGCTTCATCAACCAATGGCTGCAATAATTCATCCATAGAGCCAACATAATCGCTTGAGATTTTATATGCAAGAGTGAATATAAACTCTGGCTTATTAACCCATTTAGAGAAATGCTGTTGGGATGCCAATGAAATGGGATTCACAAGCTCTTCAATTGCCCAGAGTGGTTGGTGCTGAGCAACTTTGAGGTCATGGCCCTCAAGTTGCCTGGCTTTCCTTTGTCTTTGCAACTCCTGTAGGCTGCATAGGGCAAAAAAATTCTCTGAGTACCTGAGTTTGAAATCTGCCTGCATACTCAATAGAGGATTTGAAACTTCATTTACACTCCTTGAATCTGACGCCGAAGAAGAAAGAGGCGGGGGCCATCCAAGTGAAGCAAGCAGGGCCCGATGATCAGCTATTGCCTGGGGCCTTAAAATGGCTAGACCTCGATCTACTCTATGATCAACTGCTGATACCAGATGCTTCCACTGAGGGTGTGTCCTTGTAATTGTAGTTAAAACTTCTTCTGTTGTTTTAAGTGTTTTAATAGCAAGCCGACGCATTTCCTGCAATAGTTGAGCATATATTAAGGAATATAGTGATGGTATGAATTGTAATATCTCTTGATCAGATTAATATGAAGAGCTCACTTCTAAATTCTGGGAAGAAGAATGCTTTCTTAGGTTTTTGTTCATAGTATATGATACAGCATCTTCAATATCACCAACCAATGAGTCTAGTTTTAGTGCCGTCTCTGAAAGGCATAGTAAGCAGTTTAAGAAACCAGTAACATTCATTAAATAGAATAGAAAATTAAAAAAAAAACAAAAACAAAAACAGGCAATTATTTATTAGAACACAGCCAATCCAATAAAAAGGAAGAAAGAATACTTAAAAGGAGCCCAGAGGACTCACTATGCAATCACATTATCGGAAAAGCATTACTGCAGAAGTGAGTTTCTTCTAATGGTTAGAAAAAACTAACAATAGAATTGAGTGATGGCGCAGAGTTTATACAAACTCAACTTTTTTCTTACACCCTTTATCAAGCCCTCAATTAATTATTTTATTTTCCCCAAACCAACACAAGTATCATAAATATTATCATTCATTTAGGAAATATCGAGGGATGGATTTCAACCTTCATGAAGAGGCTGGATAAAATAGTTTATTCTCCCAATACCAGCACATACCTCATAAAACTTATTCTTCTTCTTCTTTGACAAAATGAAGAAGTAATTATAGAAACCCGGTTCTCCACACCTTTGACCTTGGAGAAGAATGTAACTATTGGAGCCACAGTTCTTCAGCTCAGAATACTTCAAAGTTCAAACTGTCTATTAAGGTTGATGATGCTCGGATGGTTCACTAAATTTCAGTTTCCACCAATTTACTCCAATGTGAACTCATACATTTTCAGAATTTTTTGTGCTGAAAAAGGTCTATTTGACCATGACAAAAAAAAAAAAGAAGCACAACAAAGCCTAGAGTCCAGCGCCAGTCCTCAGTCCCCTGCCTAGGACATCTTTCTCTCATAAATCATTTCCCAATGGATTGTTCATCCAGAAATTTTATTAAATGCTTGTCGTAATTAATCTTTAAACCCCGTCATCAATGGTATCATAATGCATAACTGCATACGGGCATGAATGCCCATATAGGAGGTTATTTGACCTCCAATGTGAACTCATACATTTCCAGAATTTTTGGTGCCGCAAAATGTCTATTTGACCATTGAAAAAAAAAACGCACAACAAAGCCTAGAGTCCAGCGCCAGTCCTCAGTCCCCTGCCTAGGTCCTCTTTCTCTCAAAAATCATTTCCCAATGGATTGTTCATCCAGAAATTTTATTAAATGCTTGTCGTAATTAATCTTTAAACCCCGTCATCAATGGTATCATAATGCATAACTGCATACGGGCATGGATGCCCATATAGGAGGTTTGGCGCTCAAAAATATTGTTGAGCGAAAATGAACTAAAATAAAGATAAAACTGCTAACATAGAGTACGAAAATGCAAAAATTATACTTACAAAGTGCCCAGCACAGAAAGGTAGCAATATATCTATTATTTCAAAAGAATGTACAGATTATTTTTACATTATCAAGCATGTTGATAGGTATTTCTATATTTAAATGAAGCTATATTGATCAGAATATATAATATCAATAAATATGAAACGAGCTCATAAGTTTTCGTGCTACCATTTCTTCGTGGACTTAGCACAAGGGTATCACTTAAGTTGTTCTTCGCCTAATTTCATTCACCTCCATCTATCTCACGCACACATATTAAGATGCGTAATTTCAACACACCCCCATTTTAATTTTCAAATGAAAAACAAAATACAACTTGCCACACTATTCATCCATTAGCTTAGTTGAAGAATTCACCTGCGTAGACACGAACAGTCTCCAAGCGTGTCACTTCCTTCGCCAAGGCCGGAAGTTCCTCTCTGAAATTCTTCTCTCCACTGGGTTCATCTTCATGCAACGCCAAAAAATAAAACACCTCAATCTCTAGCAATAAAAGATCGAAGAATACAAAGACAGATGGATGCAGATGAGAAGCAATACCTGATATAATACTGGAGGAGCAAGTGGACGTAAAAGCTGTCAATTTGGCATTGACATCGCTGAAGAGATCGTGGATTTGGCCGGAGAAGGAAGAATAAGCAACAAGACCCGCTCCGAGTCTCTGATTCAATTCGACCAAAGCTTGATCTAGATCATAGCACTGAGTTTTCAGCTCCAAAACCAAACTCGAAGCTTCGGCAGCACTATCTTTGGTGTGAAATTTGGCATTAAGAAAAGCAAATGCAGAGGGCGATAGGCCAGATGGTTGCGGAAGGATTTGAACCAAGTCCATGTGTTCTTCATTCATGCCATCGGAGTCTCGAGACGTTAGAAAACAAAAAACCCGAATGGAGGAAGAGAGTATTTTAGGGTTTTGGAAAGATTTGCGAGCAGGGTTGAAGACTCGAAGCTGCTTAGCCTTCTTCCGGACGGCACTATCGGATTCCAATTTCCGTCTCTCCGTGCTGTCCAAGGATGAAATTGAATCTGAGCGTTTCGGGTCGATCCGGAAAGAACCGGAATAGATCCAATAATTTCCGGACTTTATCATTTTCGGGCCGAGACTTGTTGTAAGCTTTTCGTCAACGAGGCTGAGATTGGGTATTTGCAGCTTCTTTTTTTTTTCCTTCAGCCCGAGGAATTTTTATTTTTCATAAAGAAAAGTTTGATGGGTTGACCTTTGAGGGTTTATAGACCAGAGCAAAGGGAAAATTATTTATTTAGTTCCTATAACTTTAAATTAAATCCGATATAATTTAATTTATGAACCTTAACTTAATACAACTTAGTTATTAGATGTTTAACTTAGTTAATATTTAGTCCATGAATTTTAACCCCTTACAACTCAAATCCCTATAAACTACAATCTTCAGTCCTAAATAAGACCTACTTAACTTTTTTAAAGAAAAATGTTATTCTCCAAATTAATTTATCTCAAATTATATATCATTTAATTATATGCACCATATTATGTGATTAAGAAACTTATTTAGATTTTTTAATCTCTTCAAAAAAAAATATCAACTACTAGATCTTGTATTTATAATTGAGTATAGTTTTAACTGTTTCAAACTTTAATTTATGAATCTCAAAATATAACTTTAGTCTCTATAGTTTTCATGATTAAAATGTTTATCCCTACTATTTAGACAGTGAAATTATAAAGGACTAAATTCAATTTTTGAAATTTAGTGGTTAGTGTTCGCGTGAATCAAAATTCAAGAACTATGTTTTATTAGACTCAAACTATAGGAATTAAAAGTATACTATTACATTAGACTGATTTATTTTTTTTATGAAAAAAAATAGGCTGATTTCTTTTTTGCCAACATACTATTACACTGATTTAAAGATTGTGGATTGAATTATAACTTCCTTTTGTGATTTTTGCTAGTATTTCTTTTGTTCTTAATATAAATTCACTTTATAATTTCATTTCTTTAATAGATCTTTTATTAATTATTGAATGGATTACATTCTTTCCTCTAAGAATCATCTTCTCAATAGTTTGAATTTAATTTCATGCCGTATATTTTGTAAAATTATAAAATATGTGTGTGTTTTGTAGAAAATATACTAAACGGATAAAAATTGAACCATAATAAGAATTCATATTATTAAGATTGCATATACTGTAAATAACAAGAATCTGTATAGTTAGAATTGCATACACAGTAAACATACAATAGGTTTGTATAATATGAAAAAAATCATAAACAAACTCACAAGGTTACTAAATATGGTAATGAACTTTGAAGAAATCCAGGCCCAACGTACATTGCTTTCTTAAAACAATTTTGCTCTCTCAATATAGATGCCCAAGGTTGCTGAGTAATTGTATCTCAAGATAGAGTAGATTTTTCGTCTCCAGAATGATGGCTCTCTGAATTTAAAGCCCAAACCAATACAACGGTTCTACTTTCGCACAAAATAAGTTTGCAAAATATAATGCAGTGTATGAGAGAGGAGTTTTTGAGAATAACTTCATATCGATTTTCTATCAGTAGCACACCCTATTTATAAACGATGAAAATTGCTCATATGTACTCGACTCTTGTAGCAAACTGGTGCATCGTGCGAATAAACGCACAAGAACGGAGCGGATGATCAAAACGAATCGTGATTCACAACCATTTGTTGAGAAAGTCTCGGAAAAGCAAAAAGGAATTAACAAAAGTTCATGGACTAAAAAATTATTTAACAAGAAATTATTTTTTCCAATTTCACGTGCGCTCGACCAACTGAGCCAACCCAGATGGTGGCGGCATGTGTGTGTGTGGTGGATCAAAAAGCAAAGTTGAGGTTTATAAACCCTCTAACTTCGGGAGCACATAAGGTACTTCTCGTTATGTACTCCTTATGTGCTTCTCTCTCTAATTAGAGAGAGAAGCGCATTTTTTTTATTTTTTTATATATTCTATTTATTTATATTTAAATCATATGCTGCTTTTCTGAAATGTTTTTTGCACCCAATATTTTAAATTAATTGTTTTCCAGGATACTGGTGTTATAGGACAAATATTTCTGGATGCAGTTCTGGAAAATAATTAATTTGAAATACTGGGTATAAAAAACATTTCAAAAAACAGCATATAATTTAAATATAAATAAATAGAATATATAAAAAAAAATATGCTTCTCTCTCTAATTAGAGAGAGAAGCACATAAGGAGAAGCACTTTATGTGCTCCCCTAACTTCTCTTGAATTGTCTTATGTGAGACTTTTTTCCACACATTCATTTCTTCTTCCTTTTTCCTCTTCTTCTCCAACCTACTTCTTATTCATACCCCATATGATTAGATCCTAAATTCCTACAACACATGAGCGCGAGTGCGCCCACACACACAGATAGATAGATAGATAGATAGAGAGAGAGAGAGAGAGAGAGAGAGATATATATATATATATATATATATATAATTTAATTTTTTCTTGTAATCATAGTTATTTAGTTTTTACAATCATAATTTTATAAATAATTAAGTGTCGTTTATAATCATGCTTTATTAAATATAAAGGTTAAAAAATTGTCCATTTAAAAATATGTTCCTCCTTCTCCTCTTCTCTGAACCAAACATGATACATTAAAATCCTTATCTCCCTTCTTTTCCTATCAATCCAAACGAGACCTCCAACTATTATATGTCATCCAAATCCCTGCAAGTATTGTAAAATGTAAAGGAAATTGTCTTACTATCTCCAATTCTTAAAGTAAAATACAATTCGTAGTGCAAATTGGTGCGGTTGTTAACGATGAATCTTTTACTCACAAAAACGAATTTAAATTATAAAACATCATCTTGCCTAAAATTTTAATGTAACAGGACAGAGTCCAAAGAAATCAAAGTTTTATATGGACGAAATATTTTATTTCGGATTGAAATAAAAACCGACTCTAGCACATGTAAACGCACGTGTCATGACGTTAGCATGACACATCTCATGTGCACCTTCATCTTTTTTGTTTTTCACCATGACCTGTTGCACCATATAAATTGTTTATAGGAAAATGACTTCATTCATATAAAAAATAATTAATATTTATTTATCTATTTTATCTCTATAATTAATATTCAAATATGATTCCTTATTTCTCTCTCTCTCTTATATAATACTCTATTTAATATAGATAAAGTTAAAAACTTCTTTCAATTCAAGACGAATTTAATAAGTTACCTATCTTTTTTTTATTTTTTTTTATTTTGATGAATTAGTTAAGGTGACTTATATTGTGGATCAGAAGGAATATTTAATTCTTAATTTAAGACTCAGTTAACTTTTTTGAAAAAAAAAATTAAAGAAACTAAATAAATTATTTTAAAATATTCATAATCATTTTTTATACCAAACTAATTTGTCTAACTTATAAATTAATATATATCGAATGATTCATGACATATTCTATAGTTAATTAACTTATTTAATTTCATTAATCTCTCTAAAAAAATCAATCAGCCTTATATATATTAAGGATTAGAGGAAATATTTGTTTACAAAAAAAAGTTACTAGTCTTATGGTCTAGTTTCGATCCTATGTATAATCCCACATCAATAGTATTTGCCCCTTTAATTTTAAAAAGCATCAAAAGAATCAATATAAGTAATTAAAATTCTTTAATTAAAGAGCCAAGCAATCAATCATTAACGACATAAGATTATAAATAGAATCAAACCCATTACTTTCTACTTAGAAGAAGAGAGCCTTAATTTGCATACCACTAGGGAAGCCAACATTTATTACTAGCTTTCACATTCATAATTTATCGGTGAGTTTGGATTCCTAGCTATTGGAATTTCCTTCCACGAGAAGCCTTGCATGTGGGGAACTTGTTATAGGGTATATCCTTCCATCAAGAGAAGCCCTATGTGGGAAGATCCTGTCATAGGGCATATTGTCTTCTTTTCTAGTTCATAGGATTCTCGCTTGCTTTTTTTTTTTTATATCATCATTCGGTATTTGATTTGGTATTCATTGTTACCCCTATTAACCCAAATATCTCATCCAAAAATCAAACCTAAGATTTGAATGGATCTACTGAAACCTTACACCACTAGACCTAAATATTTCCTCTGAAAATCAAACCCAAGATTTAATTTGAATGGATCTAGCAGAACCTTACACCACTAGACCCCTTTATTAGAAAAAATGTAAATTGCAATAATTCTGAAAATTTTACTTTTAAGTTTTAAGTTTGATCTGTCATAGTTTAATAATTGTCATGCTGGTATCAATCATTTCTTGGCCATTATTTAATGGCTTCCTTTTCTTACATCTAGCTTCGTCTTCCGTTCTGCACACGATGCCCCATTTTTTATATTCCAGGCTTCCGACCCGAATGGCTTCAAATACAATAATAGATGTTAATACATTGCCCTTTGTGTATTTTTTAACAAAAAAATTAAAAAGAAAAAAAATCAAAATTCACTGAAGAATTTTTTTTTCCTTACCCTGTTATTTTATCTTTTAAAACTGATAAATTTTTTTTTAAAAAAAAGAAATTCCATGCTTTTCGTTTCCCCTTTTTTCGGCCAGGAAATATATTCTACTTTTCTTTGATGAATTAATCTCAAAAAGTTTAGGTTTGAAATCTAAGAAAAAATAGATAAAAAAATGAGAAACTTAAAACTTATATATATAGAATAAGACCCCATGCATCCCACTTTGCAATAATTTATTTTATATCAACATATAATATTTTATTTCTTCAACATCATGCAATAGTGTACATAGAAAGTATATTCACATTATAAAAGTATCGCTTCAGATAGGAGAGGGGGTGAGTTGTATTCCATGCCGAGTCAAATTTAAAGATAACTAACAGTAGTCAAATATTAAGGCTAATACTCGAATACTGCAAAGTAATATATAGTTGAAAAACAAGTCACTAAATGTTTTCTAATAGCTAAGTATACGAGACCACAAAAATTAAGCTCTGGATAGATAGAAAATTATGAGAAAAGTCGAGGAAAAAATACTAGAAGAAAAACTACTAAAAATAGTTTTTTTAAAAAAAAAAATTACTCTTTTTTGGGAGTACATCCCTCCAAATATTCTTTCCTTCTTAGTTTTCTTTCCAGCCAAACTAAAGGTAAAGTAGAGAGTTAAACAAGAAAGATTTCCTCAAATACTCAAATGATAGAGATAAGAACTCAGCTAGATTACAAAGTGAAACCATAATGAACTTTAATCATTACTTGAACTTTTGATCTCTTCAAAAATATTTCAAGATTTAGACATCGAAACTAGAAATTAAATACGGACACATACATATGGTAAAGAATTTTTTTATTTTTTTTTTTGCTATTAATGATGGTAAAGAAAAGTTGATATTGGCAGGTTGCAATCATATCTCTGAGAGATTAATATGTATTTAATATAGTCCTAAAGTCTATAGGGTTGATGCTCTTTTCTGACGAAAAAGATTGTATTGTCTTTATATAAGTCCGAGTCATTCCAATATAATGTAAACAAACTCTACACGATACCCAGATTTGGAATAACCAATAATAACATATTTGTAATTATCCCACAACTTGTGTTTTATCAATTCCAACTTGCTTCCTTCAATTAACTTTTTTTATTATCAACATAGTGAAGTTGAAACTAACTAATAATTGTTTATAACAGTTTCTGCTAAACTTTTCATAACCACCAACTTTTCTTACTACATACATATACATATCATGCATGTTTTAATTATGTGTATAGATTAATCATCAGCCAGAAGGTTCAATGTAAGTTGGAATTTCTTTTAATTAATATGGGTTAAACTCATCACTCTAGTTATTATATTTTTAAAGAGTTTTGATTTTAGTCCCTATATTTATTTGTCATTGTGTTTCATCCCTTTTTTTTAATACAGTCCACATCGTAGGTTTGCTATACTTTTACAAGGACTCGAATTTAAACATAACGGTGTTAACTTTGCTTATATGGACCAATTCAACTTCTAGAAGACATTAAACTAGGCATGTGAGCTAAGTTAGCGGTGTCAACACCATATATGTGAAGTTAGTTAACACCATTAGACTTAGATGCAAGCCCTTCAAAAATATAAAGACCAACGTTTTGGTTGGATATCAGAATAAAGATGAGGGATAGCAAACAATGAGAAATAAGTCTAGCAACCAAAATCAAAACTCACTGAAAGGATAATGATTTGGAGCGAGTTTAACCCTGTTAGTATTATATGTTGTTAGTATTCAAAAGTTACAATTTGTATTTTTTTGATTAAGGTACAATTTTACCAATGATGTTTTTCTTGAGGAGCATATGACATAAATAAGTTCTGGAATAAATAAAAATACTAATGAGCAATTTAAAATAGGCACAAATAACAAAACCATCAACTTTTAAAAAACGTCTGTTATTTTATACTTGTGGGATATACGATGTCATGGGAAAAAGTTATCTCTTGTCCAAGTTAGCCTTCTCACTCTCAAAGCCACCTTCCCCCCCACCCCCCCCCCCCCCCCTTTTTTCCCTCTTACAGGCCTGATGGTTGGACACTCTTATTTCTGTGATTTCTTTTTCAAATCTTTCCTTCCATCAGTGAAGGAAATTGCTTTTTGTAATTAAAGCAATATGTGAAGAAATTTGTCTGGCTGTGAAAGCTTGTCAGGAACTATTTTCCACTCACACGCCAAATTGTTCACCTTAACCCTTATATTCTCTATTTTTGACCTTGGGTCATGTTACCAGACCCATTTGATTATTTGTAAAAAGTTAGAAAAAATGGAAGCTCTTGAAAGGTTTGAAACAAGGCTTATCTCTATGGGTGTATAATTTTATGTTGCTTTGTAATGAGCCTTGTTCCTCTGCCCTAAAAAACACTTGATGTCTGTGTTATGTGGAAGCAGCTCTGCATTTTTGCGATATAATAAACAAAAGTCGGATGAATTCTAAGAGTTATGAGGTGGATGAAATCAGTAATAAGTAATTTACATATTTGGAAACTAATATTCTTGATGATGATGAAAATCGAGAGTGCAACGATTCAAGCTCCATTTTTAGGAGGGATGGAGAGGCTGGCGGTTAGGCCTATGATAGGGAGAGAAGAAAGAGGGAGAGAGACGAAGGTGGCTATGAGAGTGACAAGGCGATTTCGACAAAAGAGAGAACTTTTACCCTGATACTGTGGGCTTCATCAGTCTAAAGTAATTTTTTAAGAGTTAACGGTGTTGTTATTTTTATCCCATTTTAAATTGTTTATTGATAATTTTGTCCTTTAGAAAACTTATTTGTACCAAATATTCCTTAAAAGAACTTCGTTAATTGATAAAATTACACCTTAAGGCTTATGTATATTATTGAGCCGCCCATTGTATTTGGGGGGATAAGTTTACGAGAACCTAAGTGGTATTTGCATGCAAGTGCATAAAGAAATGGAAATTAAAGCGCCACGTCCAAAGTGATTGGTTTTAGTCAAGCGTAGAAACTCGTCGACTACAAAAAGATGCTATATATACAAACAACTCCTTAACTTTTGTTTGTATCATCTGCCTTTATTTGTAGGAAACCGCCCATCACCGAGATGATGAGTTTAATTTATTATATCGTTTTTTTAACAAACCTTTTTAGAAATCTAAAAAAGGCTATTAATTCCAACCTTTTGTCTCCTTACCTTATTAGAATTAATTATTTGTTTTATTCCCTCAATGCATGGAGTGAAGATAAAGATGCCCTCCCTCCAAAACTTAATTATTCTCTTTCTCTTTCACTTCATCGTTGATTAATCCTATGCGTAATGCTATGTTTATATTTAAACCTAACAAAATTATCCTGGGAAAAGTACTCTAACGATAATTTTCTTTTATTATTATGATCGAAAAATGTATTATAAAGTGCGCGAGTGATGTTTTTGTTTAGCACTAGACCCTGAACTTCCTCTATAGATTAATGAGCTGATTTTTAAAAATGATTTTATTGATTTTTCTGTTGTGTGTGTGTGTGTCCTGGGGATGCTCAAGATGGGAGATAGATCTTCGTATATGGATATCGGAGTGTGCAATTATCTACAGTTGACATCATGGATTACGATACTTGAGAGGTGGTTCTTGTCGTTTGACTACTCATCACGTACAGACACGCCCGCAATAAAAAGTTGTAATATTTAGCCTTTTTTCAAAATGCACACAATGGCGGATCTTGGGATACATATTTAGGAGGTTAAATGTATGTTCATTAACTAATTAAAAAAAAAAATTATTTGAGGGGGCTAAATGTATAAATTTTTGAGATAAATGTGTACATTTTTGGATCAAATGTATAAGAAAACTCTAACTTATATTAAATATTTAAGACAGATTTTTTTTTTCGGGGGGGACCATGGCCACCATTAGTCCCCAAGAAGCTCCGCCACTGCATGCACACAACAGTAAATTAAATTAATTAAGTATTTTTCAAATAAATGAAACGAAACTACATATATCTTCGTGAAATAATCAGATAACTTAAGTTATATATATCAGCTCATCAACTTAATATCCACGCATCAATTCATCGTGAACAACACCGAACACCGACCTAAGGCAAACTAATAATATCTGCAAGATCAGTTCGAGAGGAATATATATATTGTTTGATAGTAAGGTATAAGGGAAAAGATCTAAATAGAGGTTAAAGATTAACGGTATAATCATCTAGTCCTATTTTTAAGTCACTTTTAGCATATTTCAAATAGACTAAGAAAAACCCTAAAGTTTATTAATTTACTTTAAAGTTTGATAACTTTCCAACTTATACTCCGTGAAAACAGAGTCAATACTTACAACAATAAATTAAGAGTAAAATTGTGCATCTATATAAAAATTTATCTCTTTTCCTTATAAATATGGAAAAAAAATTATTCTCACTCTTATATTATTCTCTCTCTTCTATTAATAGGACTGGAGGAGTAATATATACTACTATGTTCCCATTTATAAGTCGTTTTTAACTAAATCATATTTACCAAGAAGATGTTGTTAGTTCAATGATTATGGTGTAAATTTTTAACTTTACCGTCATTTATTAATGAGGTATCTTTTAACTCTTTCTTCTCTCTCTATTAACATTGGTATAATTAATATGAACAAAATTGTCAAAATTACATTTATTATCTGAAATAAGGCTTCTAAATAAGATCAAAGTGGTATAATATAAGTGAAAAAGTACAGAGAGCATATGGGTGAGAGGAATTATAAAATAGGAGGATTGAGAAGGGGAGATATAAAGAAATGAGGGAAGGCTCGTGAGACACATGAACAGAGTCCATGCTGTTAATTGGATCCAAAGGTCATGTGCCCCTGCGAGATGCTTGCTGACCAATCTCATCTTCATTAGTCAGTGCTACCTCCCTCTCTTTCACCCCTTTCAAATCAATATATATCTTCTCTGCCTATATATATATATATATTTTCTTACACACACAAAAAGGCATTAAACTTTTTGTAATGTCATGTGATCACGTGCTATAAGCATGCAGCTGTGTGGCTTTTTTAATATACAGAGACAGATTTTATTAATATGATATGATTATATTTCTGGTAATTAAGATATGATTTTATGGTTGTTTTTGTTCAACATTCATAAGACTGATAAAAGATTGCAGTGGTATTTATTTGACAGCCTAGTACCGTCTTGTTTGTGTTTGTTATGCTAGAAGCCTAGAACCTTCCCTGAGATCGGTGAAACTTACATTTATATAACCACATTTGAGTTCTTTAAGTACTAAAGAAGTAAACTAGACAGTTAAAAGCAAACTAGATGGAACCCGCGACTTTTCATCAGTGAGGGAAGATTGCTGCCACTAAGTCACTAGGCTTATTGGCATATAATCCCATTTAATAATATATTTTTCTGGTCTTGTTTATAAGTTATTTCCACATGTTGCAAAGTGAAACCCTAATAAACTTTAATCTTTACTTGAACGTTTGATCTCTTTAAAAATATTTCAAGATTTAAACGTCGACACTAGAAATTAAATACGGACGCACACATATGGTAAAGAAAGGTTGATATTGGCAGGTTGCAATCATATCTCTGAGCGATTAATATGTATTTAATATAGTCCTGAAGTCTATAGGGTTGATGCTCTTTTCTGACGAAAAAGATTGCATTGTCTTCATATAAGTCCGAGTCATTCCAATATAATGTAAACAAACTCTAGAAACTACACGATACCCAGATTTGGAATAACCAATAATAACATATTTGTAATTATCCCACAACTTGTGTTTTATCAATTCCAACTTGCTTCCTTCAATTAACTTTTTTTATTATCAACATAGTGAAGTTGAAACTAACTAATAATTGTTTATAACAGTTTCAGCAAAACTTTTCATATATAACCACCAACTTTTCTTACTACATACATATACATATCATGCATGTTTTAACTATGTGTATAGATTAATCATCAGCTAGGAAGGTTCAATGTAAGTTGGAATTTCTTTTAATTAATATGGGTTAAACTCACTCTAGTTATTATATTTTAAAAGAGTTTTAATTTTAGTCCCTATATTTATTTGTCATTGTGTTTCATCCCTTTTTTTTTAATACAGTCCACATCGTAGGTTTGCTATATATACTTTTACAAGGACTCGCATTTAAACATAACGGTGTTAATTAACTTTGCTTATATGGACCAAGTCAACTTCTAGAAGACATTCAACTAGGCATGGGAACTAAGTTAGCGGTGTCAACACCATCAACACCATATATGTGAAGTGAACACCATTAGACTCATAGATTCAAGCCCTTCTAAAAATATAAAGACCAACGTTTTGGTTGGATATCAGTATAAAGATGAGGGATAGCAAACAATGAGAAATAAGTCTAGAACCAAAATCAAAACTCACTGAAAGGATAATGATTTGGAGCGGGTTTAACCATGTTAGTATTATATGTTAATTGTTAGTATTCAAAAGTTAGTGCTTTGTATTTTTTTGATTAAGGTACAATTTTACCAATGATGTTTTTCTCGAGGAGCATATGACATAAATAAGTTTTAAAAGGAATAAAAATACTACTAAAGAATTTAAAATGGGACACAAATAACAAAACCATTAACTTTTAAAAAACGTCTATTATTTTATATTTGTGGGATATACCATGTCATGGGAAAAAGTTCTCTCTTGTCCAAGTCAGCCTTCTCACTCTCACAGCCACCATTCCCCCCCCCCCCCCCTTCTCTTCTTTCCCTCTTACAGGCCTAATCGTTGGCCACTCTTATTTCTGTAGTTTCTTTTTCAAATATTTCCTTCCATTGGTGAAGGAAATTGTTTTTTGTAATTAAAGCAATATGTGAAAGCTTGTCAGGAACTATTTTCCACTCACACGCCAAATTGTTCACCTTAACCCTTATATTCTCTATTTTTAAGCTGGGGTCTTGTTACCAGATCCATTTGATTATTTGTAAAAAGTTACTTAGAAAAAATGGAAGCTCTTGAAAGGTTTGAAACAAGGCTTGTCTCTATGGGTGTATAATTTCATGTTGCTTTGTAATGAGCCTTGTTTCTCTGCCTTCAGAAACATTTGATGTCTGTGTTATGTGGAAGCAGCTATATGCATTTTTGCAATATAATAAACAAAAGTCGGATGAATTCTAAGAGTTATGAGGTGGATGAAATCAGTAATAAGTAATTTACATATTTGGAAACTAATATTCTTGATGATGATGAAAATGGAGAGTGCAACGAGTCAAGCTCCATTTTTTATTTTTAGGAACAAGGGAGAGACTGGTGATTATGACTTGACTTTCCTCATATATCTCTCACCATCCTTTTCTCTTATTTTCTTTTTTGTACTGTTGGATTAAGATCTCAATGGTCTAGATTTATCATTTTTTTTCATCATTTTCTGTTATAATAATATTTTAATTATATGATAAATTTGAACCTTGAGAATCCAACAGTATAAAAAAGAAAAGAAAGGAAAATGATGGTAAGAGGTATAGGAGGAAAGCCAAGTCCAACGATTAGGCCTATGATAGGGAGAGAAGAGAGAGAGAGAGATGAAGGTGGCTATGAGAGTGAGAAGGCGATTTCGACAAAAGAGAGAACTTTTACCTTGATACTGTGGGCTTCACAAGTATAAAGTAATAGATGTTTTTAAAAATTAACGGTGTTGTTATTTTTGTCCCATTTTAAATTGTTCATTGGTATTTTTGCCTTCAAAAAACTTATTTGTACCAGATATTTCTCAGAAAAAACTTCGTTAATTAGTAAAATTACAACTTAAGCCTTAAGCCTTATGTATATTATTGAGCCGCTCATTGTGTTTGGGGGTAAGTTTACAAGAACCTAAGTGGTATTTGCATGCAAGTGCATAAAGAAATGGAAATTAAAGCGCCACGTCCAAAGTGATTGGTTTTAGTCAAGCCTAGAAACTCGTCAACTACAAAAAGATGCTACACATACAAAAAACTCCTTAACTTTTGTTTGTATCATCTGCCTTTATTTGTAGGAAAGAACCCATCACTGAGATGATGAGTTTAATTTATAATATCGTTTTTTTAACAAACCTTTTTAGAAATCTAAAAAAAGGCTATTATTAATTCCAACTTTTTGTCTCCTTACCATATTAGAATTAATTATTTGTTTTATTCCCTCAATGCATGGAGTGAAGATAAAGATTCCCTCCCTCCAAAACTTAATTACTCTCTTTCTCTTTCACTTCATCGTTGACTAATCCTATGCGTAATACTATGTTTATATTTAAACCTAACAAAATTATCCTGGGAAAAGTACTCTAACGATAACTTTCTTTTATTATTATGATCGAAAAATGTAGTATAAAGTGCGCGCGTGATGTTTTTGTTTAGCACTAGAACCTGAACTTCCTCTATAGATTAATGAACTGATTTTTAAAATGATTTTATTGATTTTTCTGTTTTGTGTGTGTGTGTCCTGGGGATGCTCAAGATGGGAGAT
This sequence comes from Acacia confusa, assembly GCA_037074495.1. Lineage (NCBI taxonomy): Eukaryota > Viridiplantae > Streptophyta > Magnoliopsida > Fabales > Fabaceae > Acacia > Acacia confusa. The sequence goes on along the minus strand of CM073505.1, from coordinate 43,921,575 downwards.
AGATCTTCGTATATGGATATCGGAGTGTGCAATTATCTACAGTTGACATCATGGATTACGATACTTGAGAGGTGGTTCTTGTCGTTTGACTACTCATCACGTACAGACACGCCCACAATAAAAAGTTCTAATTTTTAGCTTTTTTTTTTTTAAATCACACGCACACAACAGTAAATTAAATTAATTAAGCATTTTTTGTTATGAATATATTAATTATGTGGATGTCCATTGACTCACGATCTCCAAATATTATTACAAGATGACATAGGACCCACGCATAGTAATCTACTATTTACATAATAGCAAGCATAGTGATTTACTATTTGGTGGGACCCACACACAATTATACATTCATTCACGGGATGCTTCACGGATTGAATAGTTTTGGTTTTAAGGGAAAACTACACCAAATGACCCTGAGGTGAAAATTACACTCAAGTCCTATTTTCCTTCTATAAATAGAAGTCTTCTGTAACTATTCAATACATACTGAAATAAGAACTTCCCTCTACTCTCTCTCTAGAATCTCTTATTCTTGTTCTTTATATTTCATCAGTTTTATAATATTTTTCAAATAAATGAAACGAAACTACATATATCCTCGTGAAATGATCAGATAACTTAAGCTATATATATGAGCTCATCAACTTAATATCCACGCATCAATTCATCGTGAACAACACCGAACACCGACCTAAGGCAAACTAATAATATCTGCAAGATCAGTTCGAGAGGAATATATATATTGTTTGATGGTAAGGTATAAGGGAAAAGATCTAAATAGAGGTTGAAAGATTAACGGTGTACCACTAATCTAATCATATTTTTAAGTCACTTTTAGCATATTTCAAATAGACTAAGAAAAACTCTAAAGTTTATTAATTTACTTTAAAGTTCGATAACTTTCCAACTTACTTATACTCCGTGAAAACAAAGTCAATACTTACAACAATAAATTAAGAGTAAAATTGTGCATCTATTTAAAAATTTATCTCTTTTCCTTATAAATATGGAAAAAAAATTATTCTCACTCTTATATTATTCTCTCTCTTCTATTAATAGGACTGGAGGAGTAATATATACTACTATGTTCCCATTTATAAGTCGTTTTTAACTAAATCATATTTACCAAGGAGATGTTGTTAGTTCAATGATTATGATGTAAATTTTTAACTTTACCATCATTTATGAATTTATGAATGAGGTATCTTTCAACTCTTTCTTCTCTCTCTATTAACATTGGTATAATTAATATGAACAAAATTGTCAAAATTACATTTATTATCTGAAATAAGACTTCTAAATAAGATCAAAGTGGTATAATATAAGTGAAAAAGTACAGAGAGCGTATGGGTGAGAGGAATTATAAAATAGGAGGATTGAGAAGGGGAAATATAAAGAAATGAGGGAAGGCTCGTGAGACACATGAACAGAGTCCTTGCTGTTAATTGGATCCACATGTGCCCCTGCGAGATGCTTGCTGACCAATCTCATCTTCATTAGTCAGTGCTACCTCCCTCTCTTTCACCCCTTTCAAATCAATATATATCTTCTCTGCCTATATATATATATATATATATATATTTTTTTTTTTTTTTTCTTACACACACAAAAAGGCATTAAACTTTTTGTAATGTCATGTGATCACGTACTATAAGCAGCAGCTGTGTGGATTTTTTAATATACAGAGACAGATTTTATTAATATGATATGATTATATTTCTGGTAATTAAGATATGATTTTATGGTTGTTTTTGTTCAACATTCATAAGACTGATAAAAGATTGCAGTGGTATTTATTTGACAGCCTAGTACCGTCTTGTTTGTGTTTGTTATGCTAGAAGCCTAGAACCTTCCCTGAGATCGGTGAAACTTACATTTATATAACCACATTTGAGTTCTTTAAGTACTAAAGAAGTAAACTAGACAGTTAAAAGCAAACTAGATGGAACCCGCGACTTTTCATCAGTGAGGGAAGATTGCTGCCACTAAGTCACTAGGCTTATTGTCATATAATCCCATTTAATAATATATTTTTCTGGTCTTGTTTATAAGTTATTTCCACATGTTTCAACGAATTAAGGGGGGAAAAACTTAAATTTTATTAATCCCGTCTTAAAATTAATTACTTCACAATTGTACCCCTTTTTAATATATATTCTACATCAAGAGTTTAAATTTAAAGTCTATGTATACAATAATAAATCGAAGGGTAAAATTATATATTCATATAAAAATTTAATGATGTGACAACAAATTAAAAACTTCTCTCTATGCCTTATAATTGAAAAGGACCGTAAGAGTAATTAACAACTAAATGAGACGGTGTCTGAAGAAGTTTTAAAACAATTGCGTGAACCAGAATAATTTGTGACTAAACTCTTTTTGTGTGTGTGTGTGTGTGTGTGTTTTTTTTTTATTCATGCCCACTTGAAAGAAAAGAATATATAACACTTTGATATATAAATTAACATATACTCAAACGATCGTAATCAACTTCAACTATATATACGAAGAAACTGCAAGTAGTTTGCATATACATTGTGGATAGAAAAGTTAATGCAACTCTCACAAGTTGATGTATCCACCAGGTGGAGTTTAAAAGGCATCATACTTTCTAAACCTACATGGAGTGTTTTTTTTAAAATATGCAAATAATAAATTAAAATGGCGTAACATGTAATAAGTATTTAATTAATGTTAATTTAGACGTGTGGTCGGTTCACAGTGTCCCATAAATAATCAAACAAAACGTCAAAATTAGATCTCTCATAATTAAAAGTGTTTACATGCCAAGTTGTCAGATTTAGTTCTAGGAAATGATCGATTCCTATATAGATATTTATGAAAAAAATATATACATACGTTGGTTGGTACAATATAACAGTAGAGCAGTGGAAAGAAGACAATAAAAACTAAGAGTAGATACTATTTTGTGTACTATGATTACATTAACAGACATGCACGTAAAGTAGGACAATGTATAATCATGTGGGCACTGGTTTATGCCAATCAGATTGCTCCTTTTAGATTGATTCCTCCCCCAAATTATGCCAAAATTTATAATCAAGTATATTAATTAAAACCCAGATGTTGCCCGGCTTTTTTAATCAATATATAGAGATGGATTGATATTATTATGTTTAAATAGTTCTGTAACTTGGATCAGATCATGTAATAGTAATATTCCTTTTCTTTTCTTTTTTTGGGCAAACATAGAGTCCAGATTTTATCATATTTTAATTTCAAGGGTAATTAATAATAATTATGTGAGAATGAAGATGCCACGCGGGTCACTGTGTGTTCTTAGTTGGAGCAATAACAAAACGTAACATGGTCTATGTGAACTTTATCGATCACGTTACCCAAATGTTCCTGTCCCCCCATCCCACTTTTCCTGCCACTTTATCTTCTCTTCGTTTTTTAACTTTTGATTTTAATATCAAATATTAATTATATATTATACGTTACTTTTTGTTTAAAACACTCAATGAGTAATGAGTAATTTTTTTGCCCAAAACACTCATTGTCATTACTCATTACTCTTTTGAGCAAAAAAAATTACTCATTACTCTTTGACCAAAAAAAAAAAAAATACTCATTACTCATTGGCACTATATCAAATCCGATGTTGGTAATGTTTCGACCTCTTTGGTTTATACCTCTAAAAGACGTGAATAAGCCATGCTCTCTCTCTCTCCCGCTCTCTCTCCCCCTCTCTCCCTCCCTTCCTGCTAATATGATAGGGATTAACTTAAGTCTTAAATGATTAATTCACTTTATTTTTTAAATTTATAATCATTTTCCCAAAATGTATTCCTAGATATTTTAAAGGGTTAAATGACATTTTTACTATAGAAGTTTTTGCTAAAGAGCACTGGGCACTTGGAAATAATTTTTGGAGTAATGTTAACCTAGAAGTAACAAAATCATAGCAATGTTGCCTAACCCTAAAAGATCACCCAAACGGTTAAAGTTAGTTTTTTTTCTAAAAAAAAAATCAACTTAAAAAAATATGAGATGGAAAAAAGAAGTGAGGTGGATGCCACCTCAGGAATATTGGGTCAACAAACATTGACCTTTTCTATGGTGACATTATTCCAAAAAATATTTTCAGGTGCCAATTGCTCATTCGTAAAAACTTTTGAGTCAAAAATGCCCTTTAACCTTACATTAAAAGGTTTCCATTAATGAGCAATTCCCATGATTAAATAGAGTATATAATAGTTTTTTAGTGAGCAAATTAATGGGCACGAATAAAATTCAAGCTTAATTGTTAAAGACAGAGTTGTACTCTGTCTTATCCTTTTTATAAGAAATATTCCTTCTCATAAGAGTGATCCTTAATATAATTAAGGAACAAATTTTATTTATTTGAAAATTTAAATTGGTTTTTTTTTTATATTTGTTAGAATTTAAGAAGAAATCTCATAGTTTATGAATAAGAAGTAGGATGGAAAAAAAAGAGGAAAAATAAGAAGGATTGTGTGTGTGATAGTAAGTCCCACATTACTTGGTTGGAGGGAAGTTAAAAGATATATAAGCCTCAACTTTACTCTTACTAAATGGGCCCTTGGGCCTACCCACTTTTTTGGAGGGGTGAGGACTTAGGCAACCCCTCTTCGACTAAAAGCGGCTGCGTCTCTTTGATTTCCAGCAATTACATATTACAACCCATTCGGATTGTTTGCTCCATTTGGTGCCAACCTGTTCGGATTGTTTGCTCCGTTTGGTGCGTCGATGTGTCTTTTCGCATAACATACCAGTTCGCAGCAACAGATGAGTCCATTGATAGTGTTTTTCAGAGTCTATAAATAGGGGCCCCTAGTCACAAAATTTTTACGTTCATTCTTTCTACATACACTCTTTCTGCATACACATTCTGTGCGTTCTAAAAGCAGACTCGTTAGGTTTACTTGGGCTTTAGATGATAGAGTCATCTTTCTGAAGACGAATAATCAACTTTATCCTGGGAGGCAATTGCTCAGAAACCTTTGGCATCTGTAGAGGGAGTAAGATTGTCTTAAGGACACAACGAAAGTTGGGCCCGGAATTCTACATTGTTCATAAACCATATTCGACAGTCTTATGAGTTCGTTTATAGTTTTTCATATGATACAGACTTGTTGTATGCTTTCTGTATATTATATTTGGTTAATACAGATTATTCTTATACTGTTTTTTTTACTGAATATTCAATTTCTACCTACTCTATACGTTAGAGACAATAATATTTACCCTTATTTAATATATATCACTCCTTATATCTAAAATTAATTCTTACTCATTATCTCTTGTGTACGTACACTCTTTCTAAACAAGGATATAATTAGAAAGAAAGTTATCCTAAATTGTGTGATTCTGTTAGTTGTTTCTTATAAAAAGGACGGGATGGATTATATGTTTCGGATCACTTAGATTAAAGTGTTTTTCTGTTTTATGAATTCACAACTAATATCACGCGCGTGTGTATAAAAGTTACAAATCAACTTTAAGACGTTAATGCAAATAAGCATAGGGAAACAAGTACTGAGCGCAGAGGAGGTATACCGTATACATATACCAGCAATATCAAATTCAATTCGTTAAATTAAACTAGATAAAAGTAAGAATAGTAGCGGTAAAAGATATTAACATAATGAAAATTTCGAGCAAAAAAGACATATGAAAATAGATAACATGGTATTGCGTGTGGACACTGACAATATCAGAGAGAGGAGTAACAAAAACAAAAGAACAAAGCGGATCTCTCTCTCTCAAAAAACCATGGAAGGAAGAGAGTGATCCCAAAGCCCAAGCAGAAAGAGACGACATAGTATATGACGAATCTCTAGAAACCCTCATTCTTGATCTCTCTCTTTAAATACAACCCTACCCTCTCTCCTTTCTCTCATGCACCCTCTCTCTTCTGCTTCATTACCACAAACACATAACTTCACTCCTCTATATATAACTCGGGTTTCTCATATCCTATATCCCTACCTAACTGATATATATATATATATATATATATATATATATATATTAGAGTGATCTTGAGTTTGCGTGGTTAAATAAGTAAGATGTCTAGCAGAAGATCAAGGTCAAGACAATCCAGTGGTTCCAGGAACATCACCGACGATCAGATCCATGATCTTGTTTCCAAGTTGCAACAGCTTCTTCCTGAGATTCGCAATACTCGCTCTGATAAGGTTCGTGACTTATTTATTTCTCTTCTACTTCTACTTCTTCTCTTTAGGGGTTTCAACTTTTATTTCTTAAAACAACATGAATTTGAATGATGATGATCCACAAAGCATGGCAACTTAGTATTATTGGTATTGGTACTTGTGGCACCCCTTTTTATTGTTCCCTTATCCTCCATTTTTATTTTTATGAAAACAATTGTTTTTACAGCTTGGCTCTTTTGGGCAAACTCAGGCAAATTCTTAATCAGTCCACACCCTCAACTTCAACGCCTCTGAAAGATTCAATTAAAAAAGCCAAAAACGAATCTTTTTCTTGGAATAATGTTAGAACTTCACATGTTGTATCATTTAATCTAATTAGAAATCTCTTTTTTTATTTTCGGACTTTTTCAGACTCTATCGTCTTCTGCGATCATTAATTCAGAGATCTTATTCAACAGAAATTACCATCTCAGTTAGCTAGGTATTGTGCTCAGTTGAATCATACATAATTTCCGAAATGATGTAATGTATGTAAATTAAAAAGAACATAAAATCACTTCAAGTAAACATTGTTCATAAAGTAATTTTAGTGACAGCGTTATACAAAGATTGGCATCTTGAGAGATGATCAAGATTTGGTTATTCTGATAAAATAAGAAGCAATCATTAATCATATACATACATATAGTTGAAATGAAATCATCGACTAATTAATGAAATAATTAGATTATATATGTACGAATAATCTTGCTTAATTAGTAAGGTACTTGAATGTGAGAGTGCAGGTTTCAGCAGCGAAGGTGTTGCAGGAAACATGTAACTACATAAGAAGCTTACACAGGGAAGTGGACGATCTAAGTGAACGTTTATCTGAGCTCTTGGCCACCACTGATAGTGCTCAAGCTGCCATTATTAGAAACTTACTTATGCAATAGACTTAATCTCTTCTTCTTAGTTATTTTATTTAATTAGCACCGCTTGATTTCACTTAATTATGAGGAGAGTTCGTGTACTACCTAGTCCAGCTGTTTTCTTCTCCTTAAATTAAGTTCGTTTTTTCTTCAGTTTTGTGTGCTAAGCTACTAGTAGCTAGCTAGGGCATGTGTACTACTACCAGATATATATGTATCCATCATCAATCATAACTTCTTTCTAATTTCTAAAGCCGTCTCTTAATTAGATATCTTAAATAAAAGAACTTTCTCTTGTGTATTCAATTAATGTCCTCTTTACATTTCTTTGCGCTTACTTTTCACTTTCTTCATTTCAATTCTAAGATATATACTTAATTAATAACGTACCTATAATATTACTGAATTAATGATCCATGTGTAGGCCCTTATAAAATTTTATTACTTTTTTAGGGTGAATTGCTGAGGTGTCTTTCAAACTTGATTATTGAAGTTATATAATGTGAATATAATCATTTTAATGTGAGATTACTCACAAGCCCACGTGCCAACTCAATAATGTATGGTGAGAAAAGAGATAAACAACATTTACTTTGGAATCTCCTCTGACATAACCACCGATTATAATATGTATTTGTATTTAGCGTGCACTAAAAATCTAGAGCACAAATTTGTAGATATAATACTCCTCTGGCTCTAATTATAAGAGCTAGTTATGTTGAAGTTAGTTTTAATTCCAAATATAAGACGTGGCCTCTATTTATTTTATTTGTAATATTTATCATTTCCTGAAACTAATTGACTTAACTTATAAATTCATCTATGAGTATATATTTTAGGGATATCATGTTATATTTGTTATAATTAAATAACTTATTTGACATCTCTTAATCTACTCATTAAATGAGTTACTCAGCTAGCATTATATTAATAATTAAGGATAAGATGAGTATACATATATGTGTGTGGTTACGTATTATACCCTCAAACCAGCTATATATTCAAAGGTATTGTAGAACTATTGTTTCTTTAGTCAGATTTGATTTGAGGATTGTCAACCTCAGGGGAAATTCTAACAAAGATGTTTTCTGTATTTACGTATATTTGAATTCAAAACCTCGTGTTTAAGTGGCTAAAACTCCCTTACAAACATTACAAACATCGCTTGTTGATTGAATTAGAAAATTTTAAATATATATACCTGGACTAAGCCTATAGTTAACTAAGAATTCATCTATGCTTTGAAAACAAAATGGACTAGTTTCTCTGGGACTGAAATGGACTAATTCGTAACTGATAAATGTTGTGTTTAGATACGGTTATTTTGATCAAAACCACCAAAACGTGATTTTGACCAAAATGTCATCCTTATGTTATTTATATCAAATTCAACCAAATTTCAAACATGCATTAAAATCCATTTGGGACGGGGTAAATTAAAGGAGAGCAGTTTTGATCAATGTCAGGTGTTAAATTCGTTTTTTATTATAATAAAAATGTATAAGGTTATAAAAAACAAGATGTATAGGATTATTAATTATTTTTAAGAAAATATTTTAAAAATAAAATAGATTTATGCGTGATTGGATAAATGATTTATTTTTTAATTTATAAATTACTATTATTATAAATTTTTGGACAACGTGAGGCAGATTTTTTTTTTTTTTTTGGGTTAAGCACATATGTATCCTCCAATTGGAGGCAATTCTGTTTGACAATACATATATGTATCCATCATCAATCATAATTTCTTTTTAATTTCTAAAGCTGTCTCTTAATTAGATCTTAAATAAAATAATTTTCTCTTGTGTATTCAATTAATATCCTCTTTATATTTCCCTGCGCTTACTTTCCACTTTCTTCATTTCAGCTCTAAGATATATACTTAATTAATAACGTACGTATAATACTACTGAATTAATGATCCACATGTGTAGGCCCTTATAAGAGTATTATTTTTTTAGGGTGAATTACAGAGTTGTCTTTCAAACTTGATTATTAAAGTTATATAAACGTTTTTCCCTTAATTAAATGTGAACATAATCATTTTAATGTGAGATTACTCACAAGCCCACGTGCCAACTCAATGCTAGCATAATGTATGGTGAGAAAAGAGATAAAAAAACATTTACTTTGGAATCTCCTCTGACATAACCACCGATTATAATATGTATTTGTATTTAGTGCACTTAAAATCTAGAGCACAAATTTGTATATAATAATCATCTGGCTCTAATTATAAGAGCCAGCTATGATGAAGTTAGTTTTGATCCTAAATATAACAACTCTATCTATTTTATTTGTAATATTTATCATTTTCCAAAACTAATTGACTTAATTTATAAATTCAACGATATATGAGTACATATTTTAGGTATATCATATATATTTGTTATAATTAAATAACTTATTTAGTATTTTTTAATATTCTCAAATTATTTAAGTGGCTAGTATTATATTAATAATTAAGGATAAGATGAGTATACATATATGTGTGTGGACCTATCATACCAGCTATATATTTAAAGGCAGAACTATTGTTTCTTTAATTCAAGAAAAATTCCACTAAAGATGTTTTCTGTATTCACACATACTTTAACTTAAGACCTCATATTTAAATGGTCAAAACTCCTTTACAAATATCACTTGTTGATTGAATTAGAAAATTTTAAATATATATACTTGAACTAAGCCTATAGTACAGTTCATTAACCAATAATTCATCTATGCTTTGAAAACAAAATGGACTAGTTTTTTAAGACTGAAATGGACTAATTCGTAACTGATAAATATTGTGTTTAGATACGGTTATTTAGATCAAGACGTGATTTTGACCAAAATGTCATCCTTACATTATTTAGATCAAATTCAACCAAATTTCAAACATGCATTAAAATCCATTTTGGGACGGGGTAAATTAAGGGAGAACAGTTTTATCAATGTCCAGTCTTAATTTTGTTCTATATTATAATAAAAATGTATAAGGTTATGGAAAAGAAAAGGATTATTTATTTTTAAAAAATATATATTTTTAAAATAAAAGAGATTTATGCGTGATTAGATAAATGATTTATTTTTTTTCTAATTTAGAAATTACTATTACTATAAGTTTTTGGACAAGCTAAGGGAGGGTTTTTTTTCCCCTAAGCACCTATATCCTCTAATTGGATACTATCATGTTTAAGGTACAGTCGGACACTAAATATAAACACTTCTTTCAATGGGGATTTGAGCCTTAATTCGTTATGTTGTGAAGGACTAGCCCCTTTCGCTAGATCCAACTCTATTGTTGGTAGGTAAGATAAAGTTAGCTTGAAACAATAGAATGTGTGTGTTTTTTTTTCCAAAAAAAAAAAAGCCTATGATTATAAATATAAAATGGATTAAATATCATTTTTGTCATAGAAGTTTACTCTGAGGAGTACTGGTCACTCAGAAGTTTTTTTTTTGTCTCATTTTTGCCCCGGAAGTTTAAAAACATAGTAATCTTGCCCATTTGTTGATCTTAACCGTTGAATTGTTGCTCTTCTTTGTAAACTTTCAGGGGGGAAATTGCTCCTTAAAAAAAACTTCCGGGGCAAATTTGCTCATAAAAAAAACTTCTAAGGCATATTTGCTTAGATTTTAAACTTCCGGGACAAAAATGAGATAAAAAAACTTCCAGGCCGGTGACTAATGCTCTTTAAGATAAACTTTTATAGCAAAAATAGTTTTAACCCATATAAAATCAAGAAAAAAAAACTTGGCAATATTGTAAAACAATGGTGGAATGGAATAAGACAATGTCATTTCTTTGTCACCAAACAAAAATAAAAGTAAATAAGGGTCATCATTAAAAATATTGAGCCTAACAGAAGAAGCTAATCCCTTGTAATATGGCTAATCAAAGTTTGAATCTCTAATGGAAGAAGTATTCATATTTAATATTTGATAATGCCTAAAATAGGGTTGCCTCTAATTAAAAAACACCTAGAACTAAAAAAATGTTGACAAGAATAAGTGACTGAGTGGGGCGTGTGTAGGAAGTTTAAATTCAAATCTAATTATATATAACAAGAAGAAGAGGATCATCTCCTCATCATTTTTTTTCCACATCTCTCATTAGCTCTATTTGCACTATTGATTGAGACAGGGGAGGAGCCAGGATTCTAATTAAGAAGGGGTGAAAATTATAGAATAAAATCTAAATTTTTATAAAACTATATTTTAACCTCTAAAAAATTTAATATTTTCATTTTAGTCCCTCCACATAACTATACATGCAGGGATTAAAGTGAAAATTATGAAAATTTTATAAGCTAAAACATAATTTCGTAAAACTCTGGGCTCACTTTTGTAATTTTAGGGGGCGGGGGCCACTTCTAGCCCCCCTCTAAATCCGCCCCTGGATTGGGAAGATGAGAGAAAAATTAAAATAATAATATGATTTTTTATATTGATTAGACAATTATAATTTAGAGATTATGAAGGATGATAAAAAAATAATTATGAGAGAAACTCAACCCTAAAGGAATCGTAAATTGTATGTACTAAATAGCAAATGAAAATTAAATCCACTTCACCTCTAATTAACATAACTTTTAAATATTTTATATTGACATTAATATTAACACTATTAAAATTGATACTCGCCTCTCTGTACGTGGAGGACGTTTGTAAAGTTCTTGGTGGTTGAATTGAGTGTCCTGATCTGTAAATTTCAAAATTTGTCTGGTTTGCATATGACCACAACGCAAAACTATAAATGCTATTCTCTCCGTCTTCTTCACGTCCTTCCCTTAAACGAGAAGGATATGAATGATGCGGGAGAATAATCAAATTCTTACAAATAATCAATCTGGACATTCTCATCACAGAGGCCGAACCGTTTTCTATAGAAATTACCTTCCTCTTCCTCTTATGGGAAATTGCTTTCGACACCGTCCCAAGCCTGACGATAATAAAATCCCCTCTCACCCTATTTCCGGTTCGCCATTACTTCTCTCTGCTCTCTTCTTGAGTTACCGGTTGCATTTTGTAATTCCAATTTGGGAGTGATTCGTGATTTTATTTCCCCCTTGCCAATGAGGGTTATTCTTGTGGACTATCCATCGCAAATGGATATGAATCCGTATCAGATTGGGAATTTGCTTTATTATTGTGTTCCGTTTGTATCATACGTTTCTTTTTACTTTTGAGCTGGTTATTAGTAAATTGTCTTTTATGTATTTTCTTCACGATCAATTAGTTGGAATATAACTGTTTCCTGTGTGTTTTCTGGTGATGTCAGTTGTGGCAGTTTCCATATGTTAAATTTCTACATATAAACAACTGTACCCTGTTCAATTTTGCATGTGTCGTATTGGAGATAATGCTCACTGTACATTTTACTATCTTCATGATATTTTGTCTTTATGAAGATAAACTGTTTGATAAGTTGACCATTGCACTTGTCGTTGGAAACGTCCTCCTCTTTTCTCCCAAATTATTCTTTGATGCTTAATCTAAAGCAGAGTACTTTAGCTTTATCCCTAGTAGCTTTTCCTTCATGGTATCTCTCTCTCTAATGAATTTTCTTTTTATGAAAATCAAAATGTTTTGCAGGTTCTACACAAGTTTCTGTCAAAAGCACCCATCCTTATGCTCATTCGAGTCCAGTGAAAGGAGCCAAACCTCAGACACTCCCTACTCCAAGATTGGAAGGTGTCTTACTATCCTCTCTGCATCTGAAAGCCTTCACTTTCAATGAACTTAACGATATTACTAGAAACTTTTGTCCTGATAATCTACTGGGAGAAGGTGGATTTGGTAAAGTTTACAAGGCGTGGATTGATGAACAGTCTTTTGGACCTGCGAGTCCTGAATCTGGAATGGCTATAGCTGTTAAGAAGCTTAAGTGTAATGGTTTTCAAGGACACAAGGAGTGGCTGGTTGGTCCTTTACGTTTTAACACTTAACACTGCGGCTTTTGCTTTAATTATATCAGAGCTCATTGTATTTTCTTTATTTACAGTCTGAACTCAATTATCTTGGTCAACTTCATCACCCAAATCTTGTTAAACTTCTTGGGTTCTGCATCGATGGGGATAGCCGGCTTCTGGTATACGAGTACATGCCAAAAGGCAGCTTGGAGACTCATCTATTTAGCAGTATGTTGATCCCTTTAACAGCATAGCTTTCAAAGAATAATAGTCTCAACCTGAAAGTAATTTAATTTACACTATTTAAACCAAACCACCCAAATATTTGACCATTGCCATATATCTGGTTCAAACAATGCTACATAAAGTGTGCATTAATTAAACTCTGGAACCGTGAATTGCAGGGGGTGCACCGCCACTTCCTTGGGCAACAAGGATCAAAGTTGCTATTGGTGCTGCTCGAGGCCTCACCTTCCTCCATGACTCCGACCAACAAGTTATCTACCGTGACTTCAAGGCTTCTAATATCTTATTAGATTCGGTATGTTGTTTTAGCAGTCGTATTGCTATTGTGGGCACCAGGTGAAAAATGTTTGTAAATTTACTAGTGGACTGTTGTAAACCTCATCTACACATTAGGGAAGATAATGATCAAAAGAAAAATTAAGAAAATGTATAAGGATGGACCACTAATGGTTAATTGAAATTTCATTTTAACTTCAACAGTGCTAGTTACTGTTTTCTACAAATGCAGGAGTTTAATGCAAAACTCTCAGACTTTGGTTTTGCCAAAGCAGGGCCCACCGGGGATCGTACTCATGTTTCCACTCAAGTCCTTGGTACTCATGGCTATGCTGCTCCTGAATATATTCTCACAGGTTTGGTTTCTCAGTCAGCTTTACTCATGCTTTTTTGGTCCATGAACTCAATTGATTCTATCATCCTCCTCACTTGCATTTCTACGGATTCCTTTCACTGTTGTTATAAATATTTGAAATCAAGCTAGTGCTTTCCATGCATGTCACCCTAAGAACCTTGTTGACTTGGTGATGAATGGAATTCTTTAAGGCTTGGATTGGAATACACAGGTCAAATAAGCAAAAAATTGAACTACTCAACATTGAACTAGTTTTATTTGTTTAATCAATGTACCGAGTACTTCCCTAAATTGTCTCCTGCTTTTCATGTGGAATGGCTCAATATAATTGTTATGGCAGGTTGGTTGACTGCAAGGTGTGATGTTTATAGCTTTGGGGTTGTGCTATTGGAACTACTCTCAGGACGCCGTGCCCTTGACCGAACAAAATCTGGAGTTGAACAGAATTTGGTAGATTGGGCAAGACCATATTTGGGTGATAGGAGGAAGTTATTCAGGATAATGGACACCAAGTTAGAAGGGCAGTATCCACAGAAGGCAGCTTATACAGCAGCAATTCTTGCTCTGCAGTGCATCGGTGAGGCCAAAATCAGACCCCAAATGTCTGAAGTTCTGACTGCTCTTGAACAGCTTCAACATGCCAAAACCTCAGCTAGTTCATCATCAAGATCCAGAGCAGAGAGTAGTAGCCCCTCCTTAAGCCCCGAGCGAGGTCATACAGACACATCATCATTGAGACAAAATCATCGTTCAACAGAGAAAGGTTTCATCTCCAGTCAGTTAAGTGAGAGCATTGTAAGATCCCCTGTTAAATCTGAGCCCAAAGTACAGTGTGACCAGATTGGAAATCCTCATCATGTGGATACCATCAATGCATAGATTCCTTCTCTTTTTTTTTATCATGTTAGGTCTAGTGGTCTACAACTTTGTAAACTGTAGATTCACGACTGAGTCCCAGGCCTATCATTGGAATAAAAAAAAAACATAATCATGTCCTATCTCTCAATCAATCAAGTGCATTTGCTTCAAGTTTCTGCATTCTTGCAACAAATTAAAGTTTCCTGATAAGTAACTTATGACAAGAACTCCGGTTTATTTGCATGTAAATGAGTCAGATTCCTGCATTGGTTTTAGGTGCGAAGGGTACCGGTTAAGGTGACCTTAAAGAGATTAGTTTGTTGATTCCTGGGTCATGTGCTCTTGTAAGATTTCTTCAATGGTTTTGATCTTGTTTATGTACCATTCAATTGCTTGTATACCATGGGGGCCTTGTGAGCATAAAAAAGCTCACCCAAGAAAGGGGTTAAATTGGGGAAGAAAATGTTTAAAGTTCTTGTAACTTCTCATCGTTTCCTTTTCATAACTAATCAAGCAACAAAACCTCACCAGAATAAGGCTGGGTTGAAAATAAGGCTGGGTTGAGGTGCATTTTTTTTGCGTGGGCGCATATATATTGAATTTAAAATTGTTTCTTTACATAAAGAGAATTTTAAAATAATACTACATTTGGTCTTAAATATAAGACTCAGTTAATTTGTTTGGAGGTTAATTAAGAAAATTAATTAAATTATTTTAAAGTATTTATATTTATCAGTTTTTTTCTAAACCAATTTGTTTTATTTATAATATAATTTAATCAAACACAATATATAATATGATTAAGTAACTTATTTAACTTTCTTAATCTTTTTTAAAAAAGAGTCAACTAGGTGTGCAAGACTATGATTCAACTACAATATGTATACCCATGGTTTATATTGCTTTTAATTTTTTGAACCATCTTGTAATTTTGAAAGCTCAATTAATCAACCTGGCTGAGAGAAGAATTCAAAGAATAGTTTACATTGCAGCAATAGCTACAGTATCTATGCTCTGTACTGCGAAATAAAAAGAACGTTTTCCTTTCTTTTTTTTTTTTTTTTGGTGATGGTATGAAAGCATTTTCCAAATTCGTTATTTCAATTCGGTTTGAGGACTGATTAAATTAATAGACCAGTTACACAAGGGTGAAACAGGGAAAGGTTAAAATAAAAATATTAAAATTTAACGGTGAAATATACAACCATGCATGGTTGAACTTGAAAACGGGGGATCCTAAACTAAAAAACTTAATAGAAAAAACTTATTAATGAAAAGAAAATAAAAGGAGGGGAAATCCTAGACTAGAAGACCCAATAAAAAGAATAAATCTATTCAAATACTAAATTAATACCAAAATAAACATTCTAATAAAAGTGTCGTCATCTACTCAGCAGTGAATCTGAAAACCATGAAGTGATTGTATATCTCTCCTGGTCTAACAATCTGTGATGGGAAATTTGGTATGTTCACTGAATCAGGGAAACCCTGTGTCTCCAAAGCAATAGCAGCATACTTATGGTATATAGCTCCATCTTTACCTTTCTCATTCTTCAACATGTTGCTGGAATAGAACTGTACACCAGGTTGATTTGACCATAGCTCCATCTTCCTCCCAGAAACTGAGTCCTTCACCATAGCCACTCTGTTCAAGTATTTTGACCCATTCTTGTCCAATACATAGTTTATATCATATCCCTGAGGAAGATCATGAAGCTGACTTCCGATTTCTTTGGGTTCAAGGAAGTCATATGGGGTTCCTTTAACTTCCGTAAACTCACCTGAGGGAATGAGTTGGTCGTTTACTGGTGTGATTTTTGAGCCAAATAGTTGAATTGTATGTGAGAGAATGTCTCCACTATCGTGTCCCCCCAAATTCCAGTAAGTGTGTTGAGCAAGATTCACGGGTGTGGTTTTGTCAATGGGTTTGGCTTGCATCATCACAATGAACTTGTTTGTTTGGAAGAAAGCGTAAGTCACAGAAACCTCAAGCTTTCCCGGAAAGCCTTGAGAAGGATGGTTAAGAAAATAGATATCAGAGATCACCACTATTAACTATTAACCATGATCTTTAATATAAAACTCAGTTGACATTTATCTTATTCATACCAAACTAATTTTTCTAACTTATAAACTGATATATATAATCAAATGATGATGATATACGACATATTATTTTGTGATCAACAAACTTATTTAGCTTATTTAATTAATCTCTCAAAAAAAGTTAACGGACCTTAATGGTTAAGAGAAAAAGTACCTTCATCTCCATTGGGGCTTATATGAGTAAAAGTGATATGATTATCTTCTATGTGGGAAGCTACATTCCATACAACCTGACTGTAACCCTTGGGTCCACCTGATATTTTCAATTCATGGAAGAAGTCAGTTTTAATTTGAGGCAATTTCGTATGGTGAAATTAATATTTAATATTATCAGTGTAATAAGAAGAAGTTGATCGTGCTGCTTATTATTTTGATTAATAATAATATACCGTGGAGTGTGTTATTTCCATCATTAGCTGGCAAATGGTAGGTTTTTCCATCCAAAGTGAATTGAGCTCCTCCAATTCTATTGGCCACACGTCCAACAATTGCCCCAAAATATGTTGTGTCGTTCTGCAACAATATCCATCACAAAAGTCTCTGTAAAATTTTAATGTACTACGTACGTACAATTGCATGCATGCATATCTTATAACGTCACAGAACCACCATATATTTCAAAAAGAGGAAACATAAACGGTAAGCAAACAGATTAAATAAAAACAGATTCAAAAGAAACAGTTCATCAGTACATATACCTTGTAATCCTTAATAGAATCATAGCCAAGGACAATATCAGCTAAGTTTCCTATAGAGAAAGAAGAACAACAAATTAAAAAGCGTTTTTAGGATACGACAACGAGAAGGAAAGAAAGTTAATATGAACACAAAGCACAAGATCAGAGAAAACAAACCATTTTTATCGGGCACCGTAAAAGAAAGAATAGTTGCACCAAAGTTGGTGAACTTGACTTCGAAATTTCCTCGTTTGAGGACATAAGTTCCAATCTTTGGTTCATCTGCATGAGACAGAGGGAAGAGTAGCACAAGGCCCAGAAAAAAACAGAAAATAGTCGATACCTTAGACATCGTAAAAGCAAAAAGCAAACTCTCAGAAGACTCTTAGGTTTTGTGGCAACAAAAACAACGAAACCTCATGTGATATAAATAAAAAGAAGAGGCGTGATTTAAGATGTTGTCAATAGATTTTGGATATACTATAACTATAAGATTATTAATCAATTTAGATAGAAAGTTAAATCAATATCATTGGTATAAAACCCCAATAAAATGATATATTTTTATTTATTAATTTATGTTGTAGGTATACCCTTAATATTAAAGAAACGTAGTATTAACTAATTAAAACTTGCATTTTATTTATTAATTTTGGTCCAAGTTGATTGATTTTTTTAAAAAAATCAGTATCTCTCTCTCTCTCTCTCTCTCTCTCTCTCTCTCTCTCTATATATATATATATATATATATATATATATATATATATATATATTTCCTTTTGCTACGATTTAAGAATACATAAAAAAATATATTTCTATCCACTTCTATATATCTTTGTATTAATCCTTATCCTCTTATGTGATTATCAAATGTTATCCAGAATAGCCTATCAGAAATCAATTTTTTCACATTATAATTATTTATATAATATATTGATTGGATAAATTTTATACAGAAAATATTTATACTTCAAATGCAAACTTTTGTCGCTGAATAATAATTCAAGTGCGATTTATTATTATTACTATATCTTAAATATTTAACACTGGTTAATAACTAATTTTTCTTCGTACGAGTATTTTTGTGTGATTATGAATAAAAAATTATTCAAATCTTAATAGGATAAAACTTTTTTTGGCCAGAATCTTAACAGGATAACACACACAAATAAATCAATGATAATGTCTCTCTCGATACATACGATCCGATACCTACGCGATGTCTCTGCCACCCACAAGCTCTTAGTAACAATTAACAATTTAACATTGCTCTTATTAAATTCCTTCATTATAACCGAAATTTCAAGAACATTAATAAATTAAATTTGCTCATTATGATCCGGCCCAAAAAAGGAGAAGTTTAATCAACCCCATCGATGCGCTTTATTTCAAATAAGGACTAAAAGATTATGAAATTATATTGCAATACCAAAAAACCAAAATAAAATTTTGTTTTGATGTTAAATGACCAAAATGCCCTATTTTGCTATTGTTGGTTGTTAAAAAACTTATGTGCACTACTTATAAATGCATCTATAAACACTTATGATTTTTTGCACTAGTTGTTGTGAATTTAGGAATTATAAATCCTCATATGTACATAAATCATTTATAAATTTTTCTATTATTAATTATTAAAATGCATATGTGCATTTATTAAAAAAAATGAATGGAGGGCATTTTAATCATGTAACGTTAAACCATAATTTTGGTCGTTTCGGTATGCCCGTAATTTCAATTTCATTTAATCCTTATTTGATAAAAAGTCCCATGTAGGCTTTAACTATGAACTTTCATGGTATCGACTAATTTAACATCTACAAGCCTCTTAATTAATGTAGCTGTTAATCACAGTACGTCTCACACGGATATATACATATAAATAAAATAAACAATGCAAGTGGCACATTTTAGGCTATAAGAAGACAACTACGTACACATATACTAGAACTTTGAGATTATTAGCATTGATGTCCTTGAGACCAAAAGTAAACAAAGGTAATAGGGACAAGAGTCATATAAATGTTCTACTGAGCAGTGAATCTATAAACCATAAAGTGCTTATGTATCTTACCAAGATATACAATCTGCAATGGGAAATTTGGGTAATTCACAGAATCTGGAAATCCTGTGTTTCCAAGCAAAGACTAGCAAACTGGCGATACATGCATGAATCTGCCTTGACCTTTCACATCTTTCAACATGTTACTGGTATAGAATTGCACACCAAGTTGATTTGACCGTAACTCCATCTTCCTCCCAGAAACTGAGTCCTTCACCACAGCCACTCTATTATATTGCTTATTATTGGAATTATTTTTACCGCTATTGTTGTCCACCACGTAGTTTATCAGTTTATGTCATAGCCATTGGGAAGTTTACATGAATATGACTTGCAATTTCTTGAGGTTGAAGTCATATGGGGTTCCCTTCACTAATTTGATTTCACCTGGAGTTGATCATTTAAAGGTGTGATTTGTGGGCCAAAAAGCTGAATGGTGTGTGATAGAATGTCTCCACTATCGTGGCCCCTCAAGTTCTAGTAACTGTGCTGAGCTAGATTCACTAGTGCCGCTTGGTCAATGGCCTTTGCTTCCATCTCTACTGGGAGCCACAAACTAATTAATTTGAAGAGTCATTTTGAATTATTCGATTTATTAGATCTTAAATCTTGATGAACTCATTTTTATTTTAAGCAATTCATGGAAGAATGAATCGAGGAAAAATGTCAACTTGTTAGTTTGAAAGAACATGCATGTCACAGAAACCTCAAGTTTTCCCTGAAACCCTAGCAATTTATTGTCAAAGAGCAACAAATAAATACTTTGGAAGAATCACTATGAGATCTTATAAGATAAGAATCTAATCACTAAAAAGTTCGAATAATAAGTGAATAGTATAGACCTGTTATCATTTCTTAAATTGAAAGTCATTGCATATGGCTGCTACTCAATTGTGAAACTTTTTTATGATTATATTCTTTCCTTAGACCTCACAATCTACCAAATACTTTTTTTTGTTATATGCATATATAAACCAAGAAAACTAAATTGAAGTACCTTGTTCTTTGTCAAAACTTACAAAGGTAAATGTGACATGGCTGTCTACTTTGTGGAAAGCTACATTCCATACAACTTCGCTGAAACCATGGGGACCTCCTTTGATATTAAGTCAACATTATTGAACAAGTTATCAGATAGTGGATTAAAAACGCACAATATATATAGTTTATTAGCTGGAGCGGGAAGAAGGATTTTGATTTTGGGATTAAAGTAATGTTTGGTATGTATACCGCGAGGAGTGTTGTTAATTTCCATCATTTGCAGGCAAATGGTAGGTTTTGCCATTTAAAGTAAAGTGAGCTCCTCCAATTCTATTTGCCAAACGTCCAATAAGGGCACCACAATATACTGTATCATTCTGCAACATGTCAAATTAAAGTTATTTTGATTGAAATGGATATGAAAATGTAACTTAAATTTTAGTAATGGGTGGGAAAAAATCATTTCTTTTCGATTCTCTTACTAAAATCATTCCATCTACTCCTACCGATGTTATGAACATAAGTTTAAGGGAAGAACTTAATTTTAAAAGACTGAACTTGTTAGAATGGAGAATGGAGTGACCAATAAATTTATAAACGAAACAAAAAACTAACTTATTAAAAGAAAAAGCTCTTTAAACTTGTAAACCACACAGTCTCTCAAATGTGAGACTCATAGGACCAATTGGTTTAAGAAGTTTCTGGAGGCATGGTTTGCATTATCTCCTCACATATTTTAGTCAAAGATGAAAGATTTTAATCGTTAAAGGCACAAAAGAAATAAGAGACAAGAAAAGAAAAATCAGTGGTGTATGGCCAAGGAATAACAAATAATCCTTATGAATCTCAAGATAGAAAATCTCAAATATGTTCTAAAAAGCCCTTCATAGTTCATAACTTCCAGTATATTAATGAATGATATACTATTTTCTTTCGTTAGATATTTGCCCCACTGAGTTTTTTCTAGTTAAAGATTTTATTAAGGCACATTCATAATGAACATCTAAGAGAAAGTGTTATGAATATTATATTTGTAGATGTTTATTCCTCTCATTATTTACAATTCTCCATAGTTTCCTATCCTCACCCATTAATTATTATGATTATGGAATCACATTAATTATATATTAGAGAATTGTGGCCATAAATAGAAGGCATATTATGTATTGGAAACAACACCAAATAGTGAATAAGAATTCCTCTTTCTTATTTTCTGTTCATTCTTTCTTTCTCTTTATTTTATAACACCTTATTAGCATGAAAGCTCTAATGAAGGTATGATTCTCTCATTGTCTCTAACGATTTCATTTACCTCCTTTAATCATATGTTTATGTTATCTATATGGTATAATTTCAGCTACTATATGAAATTAAAGAAATACTTCATGATTATTTTAAACATCGGATTCCATTACTAACATTAGAGATTATTACCATTTTGATCCCATTTAAGAATTCTTTTATATTATTGTTATTGTTATTTTAGTATGACCAGAAGTCATACATATCTGATTTTTTATTCTAAAATTATATGGTCAGAAACCATATTGCTTTACTTTCTTATTCATATAACATATGACCAAAAGTCATATTTTGATTTGATTTCCTATTATATGGCCAAAAGTGATATTCATTTTATTCCCATTTTAAAATTTTACAACCAAAAATCATATCACTTTGATTTCTTATTTAAATATAATATGACTAGAAGCCATATCATTTTAATTTCCTACTCTGAGATTGGAGATTATTGTTATTTTTCTTTTCTTTTCTTTATTTTATATTATGTTTGATACTAGTTAATTTTATTTATGTTTTATTATTTTAGTTTTCTGTTCATATATATATATATATATATATATATATATATATATATATATATATATATTCATTTGTTTGTTTGTTTGTTTTATTTGTTCATCATTTAATTTATTTGCCATTTTACTTTTATTATTGCTATCTTTATGCTAAATTTTGCTATTTTATATTTGTTTACACTTAATGTTATTTTCATTTTAATAACATATTATTGTTATTTTATTTATAGTATTATATATGATGTGATAAAAATGATTGTGGATTTCCTCATCTGTATATATATACATCACTTAGATTCTACCTCCTCTTTCTACATTTCTTCTCTATATATATTGTTATATGTTATTTATCTTCATATATGTATATTTATTCTTGATTTTATGATTTTAATGGAAAAATATTTATTTATGAATATATGACGAATATTTTCAAGAAAATTTATTCATTGAATTATATATTGACTACTCATGAAAACTTTGCTCCATTTAATTATGTTGTTTATTAAATATGTTGATTATGATTTATGAATTATAATGTTTTAATTCATGATGATGCTTTATATTTTATTAATCTTGCCATGATTCTAATTGTTATCATTCTTTTGAGTTTGAATCATGGCCAACCTTACCAAACTCGAGTTTACTGCTCTTAATATATAGGAGAGGATTATCTATCATAGATCTTAAATGTTGAGATCGATTTAGATGCTAAGGGTCTAGTAATAGATATTTTACCAGGAAATGAAGCAACTAGTCAAGATTTTTCTTCGCCACTATATTCATGAAGGACTAAATGCTGAATACCCAATGGTAAAATATCCACTAGAATTGTGGACTAATTTGAAAGAAAGATATGATCACCACAAAACGGTGATCTTGTCTCAAGCTCGTTATAAATGGATATACCTTAGACTACAAGATTTTAAAGCTGTAAACCTGTAAGTGAATATAATTCAGCGATTTTCAAAATAAGTGAATACCACCCTTGTCGTTTTTCTGCCCTTCATCACATTTCCTCTTCTAGATTATAATTATTCTTTCTACCACCATGATAAAGGTAATTACTATATCCCCTACAACGACTACGTCTAAGCATTATTTCAACTGAAAATTTATTTTGAAAACCACTGAATTATATTCACGTATAATCTTAAAATTTGTAGCCTAAGGTGTATCCATATAATTGAGTTGATTTAATTTCCAACCCACTGCATTCTCTTTCCCAACACGTACCAAGACCCTTTTAACTCTCAACCCAAAAGGGGGTAATAAACACAAACTTTCAATGTCAAACAATTAAATAAGGACCTGTAATACAAAAACATAATAGTACATGACCTACAAGAAGTCATATTTATCAAGATAAAAAGTCCCTCTTGTGGACTCAACCTATCTATACAAATAAATAAATCAAATCAATCATAAATAGGCATAGAGGTGCATGTGAATCCACTTAATAGTGTATAACATGCGTATATCTCTACTAATGATTAGTTTGACTTATCTGTCTCTTATAAGACCCAAGTCTACCTTAGAATTTACGACAAAGAGTTGAATTCCTGAGCCTCACGTGAAACCTTAATGAAGACATCTTCCATTGTGGTGTCTGTTAAACCCCAAGCAAACACAGTGAAGTTTCTCTTTGCGATGCCGATAGCTCGGAAGAAATCAGCTATTCTGACTTGTTTTGGCAGCTCAAATTTCTGAGTTCCGGAGATATGGTATGTCATGGTAGCATTTGGAGACAGCTTGTGCACCATATTCTCCACTTCACTCTCATGCTCTACAGATGTTGTCATTGTGAACACATACTTTCCTCCATATCTTGCTTTTAGCTGCCACACACCATTGAAATAGCAGTATTGAAAGATCAGTGGAAGTGCAATGGCAGATTAGTTTCACAAATCACATTCAAAGGCACAAAGACTAATGACCCATTTGGTCCATGGGGTCTGTGGGAATGGAATGATGATTACAGAGCATTTGTTTGGCATGTTATCAAGAAATCATGAAATGAAATTTAAATCATCAAGGAAACAAAAAATTTGAAATAATCCTTTTAACTCTATTAAGACAAAAAATGAAGGGTGTTAATATCTAACTGTTGATTCATGAAGAGTATGAATATTCATATGTTAATTCCTATAAACTTGAATTCAGATTACATAGTCAAAGCTATGTAATCGGGATCACCTAATTTTTTGCGATCCAATGTAATCAGGATTACATTACATTACTTTATTATACCAACAAAAAACCTGAATCAACAGAATGCATTGCAGTTAGAGGAAATCTGGTTGCATGGAATTCAACCAAACGAGCTATTAGTTCTTTAGGTAATTCTACTTGCTTCTATGTTATATGGAGACGTCTATCCAAGTTTTTCAGCATCCATAGAATGAAAGCCTTTGTTTATGTTATTGATAAGGCACAACGCTTTTATAGTTTTACCTCTTTCGGATTTCCTATGCACTGCCAGCTTCCATCTACGAATATACCTATTCGGTCACATAAGACCTCTGCTTCTTCCATGGAATGTGCTGAAATGAAATCATGCAATATAAATGTGTAAGAGAAAGAAATCACTATCACTTGTGTTCCAAGAAGCATAGGGAGAAGGAATATACTGGTCAGTATGATTGCCCGATTCTGCTTTGCGCGCTTGACAACATTCCATAAATTGTTTCTTGATGCAGGGTCTAATCCAGTACTTGGTTCATCCATATAAACAACCTTAAAAAATTTTCCAACAACTACAGAATGAGTGGCTTAACAAGGAAACTTCTCCATCATAGTAGGTTTAGTAGAAGAAGAGTGGATTAAAGAGAGATCAATACATACTTTGGGATCTCCAATCAATGAAATTGCAACACTGAGCCTTCTCTTCATTCCTCCACTGTACTTTCCAGCTTTTTTATCAGCAACTCCCCCATGAAAAAGGTTCACACTTTTCAGAGATTCTTCCACAGCCTGCAGCAGCAGAATGCAAGTACTAAGTTCTTAATCGACAGAGAAGTGCCAGAGAGAAGGGTCTGACTCTGGACACTCAGACTAATAACCGAGAGTTTTCAAGCTCAAACAATCTCACTTCCTCAAAAAGAAGACATTTGCATGAAAATTTGATTTTCATAAGCCTATATTAACAAGTCTTCTAAAATGACAATCTCAAATTAACTTACTTGTGTTAAGACTGAGCCTCTAAGATTTTTAAGTCTGCCATAGAAGAGCAGGTGTTCTCTTTCGGTTAGAGTTTCCCACAGCAAGCTATAATGTCACCGCAAAAAAAAAAAAAAATAGTAAATGAAATTTTCATTTAGAAAAATATGAATAAAAGTTGAAGCAACTTACTCATGCTGTGGACATACGCCCATGCTGGTATATATTTCATCCATTTGAGTTCTTATGTCCATGCCTTGAACAAATGCTGCACCAAAGGTTGGCTTCGTGAGACCAATCATCTGTAACCATATAGAAGTTAAAAACGATATTCAATGGCGAAATCCACTCGAAGAATTAAAACATTCATGGCATCAAAGGGAGCTTCAATGAAAACTGACTTGAACCCATCAGGCATATAAATTCAAAGATTGTTCTCTAGACATTGACAAATTGGAAGCTCCTTGATTAATCCAAAAAAAAAAAGGCTGATCCAAAGGTTTGTTTATATAATTTAAAGAACTTAAATTTAACTCACCATACTGATAAATGAGGTCTTCCCCGCACCATTGGGGCCAAGCATACCAAAGCATTCCCCATGAGGCAAAGCAAGAGATAAACCTTTCACTGCATATTTCTCTGGGTTTCCGTCCCTCCCTGGATACACCTTTTTTAAGTTGTCACAAACAATTGCATGATCCATGGTTGGTTCAAGTAGGAGCTGCTCAACCCTTTCCCTCTGAAGAAGTCAACACATTATGCAAGTAAGTCACACTATAACAATGAGAATGACCCAAAAAAAACTGAGATCAATATCTGGTAAAAAATATTGGTATAATTGAGTTACAAGTACAAGCTAAGTGAGTCAAACACTTGACCTTACATTTCATTATTCCTGAGAAACAATACATCATACATTATCATCCCATGATCAGGCAGAAATTTAACATCAATTTTTCAAACCAGAAGTGAGTACAAAACAAATAGTGTACAAGTATTTGAACTAAGCATAAATACCTCCTGACTGACATCAGGTTTCTCCATCTGAACAAAAACTTTTGATCCCTGCCTTTGGATACTAGGCTTCTGGAATGAAGACGTAGGCTTTTTATGAAATCTTTTCAAGAGAAAGAGAGGACTTTTGCGACTTCCCAATACTTGATCAATCTAATAAGCAACAAAAAGCACCACAAACCACTCAATGAACATGATAATTAAGACCTCTCTCATGCCATTTACACTGTCATTCAGATTTTTCCATCGCATCCCATCGTTCCCTGTAGCATTTGCTTCGAAGGCATATGATGCAAACTCATAGAGTCCACGATATAACGCAAACCCAGGATACAACTCTAAAACAACTATCCACCCTCCTGAAGACACAGCAGGCAATGATAGGCCAGAAAGCTTAGACTTTACAACACAGACATGACACATAAAGATGACAAACAAATCTGCAATCTAAACTGGAAAAAAATTCTAAGAAAGATCTTCATAATAATCCATTATTTAATCTACATGAAAATGATGAACTTAAGAGTAATAGAGCAGAATTCACTCCATTTCAGTTATCCCTCTTTATATTTCTCAACCCCAAGTATCAATTCAAAGAAATATCACATTGGTAATAACATGATAGGTGACTCTATTACAACAAAAATAAAATCCACCGCTCCTCACCTTCCCTTGTTGATGTTATACCATAAAACTTCTTACTGGTTTGGTCAGGGACAGAGTTCTTGCTTATATTTTTCTTTTGAGGCAAGAAACTAGGGATTAGGCTCAAGACAAAACTCAAATTTACATGAAAATCTTGAACTCTTGAACAATTAAGCTAACTGGAGAGGCTGGACAGGGTGAACAAGGAAGCATAAAACCTACACTTCATTTGCACAAGTTATTCCCTTTTAAAAGATAACAATGTATCAGAGGATTCATTATGAAAGAATTAAAGAGGAAGGCACATCATATGGAGGGAAGTGAAGTCATGAATAATGTTCCACACTCTGAATTTGGACAGGCGTGTTTATAGCCACAAAAGTAATGACATTTAGTTGGAAATTGGAAAGGAGCAAGGTCAAAGGTTTATGTCAAAGTCAGCAATTCAGTTGTTTCCTTTCTCTGTATCGTAAAGAGATTGAAACATTTGTTAACGAGAACATAAATAGTTGCTCTGAATAATGGAGGGAAGTGAAGTCATGAATAATGTTCCACACTCTGAATTTGGACAGGCGTGTTTATAGCCACAAAAGTAATGACATTTAGTTGGAAATTGGAAAGGAGAAAGGTCAAAGGTTTATGTCAAAGTCAGCAATTCAGTTGTTTCCTTTCTCTGTAGCGTAAAGAGATTGAAACATTTGTTAACGAGAACATAAATAGTTGCTCTGAAGGATATGGTTATGATCATCAACATCACCATTTAGCCATGTAGAAAAGTGTTATCTAATTCTGTTGTGTAAGAATCCATCGGAAGATAATAAAACAAGCACATCAATATATGAAGATCAGAAGGGCAAAAAAGGATGGTCATTATTCCTCAGCCAACCAACTTACTTGGGAATGATTGATCTTCAACAAAAAAGTTGAAAAGATAGCCACCTAAAAGCCCAGTTGCAAAGACACCAATATATGCAATCACTTAGATTATCACAGACAAATGTCAATAATCAGACTTGAGAATAGAAGTACTGAACGCGGAATTATGAACGGCACAAAAGATTAACTGCCAAACCTGTTGCTGTCTTAACATTTGAAAACATGGCCGCCACAAGAAATGCGAGTGAAATTTGCAAGTTTATGAAGACGAAATAAAAAACAATTTGGACGCTGTAGTCATTCAATGTAAAGAATTTCAATCCTGTAAATGAAGTCGGCTGCATTAAAGAGAATCCAAAATGTCGAGTGAAAGATAGTTCACATGCTCTTGTTATATTATTCTTACCTATGAGGGAGCCGAATATCACAAATCATAGCACATAGAGCACTGAGAGGGGAAAAAAATAGCCATAGTTTATCATCCAATACGGTCCATCGCCAAGACCATGCATCTTCATCATTATTCTGAGGTTCTTTTCCTTCTCATATACCAGTGATGTCAAAAATACCTACACCAATGAAATAGAACTTACTCACCTGAAGTAGTTACGTACACATGAATAAGTTCCTGACTTTTTTGTCATACCACGTTATACGTTGATGTAATTATTGTCCTTAACTTTGATTACATGAATTGTCCTGCAGGCAGGAAGCTTGATCCAAAATACTAATTACCTATCTACATAATGCCATACAGGTAAAGAAAACCCAAAATGAGTAACTATATGGTTACTTCACGGGTCAAGAAGATATAAGGCAAAGAAAGAATCTGAGGACTAAAATAAAAAACAAAAAATAAAGAGGTTCCTCATAAGATTGTTTCTTGATCATGGATCTTAAGGAAACTGAAGACTGACTAATAAACATAGATGCCACAGATCAATTAATAATCCATTAGGAAACTGAAGATTGATGTACATACAGGGAAAAGTTGCAGGAAGACCCAAGTAAAGAAGAGGGGACCCAGAATAGAAGCCACGTCAATTCTCAATGGGGTCTCAGGTTTTGGCATTTCCTTTACAAACTCAAATAACATCTCAGTACCCGAACCCTGCAGGAACTGAAGGAAGGCATTTGATACCTGCGAGAGAGTGTGTGTGTGTGTGTGTGTGTCTGTTAGATGTTGGTCAGTATCATGATTTGTCAGGTGCAGGTCAATAGAGACCCAAAAAATTGAACTGGACACTGGGGAAATAAATGTAAAGGGAAATTGTTAATATATCTTAGATGTCGGTCAGCGTCACTACTTACTAGTTGATTCTTCCATTCAAATTAGATAGTGATAGATCTGATTTTAAGAGTTCCTTCATAAGAAAGTCTATATACCTCAGTTTTTTTTTTTTTTTTGATCTGTATATACCTCAGTTCAAAATCATTCCACCTCCAACGACTCAAATTTGTGTTTTAAACCTTATATTAATATTTCAGTCATGCAAACATTTTATATATTAAGAGTTGCTGCTTCATAGAGTTTTATGAGGTAGCAGAATAATAGGAAGATAAAACAAGTGAAACTATGTCATACCAAATTTACTAAACGAGGAACTCGTGCCAATGCAATTTGCTGTAAACCGGTGTCCTTCTTATAGGTTGAGTTGTACCATGTGATGACATTGAAGCTATTTTTACTTGAATTTAGAAAATCATAGGCTGTCAAGAGAACATAGCAATAAATATTGGCTCTCCCATCAATTACCACTGCATTTAAATTTAATGATAAGTACCTACCTGCAACTATCTCATTGATCTGTCTCTCTGGGTTCCCTTTTCGATAGCCTTTAAATAGCTCATTGTTGACCTCAGAAGGATTATTTCGCCATAAATGTAAACCTTGAGCACATGTCATCAGCACACTCCAGGCAGATGTTTGTTTAGAGCCAAAAATTAAGAATAAAGATTCTAAACTTCCTGTTTGCACCTTGATCATATCTAACCTAGAAAGCATCATTGTTACATAAGAAAAACAATGTATCACATGCATTTTTCTTTGAGCATTTATTAGCAACAATTGTCCACAAGATATCAATCATTGGGCAAGTGTTTCAAATGCACAAAGAAGTTTACAATCATGACCTTATGACAGATGAGATAAGAAAATCTCATGTGTAAGTTTCCAGAAGTTCTCCATTTCAATGTTCATACCTTGCTGGATGGTATTGGTTGAAATGTTAATTGGAACAGAGAACGAAGAGTTCTGAGTGCACTGAGTTTGCAGATAATAAATGGGAAGATCTGAAAGGAAAGCTGGATCAAGAAAATTTTGCGTCTGTGGCGTTGATGCTGAACCCTGGATCATTTTTATGGTCGTATCAGCAAAAGTGTCCATGATATAATAATGAACAAAAGGAGCAAGATCATATGTCCAGATAATGAGATTATGGAAGAACAAGCGACAAGTGAAAAACACACACAGAGACACAAACTTAATCAAGAAAATTCCAAAAAAGTAAATAACAAACATGCTAACTCAACAGGACATTTCTTGCCTGACTACCCACGACATCAGAGGTATTCACACTTAAGCACTTTTAAATATATTTCCAAACAAAGCTGTGAAAAAAAATAGAAACATGTGGTTAAGACATCTAAGACAGTGCAATTCATGATTCAACCAAGTCAGCAAAACAAAATCCAACAGTATCATAATAAAATAAAAGCAGAAGTGAAAACATTGAAATATATATACACATATATACATACTTTCTCCAAAGGACTGATTATTGCCGGTGTAAAGAAAAGTTACAGGGCACAAGCCCGTCCTCCTGCAAGAATCATTTGGCAAATCTGAGAAGGGAATAATATCGGTTTGCACGGCTCGATATTCGGGAGAAGGCACTTGTATCAATGGAGGCCATTCTGGAGGGGTAGGAATTGCACAAGCTGCAACTTGAGCTACGTCTGAGTATTGAATCCCACATGTTTCCTCCAGACACTTATCGCCATCTCTCTTAGTACAAATGCAACCACACTTGTTTTCTGGCTTATCCAATTCACTATTAATGACCCGTTGGAGAACTACAAGCAGCACACAGATCAAAAATGGGAATAAGATGAGCCGCACATTTGTCTTCACATTTCGTTTTTGCAAACAAAGATATAAGCGTATTATCAGACTGTGATGAGCACAAGCCCGGAGCTCAATCCCAAAAGCTAGCCTATGAGGAGGGAGAACCAATGGACTTATAAACCTCACTCCAAGAGCTTGGAGCTCCGATGTGGGACTCATTACATAGTCACCCCCTCAAGAGCCGACATCCTCGGCAACTCCACTTCATGGCACTTCACTCGGCCTCGCCAGTTAGAACCCTCCGTGGGAAGCCCTCTCCAAAACATCGACTCTCAATAAAAGCACCAATGTGATGAGCACAAGTCAAAGGGAGAGCCCAATCCCCAAAAGCTAGCCTATGAGGAGGGAAAACCAATGGACTTATAAATCTCACTCCAAAAACTTGCCTCCCGAGGGACTCATTACACAACAAAACCACAGAATTAAAAATTAAGAATCAGAGGCCTCTGCTTCAAACCCATCAAATTGAAATAATATCAGACTCCATGCAAAATCTACATAGGAATTCGTAGAGAAAATAATCCTAGAATCATTTCACCTCGTGTTTTATATTACAATCAGCAAGGCAGATTCAAAAATCATTGTAGCATTGGCTTCTGAAATTTTCTCTGGTAAAATGAAAACCCCGCAATAACAACGCGAAAAATTAAGAAATGGAATAGAGAGAGAGAAATTGGGGTCACAATACATATATATCAAACACTAAACTAGCTCAAAAGGGGATTACACGCACACGATTTTACAAACAAGAAGTGAGAGAGGGAGAGGGAGAGAGGGAGAGAGGGAGGAACCTGGAGAGTCAGATTTTTGCGAAGGA
The DNA here is from genome assembly GCA_037074495.1 of Acacia confusa. Classification (NCBI taxonomy): domain Eukaryota; kingdom Viridiplantae; phylum Streptophyta; class Magnoliopsida; order Fabales; family Fabaceae; genus Acacia; species Acacia confusa. The sequence continues at coordinate 43,889,581 of CM073505.1, read as the reverse complement.
GAGCGTCGGCCTGAGTCCAGAAGCTGGAAGAGCCCCTCGGCAATCCGCCATTGATGACCGTTAAACACCGACGGAGGCAACGAAATTTCGTAAGTTCCCGCCAAGTAGCGAGTACGGTTAACTGTGAGAAGGTATTTAAGAGAGAGAATTTTGATGCTCTATCTGAACTACTATTTTACCCCTAATTAAATAATTAATTATTTAAATGTTTTTGTCCAGAAAGATATCACTGATCTGCCTTTATTTATTCAATTACATAAGATATATAATCAATTAAACACTAAATAGTGGTAAATTGATTTTTTTTTTAAGTTTCACGTTATGTAATCGATTAGACATAGTAACTTAGTCAATTATATATCATGGAAGCAATTTTTCTTTTCAATTTTCACGCTCGACTTAATAAATGTTGTTTTCATTATCCTTTTGGATTTTCTGAGACAGCTCTGCAGCATTATCTTAAAAGAGACACAAAAATTAAACAACTTCAAGCCATTATACTCTATAATGGAGAGAAAGGACTAATGCTGATGAGTTACACATTTGAGTTGAATTTAAAAAACAAAATAAAAAATCAATTATTTTTAAGTAAAATCCAGGTTTCCAATATTATGAGTTAAAGAAAAAGGAAAAAATAAAATTGTGAGAATTTTTTTTAGTTAGACAAGATATTTTTCAAAAACCAATCCCTATATACATTTCTGGTTTACTCATCAAATTTGTCGTTTTGTTTTTATGTTTCTAACTTATAAAATCACATTAAATCACTTTTAAACTCGTATTAACTTTTTGATTTTGTCATCTTAACAACTTTAAATATGAATTTTATAGAAATTTCTTTATTAAATATTATAAATTATGAATGTTGATATATTTAATTTCAAGTATTTGGATTTAGAATATCTTTTTTCCATTTTTTTTTATTTAATTATACATTATTAATACCTATTTAATTAAAAAAACAAATTATTGCAAGTTTATGATTCGAGTTTGCGTCATTGTCATGAGTTTATTTAAACTCATGAATTTGATAAGTTTGAGGGTTCAATATCTATTTTCCAAAATGAGTATGATTGTTCCCATTCAACTATATATGATGAGGTCATTATCTAATTATATCTCTTTCCCCTGCATTATTTTTTCCAGGTACGCGTTTTGTTTTTCTTAGTCTTGATTTCCAGCTGGTCAGGGGTGATTTGTATTTATTTATTTATTATTAGAAAAATTAATTTGCATTTAATCAAACTAAAAAGTAAATTACTTAAAATCCAACCCCACATAGGGGAAAGGAGAGTAGGTGTGTTTTTATAGCCCATATAAATAAATATCAATTATGATCAAATTTATAAAAATAAATAAATCGTGTCATGGTAAATTGCATACAGATTAGCTTTTTTAGTTGAAAAAACAAAAATAAATGAATAAACAATAATTATACTATGTGTGGAAGGAAAATTATAAATGAATGGTTGAAGAATAGGTCTTGATTTTCTATCAGATTTATTTAAAAGAAGAGGAAGAAAAATACCCTCCAGGTGAAAACACCCACAGTTACATTTTTTTTTTTTAAAAAAAAAAAAAGAGATCTTAACATGTAAGAAAATTTCTAAAAATAGAAGGCTTAAGTACCAATTTTGCCTTGGAAGTACGCGCCCAAAAGCAATGTTGCCCCTAAAGTATCAAAACGTAGCAATGTTGCCCCTTCGTTAAAAACTCTAACATTGACCGTTAAGGTTTTTAACAGAGGGGCAAAATTGCTCCTTGGCGTGTACTTCAGGGGCAACATTATTATACCAAAACGTAGCAATGATACTTCTAAAGTATCAAAACATAATAATGTTGCCCCTCCATTAAAAACTCTAACGTTGACTGTTAGTTGACCGTTAGGGTTTTTAACGGAGGGGCAACATTGCTACGTTTTGATACTTCAGGGGCAACATTGTTACGCCGAAAATTTCCATGGTAAAATTGCTCCTGCGTGCATACTTTTAGGGCAAAATTGGTACTTAACCTAAAATAGAATAAACTCCTATTAATGGTTAGAATTTTAGATAGACAATGTACAATGATATCATCAAAATAAATCAAATATAAAATACATAAGTTACAACCAATCCTCACTATTTTTAAAAAAATTAACAAATCATAGTGATAAAACCTGTGTTTATGTGAATGTATAAACATATGCATTTGCAATGGGAAACAACGGCTAGTGAGAATAACAATGTGAAGTCAAAGTACCGAAACTAGAGGGAGTTGACCGTTTGATCATTCCATTTTTGCCCCAACATCGCTTGCACCGTAACTTTTCGTACCACTCTCCACCTCCACTAAAAAAAATGATACACTCATCGATCAATACTTGAAAATAATCTTAAAATTATGTAATTTAAGACATTTATAAGTTAAGGTGACATAGTTAATGAATTCGCAAAATTAAAATACGCCTCTTTTAATGTGGGTATTACCTATGAGAGACAAAGCGAGAAAAAAAGATGGGGTATCAAATTCAAAGCCTTATATTTAGAATTAAACAAATCCCTTACTTAAATCATGTACTCCGCCTGTTGTTTAATATAAGATATACTTATCTAATTTGATTACATTAAAGAAATTTATTAAACTGGTTAACATGACATATATTTCCTAAAACACTATACTCATCTTCTTTAATTATCCCTCCCCTCCCTTCCTTAATTGTTGTTAGAGGAACGTCAATATGAGTAAATCAGAAAAATATGTTTATGATTAAAATCAACTCTTAAAATATCTCTTATATTGAAGACATGAGAAAGCATTTTAGGACAAGAGGGACTATAGAATATAATGGGCATTGTAGCTAGTTTTGATTTCTTAATGGTGAAGCAAATTAATGATGCATCTTTTTCTGTCACACTCACATTAAAGTGAGTGGGTCCAATTGTAAATAGATGAGAGAGAAAATACCCACTAATATTTTTTCTTTCCTCTATTTATAATGGGATTCACTCACTTTGATATGAGTGTGACAGAAAAAAAAATTTCTGCAGTAAAAGCAGAAACATTAATATTATTAATAATATACTTGTTCAACAACAAAAAAATATAGGGTTAAGATGCAAAAATACACATGTGTTTTTCTCATAAGAGCGTCCAACACCAAGTACTTTTTTGAGGAGCAAAAGTGACTATGTGGTTACAAAAATGGAGCAAAAATACCCTTTAACCGTTAGTTGACTTTTTCTGTACTTAAAATGATGACGTGGACGATTATGTGGACATCGAAGAGAGTAAAAGTTGCTGACTAGACAATATTTTAAACATCACATTTTCCTTCCTTCCTCCTTCCTTTTCTTGTCTCCAACGGTTATCAAGACAGAAAGGCAAGGGACGATGGTGAATGTTTGAGGGTCACTGGCGTTAGTGGAGGGTGGAAGATCACTGGAAAACTTAAAGAACTCACAAGAGGATCAAAGCACTTCGCTAGAATTCTGGTTTCTCTTTAGAAATCACAATAAAAGGCTGACGGTGGCAGAGGTTTCTCTTCTTCCTCCACCAATCGTCTCTCTCTCTCTCTCTCTCCCGGTGTCTCTGTTTCAAGTCGCCAGAGAAGAAGAAGCTCTGAACTTCGTGGCCTGCCCTGTTTTATTGGGCTGCTCTCTCAACAACTCCTTGCCGAAAATGAAGAAGGAGGTAATGATGAATTTAAGAAGATAGTGACGAATCAGAGGTAGATGAGACTATAATCAATAGAATGCAGAGAAAGAGATCGCGACTGTAATTATGTCAATAAAAAATTATTTTAAAAAATGTTACAAATATGATTTAAATATATAGCATATAACTGCTCGTCAATTAAGAAATCTTATCCAATGTATGCATGAGGACTCCAGGCAAAAATCCCTCATCAAGTCAAATAAAAAACATTTGAACCCAGCAAGCTATGTCTTTATGCTCTAGTCAAGTGTTCAGCCGAGAGAATTTTTTCCAAAGTAAAACAAAAATAAAAAAATCATTTTGAGTCCACATCAAAGCAAACAACAATCAAACAAACAGCTGCAACTACAATGTTAGCCAAAACTAAGCAAGTGACCATAATTGATTTTGATCCAAGACAGCTAGAATGATTTATGATAGCAAGTAACATTGATTATTTTGACAGGATGGAGCCTCTAATGACAAGCAAGCTGAGCAACTATTAACTCAAAGTGCAATATTTCAGTGACAGTAAGAGAGCTTATCATATCAGTGTATTAACAGCAATTTCAAGCACTATATCAGCACCAACAATAGCAATGAGCTCACAATGATACTATTCCTCAGAAACAATATTGCTCAAGCTCAATTTGGAGAATGCAGATGGAAAACTGAAGGGATCAGACAAAGAAGGGCATGAATCTAGGCGAGGTTTTGTATTAGATATCAGATCCAATGAGAATGAAGGACTGGAACAGAGGTCCACGGCACTGTTGGAGCTCTTTGGTTCTGTCTCGATGAATCTAGGCAAGGTTTTAGATCAGATATCAGATCCAGTAAGAGCGAGGGATGAGGGACTGGAACGGAGGTCGACGACGTTGTTGGAGCTCTCTGGTTCTGTCTCGATGAATCTATGCGAGGCTTTGGATTATACATCAGATCCAATGAGAGTGAGGGACGACTGGAACAGAGGTCAATGGTGCTGTTAGAGCTCTTGTCTCTCTAGTTCTGTCTCGACTCTGTCTAGCTTTGTCTCTCTCTCACAGTGTGGGTCACTGGCGGCAATGGCAAGGAAGATGAAGACTGCCATGACAGAAGAAGAGGAAGGAGGAGGAAGGAAGGAAGAGGTGATATTTAAAATCTTGTCCAGTCCGCATCTTTTACTCTCTTCAAACATCCACATCATCATCCAGTCATCATTTTTAAGTATAGAAAAAGTCAACTAACAGTCAAAGGGTATTTTTGCTCCACTTTTGTAACCACATAGTCATTTTTGTCCCTCAAAAAAGTATTTGGTGCTGGACGCTCTTATGAGAAAAATACATATGTATTTTTTGCACCTTAACCCAAGAATATACATGCATAATGCTTCGTTTTCTTTCATGCTTTTCTTGTATGCTTCAATTTTTGACCAAGTGTCGTAGTTCACGCTTATGCTTCCATATTATACTTTCTGTTCTCGTCATCTTGCTATATTTTCAGGTAAAACGAAAAACCTAAGATGTTTTTTTCACCAAAACAAAAAATACAAAATTTGGATAAGGTTTTCTAATATGCCTTTCAATGGCGGAACCACTTACTTATTGGCCAACTGGGTAAGCTAACCTTCTAAAATTTAGCTAACCTTCTAAAATTTGTTAGTGTGTGTATATATATAATATTTTATTTTGGTCAATAATTTAGACCCAACAAATTTTATCATTTCTATAAAAACAATGTTTCGTTTATTACTCATTGGGTTGTGAGAGAAAAATAAAATCCTTGTTTGAGATACCTACTGAAATGGTTAGTATCATCTTATATCTTGTTTTAATTTATAATTTTTGGGTATTATTTATTTATATTTTCAATATTATGTTTATTTTCTGATTCCGTCACTTCCTCCTCCGCCCCCAAAAAGCCCATAAAATAAAATAAATAAAAAAATAATAGAAAAATAATTTTGAGATTGCAAAATTTTAAATAAGATATTTCCTAAATATTGAGTTGTAAATTATTTATCAAGTTTCTTCATTTTCGTATTAACTTTTAATAATGAATCTGATTTGAGATTTTTACCATTTTAAAGTCCTTTTTCTGTAAAATAAAATCGTGGATGGGTTATTTATGAACTTATATTAGGGTTAAGTATCAAATTTACCCCAAAAATATACGTTTAGGAGCAATGTTATCCTAAAAGTTTTTTCAGGTTTAATATTATCCCAAAATTTTTAAAATATAGCAATATTTTCATTTTTTGTTAAAAAACTAACAGTTAACGTCAATTTTTTAATGATCAACGTTAGTTTTTTAACGGTATCAGATAACATTACTATGTTTAAAAACTTCAGGATGATATTAAATTCCAAAAAACTTACAGGATAATATTAGTCCTTGATAAAATTTTTTGAGTGAGTTTACTACTTAACTTTTTATATTGGGCTCAAGTGTAAAAATATACATGTGGTTTTCTCAAAAGTACAACCAACACTAAGTATCTTTTTTGAGTGTAAAAGTGACTATGTGGTTATAAAAATGGGACAAAAATAATCATTGATCGTTAGTTTGACTTTTTGTATTTTTAAGACTGATATGAACAATCACTCAACTAAATTTCATCCCAGCGGGCAATGGAGAACTAGAGAAAATTACAAGAAAGGGTCCAGATAGTTTTGAAAATTAGAGAAAAGTGGCAATCACAGCAAGGATGCGGAGATGGACGGTCCAATGAGTAAGATTGAGATTAAAAGAAAATAGGAAAATTTGAGAGAGAAGGGATGAATTGTAATTTTCAAAATATCTATGTCATTTTCTGTAATTTTCTCCAGTTCTTTACTGCTAGCTGGGATGAAATTTAAATTAGTCATAGTCCATATTAGCCTTAAAAATACAAAAAAAGTCAAACTTATTAATTAATTGTCAATAAATATTTTTACTCCACTTTTATAGCCACATAATCACATTTATACCAAAAACAAAAAACTTGATATTGAATGTATTTTTAAAAAAACCACACATATATTATTTTACATCTTAACATTTTTCATTGTGACAACAATAGTTCAATAACAATAACCTTGTCCTTGTCCTTGTGAGACGAGATAACAGTACTTGTTCTTGTAAGGCGTGAGGGCCAACTGCCAAGTACAGTAAATTAAGGGACAGAGGAGCTTTTTGACTTCAGCCGGCCAACGACTGTCCATGTTTTCACTTTCTCTTCCTATTTGTAATATAGAGCATTTTAACTAATTTAGAAGAAATTAGAATTGACATTTGTATCATAAATTAATTTTTTTTCACATTGAAAAATATGTTTAAAAACTTAACAAGTGAGCAAAGTTAAAAATGAGCATCAATTATCTCATACGTGATTAATACTTTAGACCCAGATATTCTTCTAGAAACGTTGTATATTATGTACCAAAGGGAGTAGAAGGATATATATGATACTAGTTTGGTATTATATGTAGATAATTGGATTAAAGTGTAAAAATACCCATAAATTTTTATTAAAACCATATGTTTTCTTGAAACATTTAAAATAGAAACAAGCGTTACGTTAGTTTTTATAGTGGGGCTACACTATTTTCATTTTCATGAAAGTACTAAATTGCCCACAACTAAAAAGATAATAATAATAAAAAAAAAAAACCTTCACCTCCCAACTTTCGATAAAACACACAACTAGGTATGGAAATAGGCGTCAGGTCAGGCTTTAACTAAATAGGCCTGAGCCTGAATTCAGGCTTTTTTTTAAGCTTAAGCATGAGCTTTCATAAGGTTTGGTGGGGTTTGAAACCTTTTTAAAGGCCTACATACAATATAGGCCATTAAAAAAGCTTCATATTGTAGGCTTTTGAGGTGATAAATAGATTTTATGCACTTTAAATCTATCAAAATCTATATAAATATAATTTGAAATTAGAATATAAGAATGAAAAATAATAAATATTATATTATTTATATGATATAAATTTAATTATGTTCATTTAATATATAAACAGGCCAGACTTTAACAAAATAGGCCTGACCTATTTACATATTTAGGCTTTTAAATAGACCTTGGCCTAGCTTGATTGAGTTATTTTGAACCGGCCCAAAAACCCTCATAACGAGTTAGGTCAATACCCGCCCATTTAAGTTGCCGCCCATTTAAAACTTAAATGGGCGGACTAGGGGCACACCATCAGGCTGCCTGTACCCGCCAATTTAGTTAATTTTTTTAAAAAATTAAATATATGAATAGAATACAATAAGTAATAGTGTAATACCAATTTTTCCTCGACAACCCGACTCTCAATGTCTCACCTCTTTTGTTTTGTCTTTTCTTTGTGTCTTTGACTTTTAATTTAAAAGTTGAATTTTGAATATCAAAATTATGTTATAACGATACTTATTTAAATTTAGGTTCTTTTTATGTGAATTGTGATTATTGAATTTTGAAGAATCAGATTTCACAATTTAGAATGATGGATTTGTATGGAATGATGGAAGCTTAATGCTTATATAAGTTTCTTTTTTCAAAAAAAAAAAGTCAAATGCAAATAGGTTACCAAAAATCTAGTTAACGCACCCATTTATGTGTTAGTCCGTTTATACGAGTTTAAATGAGTTAAGGTACATGTATGGGTTAGCCCGTACCTGTATAAAATTAAATGGATAGGTTATGGGTCTGAGCACAGGCTGCCCAACCCATACATTGCTCCGCCTTATTAATTAGTATACACTAATGACTTAGGTTTATAAATGGTATAAAACCTACAACATTCCACCTATGAAAGAGCATTTATTTGTACTATGCGATAATACATTGTCATATTTTAACACCATATACAAAATTCATATTCTTAATATAAAATCCATTTTATGATTCAATTTTTCATTAAAATAGATCTTATATTTAATAACAAAAGGTAGCATGGTGTAGTAGTTTCTCTTTTCTTTTCTTTGTTAGTATTTTATTTTAAGACATAATTTTTATATCTGTTAATCTTTTCCTTATTTACTCATATTGATACTTCTTCAATAATAATTAAAGAGGGGAGAGAATGAAAGAATTAAGGAAAATGAATAAAGTCTTTTAAAAAGATACATATTATATTAACTAACCCAACTAATTTCTTTGATCTTCTCATTATATTAACGAGCAAGCATGTAATAATAGCCTATTATATTTAAGGAGGAACAAAAACAAACAGACTTAAATCTTCGCCGCCACCTTTGTCTAATATCGTGAATCTTCCAGACTAGTCTTTGGACTCGTACCAAAAGAAAAACACATCCTAGAAGTAGAATGAGAAAGAAACAATCGATTTTGATCAACCAAAAAGAAAGAAAGAAAGAATCAAGAAAGTTCCTTGCATATATGAATGATGATAGATCATATCAAGAGGGCATATGCCAAGACCCAAGTTAAAAATCACAAGCTCATGAAAATGCAATATGAACAGTAGTTCCCCAAGTCATGAAGGATTTGAAATTTGGTGTTGCAGCATTTCAAAAACCTGAACCTAAAATAATGCAAAAATCACCCTCAAACGCCCCAATACAGCAAATTTTTTTTTTTAAAAAAAAAAAGCTGATGAAATTCACCACTCTATATAGTGCTATGAAGTTCAACAATTAATCAATTATCATGATAGATGCAAGAGCTCTGCAAGTTTCAGCATTCCTCATGTTAAACTCAAGAAAATCATACTTACTTCGAAAATCACCTCCTCCACTCTGCTTGAGTTAACTTTCCTGCATGATGAACAAACTAGTTTATGGCTATCAATCACGAAAACATCAAACTCAAACAACAATTGTATTTCAGATTGATTTTAATTCTCAGGTTTTTTCTACCAGATTTTTACTGTTTTGAAACCAATAAAGACCCACACTATTATGTACACACTCAATCCTAAATATATGAAATACGAATTAGATAAAGAATTCATTTTATTTTAAATATAAGACCCTAATTTATTTTATCCATCAAATTTATAATTTTTTCTCCAAATTATCCCTATTGATTGCACTTATTAAATGAGTTTCTATTGAAGGTAGCTCCAGTGCACATGATTTGGTTATAAATGGTACCTAGGAAACTAACACACACTTATTAACTAGTTCCATTTATATTATCAAAAAAAAAAAAAAAACTAGTTCCATTTACATGACTAAAATAAATAATATATGAGTTATCTAGTTCTTATGTTAAGGATTGAATGGACTAACAAACATCAATGTGAACCTAATCCAATAGTTCAGCTTTAGTACTGATTTGTTAGTTTTGGTCCAAAACCGGTTAGAACATTAATCTGTAAGTGAAGTCATCATATTTGGCATATCAATCCACTTTACATTACCATCTGTGGAAGAACCCATTGTTTTGTCACTCCTGTGTCCTCCTTTGCCTCCTGCTTGAGCTGGTCTCCGTGTTCTTGGCGAATGCGAACTAATCTTACCGTTATTCGAAGATGGCAGAGAATATCGCCTGCTAAGGTTGCTTCTCTCACCTCCACTATCTTGTCCTAACCTTGGGGACCCTTGTGCTCTCAACTTTGCTTTCGCAGATTCAGTAGCTGCCATGTAACTCGGTAAAGTGGAACTTGGCTTATTCTGTAAACCATCCTCTACAAGAAGTTCCTGCTTAGCTAGAACCGGGGATTTCTGACCTGGTTTCTGGTTTTCATTTCCTGTCAAATCTTCCTTAAGACTCAAATGTCCATTTGTTAAGGGAGAATGTCCATCATTACAAGTCTCACGTGAATCTTTCAGCTCTTTGGTAGCTTCTTCACCAGAATTGTTCTTACATCTACTTGAATTCTCTCTCAAGGGCACCGAATCGGTAGGCACTTGAGTATTGGGCATGTTAGAATCCTCCTTGCTAACTGAAATTCTAAGTTTACCTTCTCCATCAGGCTCATTGGACATGGTCAATGTTGAATCCATTTTTATCTTCTCATTGTAACTAGTTTTGACCTCTTCATCTGAAACATCATAACCTGAGGTAACCGATGCCTTTTCTGAATGCTGCTTCACAGTCTCTGATTCAACTTCTGGCTGAGCAGAATTCTCTACAGCAGGGTTATGAACCTTTCTCAAACTCATTTTCTGAATTTTCCTCCAGTGTATCTGTGGGCTTGCTTGAAACTTTTCGCAGGTTTCGTTTCGGTTTCTCAAAGTCAGAACTTTCTTGCACTAAGACCAAGTCTGAACTCGAAGAAGGAATCTTCCAAATACTACGCTTTGGCTTGCTCGTTTGAGCATCTCCATTTGAAATATTACCAATCTTTCTCTGAGATAGAGTTTAGGAGTTTCTTGGGTTTGGGAACTGGTTTCCAAAAATGAGACGCCGACCAGCGCTCCAACCAGCTTAGAACAGCATTCGGATCACCAGAAGGATATTGAAGACGCAAAGCAGTTGTTGCAGTCGATGAAGCAAGAAGCTGAGACCAAAAAAACAAAACAAAAAACCTCAGTCTTTTACATGCCCAATTTGGCCAATACAGATCAATAGGAAAATCAAAATAGAATCATATTCTTGAGATAGATGTTACAGCATTGAAATTCCCTTTGCTTCCAAATTAAGCTATAGTAAATTAGGATCAAGGAATAAATGAATCAGAAGCCACGCATACAAAATAACCTTTTCAGTTATCACATACATAACATAAAACAACTTACCTTGAGGATAAAACTAGTTGCTGACATATTTGCAATTTTTACAGTTAACCCAACTGAGTTGCCGCACTTGTCAACCTGAAGCACAACATATTCAGAAGGAACAGACATCAGCAGAAGAAACAGTGTTTGAAATATAAGATATGATAAATATGGTGTAAAATCATACTCTCTCCCCGTCTCTCTCAGTATTGACTCATGAAGCAATCACACACTATGTTTCTATCTTAATGGTACATTAGAGAGACATTACCCACCAATCAATTTTAGTTTTGATTTTCATGAAAACTCAAAATAACATTATCCACAAAGACAGTTAAGCACATCATGAAGTATTCTCTTGACATGCATGAAACTTCAAATAACAACTACCCGCTTACTACAGCTTCCTATTATAGGCTCAGGTTTACATGTTCAAGAAAGCGTGTGACCGAATACCTGAAAAAGCCATAGTATAAATACTTGGTGGAGTTTCAATATTCTTAAGTCTTTTTTCATTTGAGGTGCTTTTATTAGAGGAAATCTAAAATAATATGACCTATTACTTTTTGAACAGGATAATATGACCTATTACTGATTATTGAAAATCAAGATAGAAATTAGTTCTATGAAAACATTACCTGATGCTTCCCATGCATTTCATACCCAACTTCAGACTGCCTAACTCTTCGACCACGAACTAGTGCTTGTAACTTGATGATCCCATGCATACAACATAAAGTAGAAATAGCTTGTCTCCTAACCAAGTGCCCTCGGATAAGTGCTTGCAACCTTATTATGCCTTTAAGAGTCCTGAGCGCCCTGCGAGCCTTGACCCCAGTCACTTCCATTAGTTGAGCTAACAAGCCAAATTAGCTTGGAACGTGTTACTGGGTGCTACTGGCTTGCGGGCTGAGGTTCTTCAAGCAAAGTATATGTTACGAGATGTGGATACTATGCTGACCTTTAAACCAGGAGATTCAAAGTTATGGAAGTTTATTACCTCCCAAAAAAATATTGCTAATTTGGGGGCTAAGTGGTAGATTCGTAATAGCACAATGGTTAATTTCTTTAATGATCGATGGCTTTTTGATGGGAGAATCAAAGATCACTATATTAGGAATTTGTCTAATGAGGAGGCTCCGTTGACGGTAGCGGATTTGTCCCTAAATGGTTTTTGGGATGTTAATAAGCTAGTTGATATTGTGTTGCCCCCTATTCTCCAGAGATTAGAGTCCCAGCTGACCCCTATGCCAAAAGCTGGTTTTGACCTTATGACTTGGTGAGCGTCAAATGGGTTATTTTCTGGTAGAAGCGTTTATTTTTTGATTGAGGACAACCCTTCAAACTTGAAATGTTATTTGTTCAAGCATATTTGGAAATGGCGTGGAGCAGAGCGCATTAGAGTTTTCATGTGGCGAGTTGCTTTGAATAGCCTTCCTACCAATGGATGGAGGAGTTCATGGTCCTCTTCTTCTGCTTTGTGTGGTCACTGTCACAGAGAAGTGGAAGATATTCAGCATGTTCTAAGGGACTGTATCTATGCGAGTCGTTTGTGGTTGAAGCTAGTCCCTCTAAGGTATGTGTCTCAGTTTTTTTGCAGCGAACTTAAAAGATTGGTTATCTATGAATTTATTTGGCATGTTTGAGGCTAAAATGGTCTCTTATTTTTGAAGTTTCAATATGGAAATTGTGGATTTGGAGAAATATGATTGTTTTTGAACCAGGTTTTATTAAACTTTTGAAACCTCATGATGTTATTTTACATATTTGGAGAAGATTCACTAGTTTTCAGGATTCCCCTTATGTTATGTCCAGATCCTCCGATTTTCTTGCCTATAATCGTCATTGGAAAGCTCCTGAAGAGGGCTGGATGAAATTAAATGTGGATGGAGCTGTGGTTTTAAGTACCTCTATGTTATCCAAAAAAAAAAAAAAAGTACCTCTAAGGCTGGTTGTGGAGGTTTAATAAGGGATAGTAAAGGTGTTTGGGTTGCTAGATTCTCCAAACAACTTGGTATGTGTAGCGCCACATCAACAGAAGAGTGGGCGACTTTTGAAGGCTTAATGCTTGCCTAGGATTTGGGTTTTAATAGAGTTATTGTAGAGTCTGATGCATTGGAGCTTGTTAATTGTCTGTCGGATGCTAATTATAATGCTATTAGTTTGTTAATTCAACGGATAAAGGAGCTCTTGACCAACAACTGGACTGTTTCAATTTGCTAAATGGGGCCTTTCTAAGTCTGGTATTTTCAGTGAATGCCCATAGTCTCTGCGGGTCCTAGCTCATAGAGATTTTATGGGATTTATTCCCCTTGATGTGTAATCTTGGTTTATGTTTTTAGGCTCTTAGTCTCTTCTATTATTAAAAAAAAAAAACGATTCGCAACTGTGAGGATATCAAAAGCAAGCAAACTTGATTTAATGTGGGAAGTCCAACATTAAATAAAATGGACCTTAACAATAAGTGAAAAGACCCTATAAACTCACAATCTTTAAGTTGTGATTTAAGATTGTGAGTTTATGGAGTTTTTAAGTTTTGAGTTAAACTCACAATCTTTGTGTTGGGAAAGAGAATGCATATAAATAAATAAGACCTTGATTTAATGTTCAACCCACTTATATATATTCTCTTTCCCAACACATACCAAGACCCTTTTAACTCTCAACCCAAAAAGGGGTAATAAACACGAACTTTCAATGTCAAACAATTAAATAAGGACCTATAATACAAAAACACTATAGTACATGACCAACAAGAAGTCATATTTATCAAGATAAAAAGTCCCTCTAGTGGACTCAACCTATATATACAAATAAATAAATCAAATCAATCATAAATAGGCATAGAGGTGCATGTGAATCCACTTAATAGTGTACGACATGCGTATATCTCTACTCATGATTAGTTTGACTTATCTGTCTCTTATAAGACACATGTCTACCTTAGAATTTACGACAAAGAGTTGAATTCCTGAGCCTCACGTGAAACCTTAATGAAGACATCTTCCATTGTGGTGTCTGTTAAACCCCAAGCAAACACAGTGAAGTTTCTCTTTGCGATGCCGATAGCTCGGAAGAAATCAGCTATTCTGACTTCTTGTTTTGGCAGCTCAAATTTCTGAGTTCCCGAGATATGGTATGTCTTGGTAGCATTTGGAGACAGCTTGTGCACCATATTCTCCACTTCATTCTCATGCTCTACAGATGTTGTCATTGTGAACACATAGCTTCCTCCATATCTTGCTTTTAGCTGTCACATGCCATTGAAATAGCAGTATTGAAACATCAGTGGAAGTGCAATGCCAGATTAGTTTAACAAATCACATTCAATGGCACAAAGACTAATAACCCGTTTGGTCCATGGAGTCTGTGGGAATGTAATGAAATATAATGGAATGATGATTACAGAGCATTTGTTTGGTATGTTATCAAGAAATCATGAAATGAAATTTATATTTCATCTAAGGATTTTTTTTTTTGAAATAATATTAAATTTATTAAGACAAAAAATGAAGGGTGTTAATCTCTAACTGTTGATTCATGAAAGGTATGAATGTCCATACGTTAATTCCTATAAACTTGAATTCAGATTACGTAGTCAAAGCTATGTAATCGGGATCACCTAATTTGTTGCAATCAGTTGTAATCAAGATTACATTACATTACTTTATTATACCAACCAAAAACCTGAATCCACAGAATGCATTGCAGTTACAGGTAATTCGGATGCATGGAATTCAACCAGACGAGCTATAAGTTCTTTAGGTAATTCTACTTGCTTCTATGTTACATGGAGACGTCTATGTAAGTTTTTCAGCATCTATTGAATAAAAGTCTTTTGTTTATGTTATTGATAAAGCACAACGCTTTTATAGTTTTACCTCTTTTGGATTTCCTATGCACTGCCAGCTTCCATCTACAAATATACCTATTCGGTCACATAAGACCTCTGCTTCTTCCATGGAATGTGCTGAAATGAAATCATGCAATATAAATGTATAAGAGAAAGAAATCACTATCACTTGTGTTCGAAGAAGCATAGGGAGAAGGAATATACTGGTCAGTATGATTGCCCGATTCTGCTTTGCACGCTTGACAACATTCCATAAATTGTTTCTTGATGCAGGGTCTAATCCAGTACTTGGTTCATCCATATAAACAACCTTAAAAAATTTTCCAACAACTACAGAATGAGTGGCTTAACGAGGAAACTTCTCCATCATAGTAGGTTTAGTAGAAGATTGGATTAAAGAGAGATCAATACATACTTTGGGATCTCCAATCAATGAAATTGCAACACTGAGCCTTCTCTTCATTCCTCCACTGTACTTTCCAGCTTTTTTATCAGCAACTCCTCCATGAAAAAGGTTTACACTTTTCAGAGATTCTTCCACAGCCTGCAGCAGCAGAATGCAAGTACTAAGTTCTTAATCGACAGAGAAGTGCCAGAGAGAAGGGTCTGACTCTGGACACTCAGACTAATAACCGAGAGTTTTCAAGCTCAAACACTCTCACTTCCTCAAAATCAAAACCATCATATAAGTACATAGAAGATATTTACATGAAAATTTGATTTTCATAATCCTAACAAGTCTTCTAAAATACCAATCTCAAACGAACTTACTTGTGTTAAGGCTGAGCCTTTAAGATTTTTAAGTCTGCCATAGAAGAGCAGGTGTTCTCTTCCGGTTAGAGTTTCCCACAGCAAGCTATAATGTCACCACAAAAAAAAAAAAATTGGTAAATGAAATTTTCATTCAGAAAAATAGGAATAAAAGTTGGAGCAACTTACTCATGCTGTGGACATACGCCCATGCTGGTATATATTTCATCCATTTGAGTTCTTATGTCCATACCTTGAACAAATGCTGCACCAGAGGTTGGCTTCGTGAGACCAATCATCTGTAACCATATACAAGTTAAAACGATAGTCAATGGTGAAATCCACTCGAAGAATTAAAACATTCATGGCATCAAAGGGAGCTTCAATGAAAACTGACTTGAACCCATCAGGCATATAAATTCGAAGATTATTCTCTAGACACTGACAAATTGGAAGCTCCTTGATTAATCCAGACCAAAAAAAAAAAAAAGACTGATCCAAAGGTTTGTTTATATAATTTAAAGAACTTAAATTTAACTTACCATACTGATAAATGAGGTCTTCCCTGCACCGTTGGGGCCAAGCATACCAAAGCATTCCCCATGAGGCAAAGCAAGAGATAAACCTTTCACTGCATATTTCTCTGGGTTTCCGTCCCTCCCTGGATACACCTTTTTTAAGTTGTCACAAACAATTGCATGATCCATGGTTGGTTCAAGTAGCAGCTGCTCAACCCTTTCCCTCTGAAGAAGTCAACACATAATGCAAGTAAGTCACACTATAACAATGAGATCAATATCTGGTTAAAAATATTGGTATAATTGAGTAACAAGTACAAGGTAAGTGAGTCAAACACTTGACCTTACGTTTTATTATTCCTGAGAAACAATACATCATAGATTATCACCCCATGATCAGGCAGAAATTTAACATCAATTTTTGAAACCAGAAGTGAGTACAAAAAGAATAGTGTACAAGTATTTGAAATAAGCATAAATACCTCTTGACTGACATCAGGTTTCTCCATTTGAACAAAAACTTTGGATCCCTGCCTTTGAATACTAGGCTTCCGGAATGAAGACATAGGCTTTTTCTGAAATCTTTTCAAGAAAAAGAGAGGACTTTTGCGACTTCCTGATACTTGATCGATGTAATAAGCAACAAGAAGCACCACAAACCACTCAATGAACATGATAATTAAGACATCTCTCATGCCATTTACACTGTCATTCAGATTTTTCCATCGCATTCCATCGTTCCCTGTAGCATTTGCTTCGAAGGCATATGATGCCAACTCATAGAGTCCACGATATAACGCAAACCCAGGATACAACTCTAAAACAACTATCCACCCTCCTGAAGACACAGCAGGCAATGATAGGCCAGAAAGGTTAGACTGTATAACATAGACATGACACATAAAGAGGACAAACAAATCTGCAATCTAAACTTGGAAAAAATTCTAAGAAAGATCTTCATAATAATCCATTATTTAATCTACATGAAAATGATAAACATAAGAGTGATAGAGCAGAATTCACTCCATTTCAGTTATCCCCCTTTATATTTCTCAACCTCAAGTATCAATTCAAATTTCAAAGAAATATCACATAGGTAATAACATGATAGGTGACTCTATTACAACCAAAATAAAATCCACCGCTCCTCACCTTCCATTGTTGATGTTATTACTTAAAACTTCTTACTGGTTTGGTCAGGGACAGAGTTCTTGCTTATATTTTCCTTTTGAGGCAAGAAACTAGGGATTAGGCTCAAGACAAAACTCAAATTTACATGAAAATCTTGAACTCTTGAACAAGTAAGCTAACTGGAGAGGCTGGACAGGGTGAACAAGGAAGCATAGAACCTACACTTCATTTGCACAAGTTATTCCCTTTTAAAAGATAACAATGTATCAGAGGATTCATTATGAAAGAATTAAAGAGGAAGGCACATCATATGGAGGGAAGTGAAGTCACAAATAATGTTCCACACTCTGAATTTGGACAGGCGTGTTTATAGCCACAAAAGTAATGACATTTAGTTGGAAATTGGAAAGGAGCAAGGTCAAAGGTTTATGTCAAAGTCAGCAATTCAGTTGTTTCCTTTCTCTGTATCGTAAAGAGATTGAAACATTTGTTAACGAGAACATAAATAGTTGCTCTGAAGGATATCGTTATGATCATCAACATCACCATTTAGCCATGTAGAAAAGTGTTATCTAATTCTGTTGTGTAAGAATCCATCGGAAGATAATAAAACAAGCACATCCAATATATGAAGATCAGAAGGGCAAAAAAGGATGGTCATTATTCCTCAGCCAACCAACTTACTTGGGAATGATTGATCTTCAACAAAAAAGTTGAAAAGATAGCCACCTAAAAGCCCAGTTGCAAAGACACCAATATATGCAATTACTGCGATTATCACAGACAAATGCCAATAATCAGACTTGAGAATGAAAGTACTGAACGCGGAATTATGAACAGCACAAAAGATTAACTGCCAAACCTGTAGCTGTCTTCACATTTGAAAACATGGCCGCCACAAGAAATGCCAGTGAAATTTGCAAGTTTATGAAGACAAAATAAAAAACGATTTGGATGCTGTAGTCATTCAATGTAAAGAATTTCAATCCTGTAAATGAAGTCGGCTGCATTAAAGAGAATCCAAAATGTCAAGTGAAAAATAGTTCACATGCTTGTATTATATTATTCTTACCTATGAGGGAGCCGAATATCACAAAGCATAGCACATAGAGCACTGAGAGGGAAAAAAAATAGCCATAGGTTATCATCCAATATGGTCCATCGCCAAGACCATGCATCTTCATCATTATTCTGAGATTCTTCTCCTTCTCATATACCAGTGATGTCAAAAATACCTACACCAAAGAAATAGAACTTACACGCCTGAAGTAGTTACGTACACTAGAATAAGTTCCTGACTTTTTTGTCATACCATGTTATATGTTAATGTAATTATTGTCCTTAACTTTGATTACATGAATTTTCCTGCAGGCAGGAAGCCTGATCCAAAATACTAATTACCTATCTACATAATTCCATACAGGTAAAGAAAATCCAAAATAAGTAACTATATGGTTACTGGTCAAGAAGATATAAGGCAAAGAAAGAATCTAAGGACTAAATTAAAAAACAAAAAATAAAGAGGTTCTTCATAAGATTGTTTCTTGATCATGGATCTTAAGGAA
This sequence comes from Acacia confusa, assembly GCA_037074495.1. Taxonomy (NCBI): domain Eukaryota; kingdom Viridiplantae; phylum Streptophyta; class Magnoliopsida; order Fabales; family Fabaceae; genus Acacia; species Acacia confusa. The sequence continues at coordinate 43,870,460 of CM073505.1, read as the reverse complement.
ACTGAAGACCGACTAATAAACAGATGCCACAGATCAATTAATAATCCATTAGGAAACTGAAGATTGATGTACATACAGGGAAAAGTTGGAGGAAGACCCAAGTAAAGAAGAGGGAACCCAGAAGAGAAGCCACGTCAATTCTCAATGGGGTCTCTGGTTTTGGCATTTCCTTTACAAACTCAAATAACATCTCAGTACCCGAACCCTGCAGGAACTGAAGGAAGGCATTTGATACCTGCGAGTGTGTGTGTGTATATGTTAGATGTTGATCAGTATCATGTGTTATGTAGGTTGTAAATATAATTAGGTTAGGTAAATTGCGATAAATTGGGAATTATTGGCACAATTAATTCTATGAGGCCAGTGACATGGCACAATATTAACAGCTAGTTTGGTTTGAGGGAGAGGGGGGGGGGAGAGAGAAAAATTTTACCCCCTTCTTTACAAAAAAGCCCATGGAAACTTTTTAATATTACTAAAATATACTCTCAACAAAAAAGAATATTCCTTTCATTAATGGCAATTTGGTCAATTCCCTTCTTTCCCCACCCTCCTCTACCACACCCTCCCCTCAAACCAAACACACCCTAAGTCTATGAGGCCATAAGGGTAGTTAAGTAATTAGAGTAGTTAGGTAATTAGATAAATGATATCCTAAGTATGACATTAGTTAGTTAGGCCTGTTAGTGACCGTTGGAATATTATGGGACATGAGGGAGTACCTATATAATGGGGAACCCATGCCTAATAGATATATGTTGAATGATTCAGATTGTGTATGAAGGAATTTGAATTTCAGTGCAACAGCACTATTATCTGTCTCTCTCTCCTCTGTTCCTATCATCTTTCTCCTCTATTCTCTTCAATTTCCTTAATCATCTACAAGAACTCTATCATCATGATTTGTCAGGTGCAGGTCAATAGAGACCCAAAAAATTGAACTGGATACTGGGGAAATAAATGTAAAGGGAAATTGTTAATATATCTCAGATGTCGGTCAGCGTCACTACTTACTAGTTGATTCTTCCATTCAAATTAGATAGTGATAGATCTGATTTTAAAAGTTCCTTCATAAGAAAGTCTATATACCTCAGTTCAAAATCATTCCACCTCCAACGACTCAAATTTGTGTTTTAAACCTTATATCAATATTTCAGTCATGCAGACATTTTATATATTTTCATAGAGTTTTGTGAGGTAGCAGAATAATAGGAAGATGAAACAAGTGAAACTATATCATACCAAATTTACTAAACGGGGAACTCGTGCCAATGCAATTTGCTGGAAACCGGTGTCATTCTTATAGGTTGAGTTGTACCATGTGATGACATTGAAGCTATTCTTACTTGAATTTAGAAAATCATATGCTGTCAAGAGAACATAGCAATAAATATTGGCTCTCCCATCAATTACCACTGCATTTAAATTTAATGATAAGTACCTACCTGCAACTATCTCATTGATCTGTCTCTCTGGGTTCCCTTTTCGATAGCCTTTAAATAGCTCATTGTTGACCTCAGACGGATTATTTCGCCATAAATGTAAACCTTGAGCACATGTAATCTCTAGATCCAAGGAAAATTAAAATAAAAAATTTCGGACATGAGATGCAAGCCTTAAAACTATATAACCTAGAAAGCAATGTAGTTATATAGCAAATGATCAGCACACTCCAGGCAGATGTTTGTTTAGAGCCAAAAATTAAGAATAAAGATTCTAAACTTCCTGTTTGCACCTTGATCATATCTAACCTAGAAAGCATCATTGTTACATAAGAAAAACAATGTATCACATGCATTTTTCTTTGAGCATTTATTGGCAACAATTCTCCACAAGATATCAATCATTGGGCAAGTGTTTCAAATGCACAAAGAAATTTACAATCGTGACCTTATGACAGATGAGATAAGAAAATCTCATGTGTAAGTTTCCAGAAGTTCTCCATTTCAATGTTCATACCTTGCTGGATGGTATTGGTTGAAATCTGGATTGGAAAAGAGAACGAAGAGTTCTGAGTGCACTGAGTTTGCAGATAATAAATGGGAAGATCTGAAAGGAAAGCTGGGTCAAGAAAATTTTGCGTTTCTGGCATTGATGCTGAACCCTGGATCATTTTTATGGTCGTATCAGCAAAAGTTCATGATATAATAATGAACAAAAGGAGCAATATCATATGTCCAGATATGAGATTATGGGAGAACAAGCGACAAGTGAAAAACACACAAAGAGACACAAACTTAATCAAGAAAAATCCAAAAAAGTAAATAACAAACATACTAACTCACCAGGACATTTCTTGCCAGACTACCCACGACATCAGAGGTATTCACAGTAAAAGCACTTTTAAACATATTTCCAAACAAAGCTGTAAAAAAATAGAAACATGTGGTTAAGACATCTAAGACAGTGGAATTCATGATTCAACCAAGTCAGCAAAACAAAATCTAACAGTATCATAATAAAATAAAAGCAGAAGTGAAAACATTGAGATATATATACACATAGATACATACTTTCTCCAAAGGACTGATTATTGCCGGTGTAAAGAAAAGTTACAGGGCACAACCCTGTCCTCCTGCAAGAATCATTTGGCAAATCTGAGAAGGGAATAATATCGGTTTGCACGGCTCGATATTCGGGAGAAGGTACTTGTATCAATGGAGGCCATTCTGGAGGGTTAGGAATTGCACAAGTTGCAACTTGATCTACGTCTGAGTATTGAATCCCACATGTTTCCTCCAGACACTTATCGCCATCTCTCTTAGTACAAATGCAACCACACTTGTTTTTTGGCTTATCCAATTCACTATTAATGACCCGTTGGAGAACTACAAGCAGCACACAGATCAAAAATGGGAATAAGATGAGCCGTACATTTGTCTTCACATTTCGTTTCTGCAAACAAAGATATAAGCGTATTATCAGACAAAACCCACAGAATTTAAAATTAAGAATCAGAGCTCTATGCTTCAAACCCATCAAATTGAAATAATATCAGACTCTAAGCAAAATCTACATAAGAATTCGTAGAGAAAATAATCCTAGAATCATTTCACCTCGTGTTTTATATTACAATCAGCAAGGCAGATTCAAAAATCATTGTATCACTGGCTTCTGAAATTTTCTCTGGTAAAATGAAAACCCCGCAATAAAAACGCGAAAAAAATGAGAAATGGAATAAGAGAGAGAGAAATTGGGGTCACAATTTATATATCAAACACTTGGGAAACTAGCACAAAAGGGGATTACACGCACACGATTTTACAAACAAGAAGTGAGAGAGGGGGGAACCTGGAAAGTCAGATTTTTCCGAAGAAGAGCGTTAGCCTGAGTCCAGAAGCTGGAAGAGCCCCTCGGCGAATCCGCCATTGATGACCGTTAAACCCCGCCGGAGGCAACGAAATTTCTTAAGTTCCCGCCAAGTATCGAGTACTGTTAACTGTGAGGAGCTATTTAAGAGAGACAATCTTGCTCCTCTGCCTGAACTCCGACGTCCGATTCATACTAAACCCCCTTTTAAAACTTGGAATTTTGATCGAATAAGTTGAAAGTCAACACTTTTAAATTAATCGAATCCAAAACAAATCATGGGGCCCTTCATTCCACCGTTTGGAATTTACGCGTTTCGTCTAAAAATGGTTCCTTTGCTTACAACGTTCGGAACCGATTTCCTTGCGAAACATAATACTGGTAATATTTATTACTCCAGATATTCATGTTAATCTCAATTAGGATCCATTTCATTGTTCAAAAAAAAAAAAAATTAGGATCCATTTCAATCAATTAATCTCGAGACTACAATTTAATAATAAATTTTTCATGTCCGAATCCCTACTATTTTTGATAAACTGAGTACTTCGCTAATTTCAAATAAATGTAACAGTAATATGTAGAGATATTGCAGAATCCCCATTTCATGTTCAAAGATGATTATGATGATCATCTTCAAATAAAGGGTTTTTTTAATATATATATATATATGGGATAGGATATTTTTACTATTATTTTTTTATTATTACCAATGTTACTACCACTTTTTCTCCGTTAGATAATAATTTCATCTATCTTTATCATTTCTCTCTCCTATTGAGATTCTGATCTAACGGTGAAAAAGTGATAGTAACAAAAAATGATAGTAAGAATATCTTACCTATATGTATATACACACACACTAAAACTTAACTAACATATTAGGTGTTGAAAAAATTATTTCAGATATTAGGTACTATTAGAAAAATATTTAATGATATTGGTGTTATAAAAAAATATTTTTAAATTCATGACTAGACATTAATTATTTTGAGATACTATGTGAAAATAATATTTTAGCTTGCAATATGCAATTTAGTTTAAATAAATAAAAATACTTTAAAAAATTAAAAAAAAAATAGTCCCCACCCCACCCCAAAATTTAAAGGATGATGTCTCGTGTTTATCTTTTCAGTTGAGTATGATATTGCACGTGGCATCAGTAAATCAAAGATTATGTATTTAATGCTTGAGATTTTGCTATTATTATTACACTAAATGTTCAATGTACTATGTTTTTTGCTTAGAAAAGATTATATTTTTAGTTGCAGTACTATTATGTACTAAATGTGAATGTGAACATATCTCCCAATCACCTTTATTTAGACCTAATCCTATTAGGGGTTCAATTCGATTCATAAGATGGGAACAATTTGACAAGGAATTTTCGTGGAAATTTCTAAGATCATTCCATGACTTTAGCTCATACAAATCAAAATAATACTTTTTTTATTTTTTTTTGCCAACAATCTAAGACTTTTTTTTAATCAACGCATGGGTTTACTTGCAATATAAAAAGTACAACAGAGATCGACTCAATATTTTTTCTATTTTTATATTGTTCTCATTATCTTTTTTGATTTGGTCAGACAACTCCGCAGCATTATCAAAAGAGACACAAACAATTTAAACAACTTCGAGAAAAGACTAATGACATTTGAGTTGAGTTAAAAAATAATAATAATAATTATTTCAAAAGGAGTATGAACATTCCCGTTCAACTATATATATATATATATATATATATGATGAGGTCATTATCTAATTAGATCTATTTTATATCTCTTTCCCCTGCATTATTTTTTCAGATACGCGTTTTGATTTTCTTAGTCTTGAATTGCAGCTGGTCAGGGATGATTTGTATTTATTTGATATAAAAAATTAATTTGCATTTAATCAAATTAAAAAGTAAATTATTTAAAATTCAATCCCACATAGGGGAAAAGGAGAGTAGGTGTGTTTTTATAGGCCATATAGGCAAATATCAATTAGGATCAAATTTATAAAAATAAATAAATCATGTCATGGTATTAACTTTTTTAGTTGAAAAAATAAAAATAAATGAACAAACAATAATTACAGTGTGGAAGTAAAATTATAAATGAATGGTTGAAGAATAGGTTATGATTTTCTATCAGATTTATTTAAAAGAAGAGGAAGAAAAATACTCTCCAAGTGAAAGTTACGTTTTAAATAATAATAATAATAATAATAATAATAAAAGAAATCTTAACATGTAAGAAATTTTCTAAAAATAGAATAAACTCTTATTAATGGTTAGAATTTTAGATAGACAATCTACAATGATATCATCAAAATAAATCAATATAAAATACATAAGTTAAAACCAATCCACACTATTTTTAAAAAATAACAAATCATAGTGATAAAACCTGTGTTTGTGTCCCGTACCACTCCCCACCTCCACTACAAAAAAATGATATACTCATCCATCAATACTTGAAAATAATCTTAAAATTATGTAATTTAAGACATTTATAAGTTGCAAGGAGCTAACATGACATAGTTAATGAATTCGCAAAATTAAAATAAAATGCGCTTTTTTTAATGTGGGTATTAACTATGAGAGACAAAGTGTGAAAAAAAACATGGGGTAACAAATTCAAAGCCTTATATTTAACATTAAATAAATCCCTTACTTCAGTCAGGTACTCCATCTGATTTTTAATATAAGACATTCTTATCTAATTTGATTATATTAAGAAAGTTTATTAAATTAGTTAACATGATATATATTTCCTAAAACACTCTAATGATATTTCTTAATTATCTCTATTCTCTCCTCCATAATTATTATTGGATGAACGTCAAATAAGTAAATTTAAAAAATATCGATAAATATAAAATATATATTATATTTAGGATTAAAAACAACTCTTAAAATATCTCTTGCATGCAGGGACGGAACTTTATTGGGACATGGGGGGCCACGGCCCCCGCAAAAAAAAAATCATATAAAAAATGAGTAGGTATTGTGTTGTATGTGTTCAAGTAAAATAAAAGATGTTAATACATTTGGTGTAATATAGAACACATGGCTCACATAGAAAACACCATTCAGATCTTAATGCATTTTAATATAAAAAATGTTAAAAAAATGAGTTTTTTTTATATTTATATTTAGTATAATAGTAGTGAATTATATTGTTTATAGGTTATTTGGAAAGTGATAAAATCTAAAAATAACTCAATGATAAAGAATAAAATAATTGATTCATTTTTCAAGAGGAAATTAAAGCTAGTGATCACATAGAGGAAGGTAACAAAAGCTTCTATTGATCTAAATATTTTTTCTTTTCTTATACAATTGATATTCTTTTCTTTTCTTATTTATATTCTTTTATTTTTAATGCATTTAAAACTTTTATTAAAAAAAAAATCGGGGGCGCTGCTCCTGAATCCTCCTATTTGGCCCCCCAAAATATTTTTTCCAAGATCCATCCCTGCTTGCATGTATTGAAGATAGGAGAAAGCATTTTAGCACAAGTAGGACTATAGAATATAATACGCATTGTAGCTAGTTTTGATTTCTTAATGGTGAAGCAAATTAATGGCGCATCTTTTGTAGCACCGAATTAATAATATAGTTAAACAACAAAAGAATATTCATGCATAATGTTTCGTTTTCTTTCATGCTTTTCTTGGATGCTTCGATTTTTGACCAAGAATAGGAGTTCAGTTGACTATTGAAAACACAACGCTTGTGCTTCAATATTATACTTTCTGTTATCGTCATCTTGCGTGGCGCGACCTTTTTATTTTCAGGTAAAACAAAAAACTAAGACGTTTTTCACACCAAAAAACAACAACAAAATTTAGATTAGGTTTTCTAATCCGTCTTCCATGGCGGAACCACTTACTTGCTGGCTAGCTGAGTCAGTTAACCTTCTAAAATTTGTTACTGTGTGTATATATATTTATTTATTTTATAATATTTTATTGTGTCTGATAATTTGACCCAATTAATCTTATCTTCTCTATAGGGATAATGTTTCGTTCATTATTGGGAGAATGAGCAATTTTACACATGAAGTTTGCCTTCAGGAGTGCCCAGCATCACGAAATTTTTTCTGGACAAAAAATACACATGAAGTTACGTTTTGGGAGCGTCCAGCACCATGGACCGTTAGTCAACTAACGTTGACCGTTAAGTCTGACGGAAATGAACAGTAACTTCGCAGAAATTACAATTTTGCCCCTAATTTTAAGTTGAAATTACCATTTTGCCCTTAGTTTTAAATAATGTTTTTTTTAAAAAAACAATAAAATAACCCCTCCCCCTGGAGGCCCCACCACCGTCGGCCACCTACCCCACCTCCGGCCGCCGCCTCCACCGCTAGCCGACGGCGGCGACTTTTTTTTTTAAAATAAGTTTTTTTTAAAAAAAAAACGAAGGGGAGTTCGGAGGGCCCCACCATCGGCCACACCACCACCGGTGGCCGCCCTCCCGGACGCTAGCGACGGCCACCTCCTTCGGTGACTTTTTTGTTTTAAAAAAAAACTAAGTGACCTCCTCCGGTGACTTTTTTTGAAAAAAAAAAATTCATCGGAGGTGGCCGCCGGTTGCCGGCGATAAACAGCGGTGGGGAGGGCGGCCGCCGGCAATGGTGGGGTCCACTGGACTCCCCTTAGTTTTTTTTTTCAAAAAAAAGTCGTCGGCGTCCGGTGGTGGGGAGGGCGGGCACCGGCGGTGGTGGGGCCCACCGGACTCCCCTTAGTTTTTTAAAAAAAACCTTAATTTTTTTTTTTTAAAAAAAAGTCGCCAGCGGCCAGTGGTCACCGGCGATGGCCGGCAGTCACCGACGGCGGCTGGAGGTGGGGCCACCAAGGGGAGGGGTTATTTTATTGTTTTTTTATAAAAAAAAACATTATTTAAAACTAAGGGCAAAATAGTAATTTTAGCTTAAAATTAGGGGCAAAATTGTAATTTCTGCGAAGTTATTGTTCATTCCCGTCAGACTTAACGGTCAACATTGGTTGACTAACGGTCTGTGGTGCTGGACGCTCCCAAAACGTAACTTCATGTGCATTTTTTGTCCAGAAAAAACTTCGCAGTGCTGGGCGTTCCTGGGGCAAACTTCATGTGTAAAATTGCTCCTTCTCCCTTCATTATTTATTGGGCTGTGAGAGGAAACTAAAATTTTTGTTTGAGATACTTATTGAAAGGGTTATTATCATTTTATATCTTGTTTTAATTTATAATTGTCGGTTATTATTTATTTGTATTTTCAATATTATGTGATACTATTTAGTAAATAGTTTAATATGCTAATTTTTTGGATAAAGCTAAAAATATTTTTTGGTTCTGTCACTGCCTCCTTTACTACTTCGCCCTCAAAAAGCCCATAAAATTTTTTTTAAAAAGGAAAATAATAGAAAAATAAATTGCAAAATTTGAAATAAGATATTTCTAAATATTGAATTATAAATTGCTTATCAAGTGTCTTCATTTTCTTATCTACTTTTGATAATAAATCTATTTTGAGATTTTACAATTTTAAAGTCTTTTTTTCTATAAAATACAATCGTGAAGGGTTATATATGGATTTATATTAGGTTTAAGTATCAAATCCGCCCCAAAAATATACTTTTAGGAGTAATGTTATTTTAAAAGTTTTTTCAAGTTCAATAGCACCATGAAAGTTTTTAAATATAGCAATGTTGTTATTTTATATTAAAAAGTTAACAGTCAACATCAATTTTTAGCAATCAACGTTAGTTTTTTAACAATATCGGATAACATTACTATGTTTAAAAACTTCTGGGATGATATTAAACTCCAACAAACTTATAAGATAATATTACTCCCCAATAAAACTTTCCAAGCAAATTTACTACTTAACTTTTTATAGTGGGTTAAAGTGTAAAAATACATCTGCGGTTTTCTCAAAAGTGAAAACCAACACTAAGTGTTTTTTTAGGTGCAAAAGTAACTATGTCATTAGAAAAGTGGGTCAAAAATGTTCATTGACGGTAATTTGATTTTTGTTTTTATTTTCAAGACTGACATAGACAATTATTCAGCTAAATTTCATCACAACTCGCAATGGAGAAGTGGAGAAAATCACAAAAAAGGGTCTAGATATTTATAAAAATTAGAGAAAGGTGGCAACAACGATGAGGATGCAGAGATTGGCGGCCTAATAGGTAAGATTGGGATTGAAAGAAAGGAGGGGACTTTGAGAGAGAATAGTTGAATTGTAATTTCCAAAATATTTATATCATTTTCTATAATTTTCTCCAGTTTTTTTAATGCTAGTTAGGATGAAATTTAAATTAGTTATCGTCTATGTTAGCCTTAAAAATACAAAAAAAGTCAAATTAATGATCAACTAATTGTCAATAAGTATTTTTACTCTATTTTTATAACCACATAGTCACTTTTATATTTAAATAAACATTTAGATAGGTAAGATTGGGATTGAAAGAAAGGAGGGGACTTTGAGAGAGAATAGTTGAATTGTAATTTTCAAAATATTTATGTCATTTTCTATAATTTTCTCTAGTTCTTTACTGCTAATTAGGATGAAATTTAAATTAGTTATCGTCTATGTTAGTCTTAAAAATACAAAAAAAGTCAAATTAATGATCAACTAATTGTCAATAAGTATTTTTACTCTATTTTTATAACCACGTAGTCATTTTTATATCTAAATAAACATTTAACGTCAAGTGTACTTTTAAAAAAATCACTAGACATTATTACACCCCAAACCTTTTATATTATAATAACAGTAAGTCAATGAGCTTGTTTGGAGTTGGCTTAGCTTTAAGTGAGATAAGTTAGAAAAAATGTCCAGTCTCTAGAAAAAGCTAATGGATTCTGTTTGGCTAACCCATTGAGTTGAATAAGCTTTTTAGAAAAGCTCGGCTTAATTAAAAGCCCCAAATTAAAGCTTAATATATAATGCAACGCAGCGTCTGCCCATTTTGTACTGTGCTCCTTTTGTTTTTTTGTTTTTTTTTTTTGTTCCGTTTCGCGTGCTTTCTTCACCCTGTGCCTGAAGCAATCAAATCAACTGTGCTTCCTTTATTTTTCTGTCTGTTACTCGCGTGCTTCTTCATCCCGTGCCCACTCGTGGTCGTCAGATGCATTCCGATAAAACTAAGCTGAAGACAGCCGTTGGAGTAAAATGGGTCGCGCGGTTCTTTCTCAGATCCTGACTCTCTCATCTTCGTCTCCGCACTATGCTCCTTCACTGTAAACACCAACTCTCCTATCCTCATTATATTCTTCTTCACCAGCTTAATGTGGCTTTTATTTTCTGATATTTATTGACTGTTAGCAGGTCGTGCACTGGGCCGGGGTTCTTGAAGGCAACTACCACGAACCTTCTTCGTTCTCGTCGTCCACTGATCTCCACTGGCGCGTGCGTCCGCTGTTATTCTAGCATACTGCATCTACTTCAGAGACTTCCCCGACCTCTGCAAGGTAATCATAACTATTCTTCTACCAGTTAGTGTCCATTGAGTCCATAATTGTCTTGGTTGTATTGTTGGTTTTACTTGATCCCTTATACCATTGATCAATAATTCAATATGGTGGGGTCTCGCTGTTGATACATTATGATTTATATACTGCAGTAAGTATTGGGAATATATGTGTAATGTTGCCGAACGCCAACCACTTAGATTGACTGTACAACATTACTGCAGCAATACTTTGTATTCACTTAGATTGACATTGTATCCTTTTTATTTGTGGGACAAATGCACATTACCCTCATGATTAGTTTCAAGTAATACTGGTCTCAAACCTTTTATCTTGGAGGCTGAATAGCCCAAGGAAATTCATAATTAATCAGGCTAATTATATTGGGTGGTGGGATGGAATATGAAACTACCTCACTTTTCAGATGAAATACATTACTAATTATAGCTGTTTTTCTGTTTTATTGTAATGATACAGATCACATTACCATATGACACACAGCAATTATTGAGGACAACAAGAGAAACAGCAGCCATTTATCTGGCATGTGGCATTGATACTTCAAAGGTGTTTAGTAATCTTTTCTGTTCCTTACAACTATTTTGGATATGAGCATTTTGCTAGAAATATCAGGACAATTATGCAGGCATCTGTATTTGTACAATCCCATATTCGTGCACTTGTAGAGTTGATGTGGCTGCTAAGTTCTACCACACCAATTGGTCGGTTGTACAGAATGATTCAGTTTAAAGAGAGATCCCGTAAGGAGGTGTGTGCCTAGCTGCATGAATCTCCTATTTTCATTCTTAATTTCCTTTTCCAATTCATTGAATTTTAAATTTTAGGATTGGACTTAAGTGTAGTTTCACATATTTTTTAATCATGTCATTCACCAAAATTTCAACGTGCATGATTTTCTAAGAATAACATGGCATGCATATACTTTAATTGGGAGAATATATACTTCTTTTGAAAAATCATATACATGTTATATTTTAGTCAACCGATAGCAATAGGCATAACAATAACAATAAGAGAAATTAATATATTATTTTATAAATAATTTTACCTATTAAATATATTTAATTAAGGATTATATATATATATATATATATATATATATATAGTATTCAATATGATTCATGTCATTTTTAGTCATTTTACATCTCAACCGATTTTTCAAATAATAATTCAAACACACATCAATTAGAAAAAAACCACTTCTGCAAAAAGTCAAATGAGCAATTCAAACATAAATTAAATAGTCTAACCTGACTTGAGTTTATGAACGGCATAAAACCTACAACATTCCACCTACAAAAGAGCATTTAATAATACCCGTCTTATATTTCATTTTAACACCGTATGCAAAATTCATATACTACCTCTAATCCTTAATATAAAATCCACTTTATGATTCAATTTTTCATTAAAGTAGGTCTTATATTAATGACAAAAGGTGGCATCATGTGGTAATTTCTTTTTTCTTTTATTTGTTAATATTTTATTTTAAGACATATTTTTCATATTTGTCAATGTTTTCTTTATTTACCTATATTAATACCCCTCATCAATAATCAAAGAAGAGAAAAAATGAGAGAATTAAGGAAAATTACTAGATTGTTTTAAAAAGATACATATATTAGCTAACCCAACTAACTTCCTTAATCTTCTTAAATTAGGTAAATATATCTTATATTAAAGACCGATACGCCTGAGGGTAATAGACGGCTCGCCCTGCCTAACATTGGTATCACCTAGGAGGAAGAGAGATTTCGCCCTGCCTTTGGATTGTGGGTGAATTCAACCCCTTTCCTAAAATTTTCATATATATATATTAAAAAAAAAAAAAAGGACCGAAGGGAGTAGGGAGTATGTAACAATAGCATATTATATTAAGTAAGTAATAAATTTTAAAAATTTCAAGTATTATCAAAAAAATTAGTTGGGAGGAACATAAACAAATAGACTCAAATCTTCGGCGCCACCTCTCTCTTATATCGTGAATCTTTGAGACGAGTCTTTGGACTCTTACCAAAAGAAAAACACATCCCAGAAGTAGAATGACAAAGAAAAAAAATCAATTTTGATCAACCAAAAAAGAAAGAAAGAAATAATCAAGAAAGTTCCTTACATATATGAATGATGACATCAAGAGGGCATAGGCCAAAACCCAAGTTAAAAATCACACGCTCATGAAAATGCAATATGAACAGTAGTCCCCCAAGTCATGAAGGATTTGAAATTTGGTGTTGCAGCATTTCAAAAACTTGAACCTAAAATGATGCAAAAATCACCCTCAAACGCCCCAATACAGCAAAAGTTTTTTTTTTTTTTAAAAAAAAAAAAGCCGATGAAATTCACCACTCTATATAGTGCTATGAAGTTCAACAATTAATCAATTATCATGATAGATGCAAGAGCTCTGCAAGTTTCAGCATTCCTCACGTTAAACTCAAGAAAATCATTCTTACTTTGAAAATCACCTCCTCCACTCTGCTTGAGTTAACTTTCCTGCATGATGAACAAACTAGTTTATGGCTATCAATCACGAAAACATCAAACAACAAGCATATTTCATATTGATTTTAATTCTCAGGTTTTTCCTACCAGAGTTTTACTGTTTTGAAACTTATAAAGACTCATGCTATTTTGTACTACATTTAGTCCTAAATATATGAAGACGAACTAGACAAAGAGTTAACTTCGGTTTTAAAAATAAGATCTCAATCTACCTTGTCTCTCAAATTTATAATTTTTCCTCCAAAATATCCCTATTTATTGCACAAAGTAAATGAGTTTCCATTGAAAGACAGTTATAAGGGAAAATCCACTTGGGGGCCCAAGATACAAACATAATTTTTAAAAAGGTTCAACCAACTTTTCCATGTCTTCTAGTATTAAGTTTCAAGAGAAAATTATCAAAAATGCCCCAGCTGTGCTGCCTTCATTTTTCTTTTTTAACTCCAGGGGCGTTTTTTAACTCCAACTGGGGCCTTTTCTGACATGGGAAAGTTGGTTGGGCCTTTTTTGAAATTATGTTTGTATCTTGGGCCCCCAAGTGGATTTTCCCTAGTTATAATACACATGATTAGAAAGTAGAAAGGGTACCCTAGGAAACTAATAGAATGTAGTTATAATAATTAAATTTACTAATTTCATTTACATTCACAAATGAGTTATCCAACTGTTATATTAAGGATAGGATGGAGTAACAAACAAACCTAAACCAATAGTTCAGCTTCAGTACTGATTTGTTTGTTTTGGTCCAAAACCGGTTATAACATTAATCTGTAAGTGAGGTCATCAAATGTGACATATCAATTCACTTTACATTACCATCTCTGGAAGAACCCATTGTTTTGTTTGTTTTGTCACTCCTGTGTCCTCTTTTGCCTCCTGTTTGATCTGGTCTCTGTGTTCTTGGCGAATGCGAACTAATCTTACCGTTATTTGAAGATGGCAGAGAATGTCGCCTGGTAAGGTTGCTTCTCTCACCTCCACTATCTTGTCCTAACCTTGGGGCTTGTGCTCTCAACTTTGCCTTCGCAGATTCAGTAGCCGCCATGTAACTCGGTAAAGTGGGACTTGGGCTATTCTGTAAACCATCCTCAACAAGTTCCTGCTTAGCTAGAACCAGGGAATCCCGACCCGGTTTCTGGTTTTCATTTCTTGTCAAATCTTCCTTAAAACTCAAATGTCCATTTGTTAAGGGAGAATGTTCATCATTACAAGTCTCGTGTGAATCTTTTAGCTCTTTCGTAGCTTCTTCACCAGAATTGTTCTTACATCTACTTGTGTTCTCTCTCAAGGGCACCGAATCGGTAGGCACTTGAGTATTGGGCATGTTCGAAGCCTCCTTGCTAACTGAAATTCTAAGTTTACCTCCTCCATCAGGCTCATTGGACATGGTCAATGTTGAATCCATTTTTATCTTCTCATCGTAACTAGTTTTGACCTCTTCTTCCGAAACATCATAACCTGAGGTAACTGATGCCTTTTCTGAATGCTGCTTCACAGTCTCTGATTCAACTTCTGGGTGAGCAGAATTCTCTAAGGCAGGGTTATGAACCTTTCTCAAGTTACGCTTAACCTTCTCAAACTCATTTTCTGAATTTTCCTCCAGTGTATCTGTGGCCTTGCTTGAAACTGTTCTCAGGTTTCGTTTCGGTTTCTCAAAGTCAGAACTTTCTTGCACTAAGACCAAGTCTGAACTCGAAGAAGGAATCTTCCAGTTACTACGTTTTGGCTTGCTCGTTTGAGCATCTCCATTTGAAATATTACCAATCTTTCTCTGAGATTTAGAGTTTAGGAGTTTCTTGGGTTTGGGAACTGGTTTCCAGAAATGAGACGCCGACCAGCGCTCCAACCAACTTAGAGCAGCATTTGGATCACCAGAAGGATATTGAAGACGCAAAGCAGTTGTTGCAGTTGATGAAGAAAGAAGCTGAAACAAAAAAGAAAGAAAAAGAACCTCAATCTTTTACATGCCCAATTTGGCCAATACAGATCAATAGGCAAACCAAAATAGAATCATATTCTTGAGATAGATGTTACAGCATTGAAAGTCCCTTTGCTTCCAAATTAAGCTATAGTAAATTAGGATCAAGGAATAAATGAATCTGAAGCCACACATACAAAATAACCTTTCCAGTTATCACATGCATAACATAAAACAACTTACCTTGCGGATAAAACTAGTTGCAGACATATTTGCAATTTTTACAGTTAACCCAACTGAGTTGCCGCACTTGTCAACCTGAAGCACAACATATTCAGGAGGAACAAACATCAGCAGAAGAAACAATGTTTCAAAGATATGATATGATAAATGTGGTGTTAAGTCATACCCCCCCCCCCCCCTCTCTCAGTATTGACTCATGAAGCAACCACACAGACACACTACGTTTCTATGTTAATAGTACATTATAGAGACATTACCCACCAATTAATTTTAGTATTGATTTAATGATTGTCATGAAAACTCAAATAACATTATCCACAAAGACAGCTAGGCACATCATGAAGTATTCTCTTGACATGCATGAAACTTCAAAAAACTACTACCCACTTACTACAGCTTCCTATTATAAGCTCAGGTTTACATGTTCAAGAAAGCATGTGACCGACTACCTGAAAAAGCCATAGTATAACTACTTGGAGGAGTTTCATTATTCTCAAGTCTTTTTTCATTTGAGGTGCTTTTATTAGAGGGAATCTAAAAAAATATGACCTATTACTGATTATTGAAAGTCAAGATGAAAACATTACCTGATGCTTGACAACATTGCACTTCCCATGCATTTCATACCCAACTTCAGACTGCCTAACTCTTCGACCACGAACTAGTGCTTGTAACTTGATTATCCCATACATACAACATGAAGTAGAAATAGCTTGTCTCCTAACCAAGTGCCCTCGGATAAGTGCTTGCAACCTTATTATGCCTTTAAGAGTCCTGAACGCCCTGCGAGCCTTGACCCCAGTAACTTCCATTAGTTGAGCTAACAAGGAAGAATAAATATCTAGTAGGACGTCAACAAAAAAATTAAGCTTCAACATAAACGGAATACACAATTTTCTTGGTTTCCATTTGGCACTGAGAAGAATATTCACTTGAATGCTTCCAGTTGACTTTATACACACACCACTACATTAGATACAGTAAGCAGTTTAAACATCAATTTTTCTTAACTCTAAAATTCAAATATCACATTAGATCATGCTTTCCTAATTTCTCAATTCCTTAATCCAGCAAAGCTTTAAGACAGATGTCATCAGAATCTAATCCATGACATCAATAGTAAACAATTTCCATACATTTATTATAGGACACTTCTAGAAGAATAATTTGGTTCAAAATATAAGTCACTTGTAGGATAATTAACGCTCATTTTCCATTTTTCTCCCCGTAATTAATTCCCATTTCCTTTTTTGTCTACTCATTAGATTTTCAAACACATTTTCCAATAAGGGTAAAAATGAAAAGGAAAAAAAAAATCAATTTAGGACATATTTAATGAGTTAATTGTCACTTTTTATTTCATGTGAATTTGTTGAAGTGCCTTGTATTGTGGACTGGAGGAGGTAATTTTTGCAATCTGCATTTATGTCATCTTCAAGATTACGCTTGAAACTAGGGTTAAATAGCAAATTTGCCCCAGAAGTTTTAACTGAGAAGCAATGTTACTTTGGAAGTTTTTCTTGTCTTAATGTTGCCAATGAAGTTTCAAAACATGGTAATGTTGCCCATTTTCATTATGAATTTAACAGTCAACGTTAGTTTTTTAATGAAATAAGGTGACATTGCTACTTTTTGAAACTTCCGGGATAACATTAAGACAAGAAAAACTTTCAAAACAACATTGCTCTTGGGCCTATACTTCCATGGTGGATTTGCTACTTAACCCTTTGAAACTACCAATTTTTCCTTTGAAAAACATTGTTTTCAATTAAATGACTAGCAGTTGAGGAGTATCTATGATATAGCAGTATGAAAATTACCAGATAGCCCCTGCAAGTTGCTTGCACCTTTATTGCAGCTTCCTCTTGCTTAATTTTGTCTAGATCAGGAGGTAAAGTAGCCTGCATGGTCATTGCAGCTTCCTCCTGCTTATTTTTCTCTAAATAAGGTATAGTAGCCTGCACCTTTGTTGTAGCTTCCTCCTGCATAATTCTATCCGGATCACAAGGGGCATCTTGATGATCAGATCCAGAAATATCGGCATGATTCTGCAACCAAAGATCTTCTGGATCCTTATTTTCCAGTTCCGGATCCCTCTCATTTCTAGGAAAAGTAATGGGAGTTGGATTAAAAGAGAACTCAGTTTCTGATGCCTTCGGAACAACCGGCGATTCTTTCTGTTTAACAAGTTTCTACATTACAAAGTTTTAAAAAAGGTCAGGAGTTTCACAATGGAAGGAAAAACCATATCAGACTAAATTTATAAATTTGAAAGCTATTCTTCCAACAGAACAACGGCAATTATATAACCTAATTACACTTTCAATATAAACATAAGTGATTAGTGAAAAGTGATCACTGCCAAAACAGGTGAACACAAAACCACTATTCGAACTCAGTGAAATAAGCAAAAGCTTACTTCTCTTGCTTTTGAAATATTTGATTTTGATGACTTTTTCCCGAATAGCACTGTTTTGATCCATTTTCCCGGTGACTTCCCCATTATGAGATCTGGACCTGTAAAATAAAAAAGGTTCAGATATGTAAGTAATGTTTATTAGTTTGTAGGTAAAGAAATTGAATAACTTTATTCCTAAATAGGTAAACATACTCAGTAATAATTTCAGGTACCTTAAGCATGCATGTATCAACTAATTCAAACGAGTTCTAAAGGTGTTTACAGTGTGTTCTCCAAGTATTTTCCTCTTTCTAACAGAAACGTGTTTTTCCAGATAATCACATTGTTTAAATCAGCTTGTTAAACAAAACACATTGCAAATAAGCAAATCTTGTTTTATACTTTCCGACCTCCCAAAGCTACATTTTGGCAACAATTTATGTCAGGAAAAATGTACAATTATCTCAGCATTAATAAAACCTGAGACACTATTAGCAGAACTTTAAAGATGATTATATCAAAATTACCTAAACCGATCACAAAGAAGGCAGGAAATACCAAGATGTGACAGACAGGTATAATCATGGTTCATGTTATAACAAACGAGATATATTAAAGAAGCAAAGGAAGTCCTTAAATTTAAGTACTAAAAACATACACCTGAGAATCTCAAAAACCCACACAAGATCTACTGCTAAAAGTAATTATAAACACACTGCTACATTTCTGAAACTCTCAAATCAAACTTAACGAGGTCAATTCGAGCTAGATCTAACAAGTACCAGGCAAATGCAGAACCTGTCTTCACCCCTAATCTATTGTTCCTGAAATCCAGAATCAAACCATGAGAATTAAAAAAATGTGCATGAACTGAAGTTTTAAAATTATTTTCATAGAAGAACGTAATCATATATATACAGTGGAGAATTCCAGAGACTTAACAAAGGCAAATGTAGCTTACCATGCAAGAGAGTCACAGAGATAGAGAGAGAGGGAGGGAGGGAGCTTGAAACCGAAGGGAAAAAAAGTGATCTTTAAAGCTCCATCAATTTTCTGCTAGCTTGCTGAGTTGCTTTGATGCGCTCTGCTGGAGGAGGGAGGAAAAACAAAGTCTTGTTTTTTTTTTTGTCAAAAGGAAAAACAAAGTCTGAAACTGAAAAAGTTCGATATTTTGACGGAAAAATGAACACTCTATAGTCAGAGCTCACTGAATGTCATGTAGTGAATCTTAGTTTCACCGCTAGATGTAACGGGCTTCTGATTTACCTCACGAACATTGGTGTAGATATGAAGAATGGTTTGATCAACGGTTCAGGGTGTAGTATACGGTAGGCTTGAGCGCATAGGATAATAAAGTCGAGATTTGTCAGTGGACGTGTGAGGAGTCCCATTGCAGTTACTTCGAAACCAAGTGTAGGAAAGCTTCTTTATTCGGAAGCATTACGAAATTACACTAACGCCTTTCTTTCCCGAAATAGAGCACACGCTCAAAAGCGCGTGTAATAAATAGGGACCGTTGATATGATGTGAAAGTCCCCGGTTGAGCACAAATTGGTGGCGCGTGTGGTTTAGAAAAGTGGAGGCGTGTTGGGGGAGGTAGGAGAGAGGTTACGGTTGGTACGTGAGAGCCACGCTGGCGGGAAGGACAAGGTAGGAGGCAACGTGGGACAGAGAGAGTAAAAGAAGATAAGAGCAAAGTCTAGTCAGGGAGTAACTGTAACTGCCAGGAGCAACCAGGTGGTGGTTGGGGTAATCTTAAAATTATGCACTACAGTTATTCTTTTCTAACAGAAAGCCAGGTTTCGTTTAGTTTTCAAATAAGACAGTGAGTTGCATCTTACTGTATTTTTTTTTTTTTTAAAGTTATTCTCTTTGGTGATTAACTGGCCGACAAGATGCAAATCATATTCTTGATTCCTTGATTGGTTCGATGGAGACAAGAGTGTTTTTAAATAATAAATTACTGGATTCTATTAAGTCATGACAGAAACAAACATGCATCAGTCAACAACACATAGTGCCCTCCTTTAAAATATCGTTTTATCATTTCTAATACTTTTTATTTTTTTTATGATTTTGCTATATTACGATTTTACATTTTATGATTTTTTATATTTCATGTAAAATTTCAATTTTAATAATATCAGATCTACTACATTAATTGGTACATCTAGCCACCCAAATACGAGTAGTTTTGTTACAAGAGTGTTTTGCTTTGTTATAGGGTTATGGGTGATTTTTTTTGCCCACGTGTGGTTGATTTGAAAGATGAGGATGAATTTTTAGACAAGGTATAAACTAAATTGTTACTTTCTCTAGTCTTTATTATAAAACCCTAATTATTATTTTTCGAGGATTAAGAAATGGAAGTTAAGTCATTAAATTAGTTCAAAATTAATAAATATTTTCAACTTTACCATTACTTTAATGATATCAATTTAAATAGTCGGTTAAAAATAAGGGTATAATAAGAAAATAGTAATAAATGAGGTAGTTAAAAATAATTGGTGTCTTACAATAAGGATAAAAAACTACTGATAGGTGATGCCTTATAATAAGAATCAGAGGAAGTATTAATGAAGAAAATATTCTTTTTTATTGAAAGTGTATTTTTATAATATTAAAAAAAAAATTCATGGGCTATCTAGTAAATATGAGGGGAAAAAAAATTATCTCCCCTTCTCTCTCTACCCTCAAACCAAACAAGCTTTTGATCGGAGCTGTGAATATTTGAAAGATTTTCTTGCCTAATGTCATTTTGTAAGAGTTTTTTTTTTTTTTTTGCCCAAACATTTTGTAAGAGTTAAAAAATGAACAATGCAATCAAACGAAAATCTTCCCCTTTGGATCCATATGTGCATGACCATGCTTTTTTTTCCCCTGTCATTTTTACCTTACAAGTTTTTGTAATAAAGTAATGGGTATCCAAAAGTTTTTTATCTGCCGCAAAAATTTTAAATAATGAGTAATGTCGCCTAAATTTAATAGCCAAACAAATTAAAAACTTGCGAAACATGGACGAAGAAGCAAAATGAAGTACGTACATGATAAAGATTAGAGATAGTCAAAGGCTTTGCCTACTACCCTTGGTACTAATCCATTCCCTTTTTCTTTCAACATCACCACAAAACGAGTTGAATTCATCAAAGTCAAACATGAATGTCTGACTCTTGAAACTTAATCCATCTAATAAAATCAGCTATGTGATTCTAATTTAATTATTTTGTTGGTATTATATTATAGTGGGAATTACAAGTACAATACCACAAGAGATTGCCTTTATGAAAAAGCATGTGGAGTGAGCTTGGAACGATCAGAAAATGTTGGTAATAAAATGCGAAGGGTAGCACCATCACGCTCTAAAGTTTTTTATTTCGATTTTTTCCTGTTAGACATAGGTATTGAACAAATGTGTTGTTCAGGGCTTGTATATGTGTTTGGACATTATAGTATTCATATATTATATGTAGTGTATTACAGCATGAACAAATGTGTAAACCCATGAATAATATGTGCTATAAATATAGAGCCTATCAGTCAATTTCAAGTTGACAGGGTTTTTTGTTCCTGGATCCATTTCCTTCGGCTTTTAGGTATCAAAGCCTGCCTTTTGATCCCAAAGCCCATATCTTGGCAGTTTGTTTGAAGCCAAAAAAGACAATTTGACAAGGAGCCACCTCGTTTCCTCTTTCTTTTACATGACTTATAGGGTGTTTGGAAACCTTCCAAAACCTAGATTTTGTGTAGTACGAGGTAAGTATGTGAGAGGAGTTTTATCTCGGCTTGCACAAAACCTAAGTTTTGGGCTTCTTCCAAACACCCCCTTACATTCTTGACAAGACTTATATTCTTGCGTTGTTCGAGGAAGCTATGAAAGCTCCGAACTTTAATAGTATGCTTTAAGTGGAATAAGATTATCGAGTCCACGTTAGGTTCTTCTCTTTAAGTCCTTCTTACATCATTTTCTTTAAAATTCAGTGAGAAACTTATGCTTTTTTTTTTTGTCCTGAAAGAGAAACTGATGCTTATCAAACAATAGAAAAGGATGTAAGAAAGACCTAATGTGGAGTCAAGATTATCTCATTAGCTTCATTTTTCTTTATTGCTCATCAAATCCAAACCATTGATCTTCATGAGAAAAGTTGTTGATGTGAGTAATTAATATCAAATGTATGGTATAAATTTAAAGTTAATGAGGGACAATAAGAAAAGGTCAATGAGAGGATCTGAACCCACTTTAAGTTTGGTTAGCAGGGCATGGAAAATTTTATATGTATGTATGTATGTGTGTGTGTGTATATATATATATATATATATATATATATTTCTTCTCATTAATGACAATTTGGTAAAAATCTTCTCTCTTATACCAGTTGTCATCTCCTCCCCTCAAATTAAACACAGCCTGAATCTCTCAATCGGTCCTCTATGTTCTTGTGTGTAATAAAGGACGCTGATCTTCTCTTGCCAAAAACTGCCCACCACACTATCATCGCTGTTGTACAAGCCTTTGATTCAAGTTCTTGTTCATGTTTAGTTTGTGTTTCTTAGCTCGACACCTTCAGATAATCTCAATGTTCAATTGCATTTGGTTGTTTTTCCTCTGAGAATCCATGTTTCGTTGGCTGTGTTCTTGGAGAGAGACTATTGGCTTAAGATTCCTTCGTATCTTGCTCAAATAATTTTAAGTTTTTTTGTTCAAGCATATTCGTTATGCATTTGTGCTTCACCGGTTTAACCATTGAAGAAAGGCGACCAACTCTGATACCTCTTCAACGATTCTGATTCAGATAAGGTTTTCTTAATACCTCCTTCCCTTTTCCTATCAATTTCCTAGAACTACTTCACCTTTCCTCTTTCTTAATGCTATTTGAAGAATTGACAATATGGCTACACAAAAAACTACCATTGATGTTAATCACCCATTATACCTACATCCCTCAGACACTTAGGCCATTACCCTTTTACCCCAAATTCTGATTGGCTCCAACAATTACAGAATGTGGAGTCGTGCTATACATTTGTCTCTAAGAGGTAAAAACAAATTAGGATTCATTGATAGTTCCTACAATCGGGATAAGGCACCTGAGCTTGCCGATCTGGGACTGATGCAATGTGGTTGTGTTTTCTTGGTTGATTAACTCGGTTGATAAAGAAATAGCAAGCGGAATTGTATTTGCTAATACCTCACATCTTGTCTAGGTAGACTTATAGGAGCGTTTTTAGAAGTTAGACGGCACTAAAATCTATTCCCTTCACCAAACATTTCTTCCATCATTCAAGGGACTCTATGAGTAGAGAGCATGAGAGGGTAAGGAGGACTTTTACCAAATTATTGATGAAAAGAAAAAGGTTTTTTTTTTTTCTTTTTGTTGAGAATAGAGTTATAGAATATTAAAAATTTTTTATGGGCAATTTGGTCAAAATAACGTAAAATTTTTCTCTCTCTTCCTCTCAAACCAAAGACTTTATTAGTGTTGCTGCATATTTCACCAAACTTAAAGAAATGTGAGATGAATATTCAATTCTAGTTCCTCTTCCTTCCTGCAAATGTGACTCAGGGGAATATATTAAAATTGTTCAACAACAGCACCTCTTTTAGTTTCTTATGGGGTTCAATGGCTCCCATCAACAAGTACGATCACAAATCCTCCTTATGTCACCACTCTTGAGTGTGAACAAAACATATTTTATTATTCCTTAGGATAAAGACCAACGTCTCATTTTCTCTCAATTTGCCCATATTCCACTGGACAGTGCCACCACGTTTATGAGAGGGGGACGTCAAGGACAAGGTAAAGGGCGAGGTCGCTCTCAAGAAGTATGTTCTTACTGCAATAAGAGAGTACATAAACGAGAAGTCATTATCAACTACATGGCTTTACCAACATTTTAAGAGCAAGAAGGAAGGTGACAACCGCATTAATCAGGCAATCAGTGACCAATCCTCACAAGGGCAAAGTTCCAGCTCACTCACTCCTACGCCAACATTGATACAATAGTAGTAGAAGCATGTTTTAGAGCTGTTGAAGAAGGTTTCATAGGAGGTTGCAGTTGGTTCGCTTGATTATGTTGAAGAACACGTTTCAGGCTTGGTTAATACTATCCGACTTACTTTATCTAGATCATATTGGCTTTTAGATTCTGGGGCCACATGTCATTTAGTTGGTAGTTTGCATATGCTCGACATTGTTGCTGTATATTCTGGACCCTCGCAAAAAATAAAAATGACCAATGGTGATAAGATAATTGATACACACACTGGGGCACAATGAAATTATTTGATGAAATCATATTGTAAGATGTGTACTTACAAAAATTTATTGCTTATGTTCATACTAAATTTTTTTGTTGATATCAAAAAGATCATGAGTGATAATGGATTAGAGTTTACCAATAATCAAGTTCGTACGCATCTTAACATTAAAGGCATCAGTTATGAAACTAATTGTTTGTACACACCACAACAAAATGGTGTGGTGGAGAGGAAGCATAGGCATGTATTAGATGTAGCACGTAGCCTTCTTCTTCAATCATGTATACCTTTGAAATTTTGGGGAGAATATATCAAAACTGTTTTTTTTTTCAATAGAACTTCATCCAAGATTCTTGGATTCAAAACTTTTTATGAAATGATTTATAATAAACAACCTGATTTGGATTCCCTGAGGAATTTTGGGTGTTTTGGCTTTTGCTACTAATTACACAACTCTTGATAAATTTTCTCCCTGATATGATCCTTGCATGCATTTTACAAAAAAAATACGGAATCAGTCACGAAATTACCCATAGAAAAAATTCTGTCAGTAATTACCCACGGAATTTTATGGGTGATTTCAGTTACCCACGGAATTCTGTGAGTAATCCGGGGGTAACTTTTTACCCATGGAATTCCGTGGGTAAATTACCGACGGAATTTTTTTCATGGGTAATTCCATGGTTGATTCCGTGTGTTTTTTTTTTTGTATTTATCTGCCCAATAAAAAATATTTTTACTCTATAATCTTATCACTAAGTGTACGATAACCAATTGGAATGTCACTTTCTTTGAACACGGATTCCTTTTTAAAGATTTTGCACTTAGTTCCTCTTCACATGGAGCCACCTTTAAGCTAGACCCTTCTATTTTTTGATGATAAATTATCTCCCCATGAGTATGTTTTTTATGCTAATTTGTCCACTGACTATAGACATTATTTTTGCTGACCATTGATGCAATAGATGGGTAATCTAGTTTTCAGGTAGCAGTTAAAGATCTTAAACGGGTGCAAGCTATGAAGGAAGAAATGAGTGTATTGGAACACAATCGCATATGGGATGTTATGAATCTCCCTAAGGGCAAACGCCCTATTGATTTAGGCTATGTTTTTTTTTTGTCCTTGATTACAGAACAACATAGCGTAAATCAACTGTCTTACATTCACACTTGCAAAGTTACAATTACAATTATTATTACCATTATCATTATTGTCATCATTATCTTAGAGCACTTGACATGATGTGTCAATTCACATTATTTTCATCTAAAATATAGTTTAACATTTGAAGTAAAAATAATGACAGCTTGAGGAGTACATTATATATTAAAATAAACAAGCATCAATATCAATAAGTTAATCAATAAAATTGAAAATA
Source organism: Acacia confusa (assembly GCA_037074495.1). Lineage (NCBI taxonomy): Eukaryota > Viridiplantae > Streptophyta > Magnoliopsida > Fabales > Fabaceae > Acacia > Acacia confusa. Next base: position 43,844,981 of record CM073505.1, on the reverse strand, counting down.
ACACATGGTTCCGGGAATTCTTCCAAATTCAAATCAATATCATCAATATATTAATATATGAACATGAAAATTGAGGGGTTATTTCTAAGAGCAAAAATTTGATGTGTGTGTGTGTGTAAGAGCTGCATTATTCACGATTAATAAATATATTAACTTTCTCACTTTTTTCATCTTACGCGAGGCAAATTAATAAATATACATATTAGTAACGACATAGAATATGTAATATATGATACTAGTAACCCCCCCTTTTTTTTACCAAATGATTTTAGTAACGTTTGCTTCTATAATATAGATTTTTGGGCCATGGCTATGGGCATATGACCCAAGAGTTTTTTTAAGAAAATGTAACGGCTCCTGATTTTGAAATTTGAAATTCGAACGATGAGGGAGCCTACTGGGCCCACTATGGGCCTTTATTTTCAAGCCAGAGCCCACCATGGGACTTAAAATTAAATTATGTAAATCTTAACGTTCAAACGTTATTACTGGCTCCGCAAATCATCCCATCTAACGGTTATAAATTTGCCACGTTCTACCATCGGCGGTTTACAGTCCTTCATAGCTATCCATGTTAATCAGAATCTCTCCACGTCAGCGAGCTCAGGTGTAATCGAGCGTGACTCAACATTTCTGGCATGAAGGTGTGGGCACCACATAGCGAGTAGCGTTGCCGGCCGATGTCGGCACGTGGTCTTAAAAAAAAAAAACAGCAGACAAATTTTCAATTTTAGAGAGAGAAAAGGTGGTTCTTTGCTTTTCCCGCCCAACGGACATGTGGGCGCTGGAGACAAGACACCCTTTAAATATCCCAATTTGAAGTTGCAAATTCGACAGAAGCAACCTCGGTCTGTGACTTCTTGAATCAGAAACATACTAACCAATGCAGGAACCTGTCAAAGAACATGCCTCCGCCGGCGCCGGCGGTGTTTCCGGTGACAACGCTGATTCCATGTTCCATTTCTTCTTGTGTTTCCTTTGTGTTGCTAATCATTTGGTCTTTTCAACATTTAATTGTCTTGTGATGCAGCGAACTCGGCAAGATCGAAGCTTCCAAGATATGTCTTGCGTTCTGCGAATAAATCAAGTCAAGAGAAGCCACATGCTTCTGATTTGTCGAATTCTGCTGCATCTAAGAGGTTTTTTATTCTTGATTCCTTTTATCTCTTTCCAATTTTCTCTCTTATTGCCACTTATCAAACTTTTGAACGATTTGTTTGCTCCCCTATTTTGGTCTAAAATCTGCTTCTGAATTAATGTTATTGGACAACCTCGGAGACACAATGTATCTGTCTCTGTTTTACGTTGCGGTTATAAGAATGAGTCTTTAAGGCTTGTCATTGTCTCACTGGCAATGTAATTTTCTAAGATGGATGAATGTTGCTCTGAAATTGTTTGTTAATTTTTGGAAGTCGCCGGCGTCAAATCATTTTAATACCCAAACAACGTTTAATATGTCCGAAGTAAAGTTGCAATCTTTTTCTTTTTCTTTTTTGAAATTTGCATCCCGACTGTTCAAGGCTTCAAGCTTCTCATTATGGTCATTTGATATTCTAATGACTGTATGAGTACATGTGAAACGAAAGCTGCTTTTTTTTTTTACTGTACATTGTTCTATGTCTCACTTCCATTGCCTGAATGTGACTGTGATGAAAATAGAGGAATAGTATATCTTATAAATGCTTGTTAACATGTAAAGTATAAGTAAACTTGGCCTTATATGGCTCACATCGGATAGAGTTAGGCTGAAGAAGAAATATAAAAGTCAATATATAAAGAAGTATATAAGTGGAAAAGTCCATAAATTTATTACCTTATTTTCATGTATCCTTCTTCACTTTTCAGGGGAAGACCCACTTCAAATGTGAGTAAAAGTATGGGTGTTCTAGATCTTTCTGGAAAGGGAAAGTCTGGGAGTGCTAAACCACCAAGAAGGCTCTCAATTCCTGCCAAAGCATCAGCAATTCCAGGCCTAAAGCTGGCTGGTAAGCCTGCTAATAATATTTCCCCAATCTCAGAGACCAGAACCAATAATAGGTCAACTTATGGCCAGAACAAAAGGGGAACTCCCAAGTCTGACATTATTTCAAGACCATCTACCAAAAAGAAGTTCAATGCTTTGTCCTCTCCTTCGTTTTGGTTATCCCAGATCAAGGTCTCAGAATCTGCTTCTAACCACTCAATTTCACTTGGATTTTTCAAACTAGCCTTAGAGGCAGTATCTGAGGTACATATCATTCATAAAACTCTTTTTAAGCTTAAGGTCCTGAAATAAGTGTATTTAATACCCTAAACTATCTAAATTGTTAAGTGCAAAATTGCACTAAAAAATATTTTAAGGTGCTGGATGCATCACAAAATGCTTTAGGGTACTGAATACACCTAAAATAATACCTCTGATATGCCTTAACCCTTGAGTTAATGACTTGTGTTTAAAGATTCTGCCAATGGTTTTTCTGTGGAAAATCTTCATTCATCTGAACCATCTTTTTTGGGTTTGTGTTTGACATTGACATCAGCCACAACATGTGAAGAGAATGCAAGATGAACTCAAATCTTACGTGCAGCGGTACCGGGTAACTGAACAAGAAGAACTTTTGAAAGAATTGTTTGAGAGCTACAACATCTCAGAAAACACAAAGCAGTTACAGCAGCAGGATGATGTTCCTGAATCTGTGTCAGAGGTCCGAGAAGGGGCAAGTGGGTTATCTGATGAAGATTTGCATAACTCTTCTTCTGCCATGAGTACTGGGAATAATGATATGGAACCTAAGTGCTTCATTATGGACTCCACTAAAACCTCTCCTAAGAAAGAACCAATCAAGAAGGAGACTCGTCAAAAGAGTAATAATAATCCCAGATGCAGAGTGAGAGGAAGTTTTAGTCAGAATTCTGCAAATTCAAGATCTAGTTTGGACAGTGTGAATCGCAGGTCAGTGAAAAAACCTAAGAACCCAGGCAAGGAAGAACCTAACAGAGAAAAGGTGAAGATTAGGAAGCCGGCAAAGAAATCTAATGTTGCAGAAGGTAAAAACTTCAGCAATTTCTCATTTGACATGTAATGATAATACACAGGTTCAGTTCATATAGGTCTTAACTCTTAAGCAATCAATGTTTTTATTTTCCACATGCAGGTCCTGTGAGTCCTTCCATTGCTGAAGATAAACAAGAAAACAAAGAAAACTTGGTAAAATGTTTACTTGGATTTTAGATTATTTTGTTTTAAGAAAATATTATTGTATAAAAGTCGTGCCTTATTTGTCACTCCTCTCTTGTTGCACCAGGATACAGTAACCCACTGAAGAGAGAAGCATGAAACAAGCCATGTGAAGAAGCTTGCTTGTGTTTGAACTTCTGAATGTGTGATAAGTTATGAAGGCGTGGGGTTTGTTTCTATCAAACAGTAACCAAATTCATATTGTATCATGGTTTATACTTGGTCCTTTTTTTTTCTTTTTTTTTTTTCGACATGGTTTATACTTAATATTTTGATTAAATGCTGTATTTGTTTAGGCGAGAGGCTTTTTAAATAATACATTGTATGTTTGATGTGCTTTTTCTCTTGACAGATCTATAAACTCCTTCACATACTCTCAATCCAATTATAAGCTGAACAGATTTGATGTAAGCATTTAAATGTGCATTTTGCATATAAAAACAAATTCCTTTGCATTTTTTGGATTGGAATATTAAGTTGAAGATATTTTCCGTCCTTTTTTCTCTATAAGGAATTCATTCGTTTAGCTTAACCTTCTTTTTTTTTTTTTTAAATACATTTTCTAATTTTAATCCTTGCCTTCTCTCTATTTGTGCATTGTAATAAACTTTTAATATTTTAATATCATTGTCTTTTATCCGAATAATAATATATAATGACTATTCCGCTGCATAAATGGATTTCTTAATTCTTAATACTAGAAAGTATCTATAGTACACAATAATTTTCAGAGTGGAAAGTAGAAGAAGAAAATTAGGGAAATAATACTTCTTCTGTATGTTAATATAATTGAATAATAATGGCAAAAGTTCAATAAATAATTGTCTTGTCTTGTTGGATATACCTCGTGTTTTTGTGAAGGCTTCTTTCCCTTTACAATTTGCACGCGCCTGCACACCACAATGGAGGGGACATGTACTAACAAAAACAACTTTCAAAATCTGTGTTTGAATTAACTTGTTTTAAGTAATTTTAGAAATAAAAATGAGCAGTTTTGAACTAGATCTATGCTCTTGTACGTTTCATTTGTCAGCTAACTAACTATATATTACTCCCTCCAGTTCTAAATGTAAAATATATTGAAAGAGTTTATCTAAATCCTAAACATAAGTTATATTTTCTGTATTTATCATTCGTTTTTTAATTTATATTGATACTATTTGAGAGAGATAATTAAGGTTTTTATATATATATATATATATATAATATTAACTAACTCAATTAATTTCCTTAATCTAATCAAATGAGACAAATATATTTTATATTAAAAACAAGGAAAACAAGGAGTACTATCATTTTGCGCACCGCATCTTCCCAAGATCAAGCCTCCTCTGTATCTTATATTAAAAACAAGGAGTACCATCATTTTGAGCACCGCATCTTCCCAAGACCAAGCCTCCTCTATATCAGAATAAATCTGTCATTTACACAATCATTTAAGCAAACTACAGCTTTAGAATTGAAGCATGTTGATAGCAATCCAATGTTTACAGAGTTTTCTATTTTACACAGATTGATACAAAGAGAAATCTACAATGAAGACAACGCATGCATAATAAAAATTGAAGTTTTGTGTTTGCACAACTATTCTTAAGGGTTAACTGCAACTACATTTCATGTGCGCAAAGCTTCAGATAAGCAGGATTTGCTTAGTCAGCCGTCCAGCTCTGCTCCACAATCTCCCTCACTCTTCTGTTGTAGTCACGCTTGTTCTCACTGAACATCCGAGCAGCTTCAGAGTTTGCAGGGGAATTTGGGTTCGGATCACAAAGCAGTGACTGCCAAAAGAAACTATTAATTCCCCGAACAAGAATACATAATTCCCGGAACAAGAATACTCTTAGCATGCTGTCTATTGCTTGCACAGTATAAGCATTTCAAAACAAACAAGATTATAACACACGCATAAAAACAATTCCAAGGACATTCTATTTGATGGGGCAAAAATTGTCCCTCAGGTTTCCGGTATTTTGCTAGTAGCAGTAATATTGGGTTTGGTTTGGGGGCTTTAGGTTATTTATACCAGGTTTGCGCAACCCAAGTGAAAGAACACAATTGCAAGACCACAACTAGTGCTTCCTAACTAGCCATGGCATTGCACTACACAACATCAACAGCTATGGACAAAGTTAAAGTTAGGGTTTATTAAAACACTAACATTTTTTAAAGGTCTTAGTGCAAGACCGCAATGGAACAGAAAATATTTTCAAAGAAATTGTAATGACCTCAGACTTTAGGGTGTGTTTGGGTATGAGGGATTTGGAGGGGAGGGGAGGAGAAATTTTTTTGAGTTGGACTTAAGAAAATTGGAAAAGTGGGGTAACAAAATTTTATGAAAGAGAAGATGTAAGATATAAGAGTAAGAAAAATTAATTAAAATTTTTTAACCCCACTTCCCTCTTTTTCTTTAAATTGAACAATTTCACCCAAGAAAAATATATAGATAAAGGAATAAAATAAGTGCAGGAGTTCTGCAAACTGAAGGCAAGAACAAATGTTCACAAAAAATGGGGTTTATAAAATGTCAAACAGTAGGAAGTCTGCGTTTCAGTTAAATAACAAGCTAGACAAGCAGGAATTAGAGAACATCATATAAAGGATAAATACTGAAATAATATCAAAAAATTTAGTTTGTCTCCACATTCAATTTTTTCCCTTGAAAAGGCAGGAGAGAACTTTGAGCTGAATTGGGAAGAAAGAAGCAAGTTCGCATAGGCCAGTGTGTTCCTGAGTACATTTGAACTTTACAAATAAACTTTATGATAACACAAGAAAGGCCCCTGCGTCATTTTGTTATTAAATCTTCTCACATTTCACACTAATTGAAGTAGTATAATTCAGGAACTTAGAGGACTTCATACAAAGGATACATATCAAATTATTGTATCAATTATAAAAAGTTCAGTTTGTTTCAATATATTAATTTTTCCCTTGGAAAAGGCGGAGAAAGCTTCAAGTTGAAACAAATAGAGAAAGCAGGCGCCACATTGGGCCTCAGGAGAATCATACGGCCAACAAGACCAGCAAGTGTATTCTTGATCATTGCTAATTGTCACTTAAGCGGGACTCCTCAAACTAGAAGACATATATTTCCTTTACTCAGGATGAGTAAAAAAATCAAGTTTTGCACTTAAAACCCATCAAATGTCAAATTGGTGGGCCTATAACTAATGGGCCAAGTGTGCCACTACGGGTTGTGAGGTTTTTTCTTGTGGGGCGGGGATGATGGGAAATATAATGTAAAGGAGGGCTACTAACGGGTTAAGCATTCAGTAAGTGTTGTTTTGTAGAGTCTCTGATCTTTTAAGTACCAGAGATGATCTTGGGTTGAGTGTGTGAGTGCACGTGTTTTCCCTAGTTATTTGCAGTATTTTCATGTTAATTTTGAACACCATTTGGGTCAAGTTCCATCACAAATTTGTCATAGTTACCACCCTTTTTTACTAAACCATGGAAGGAAGAAACCATAATTCATAGTTTCTATATGCAGTAACATTCTTTTGCAGTGAAAACATAAAACCATGAAGATATAATTAGGGGTTAACAGCTACACGATACCTGGATAGATGTTAGTATTGCAGCTACATCATATATGGGGCTCCACTGATTTTGCAATATATCCAAACAAATACTCCCATCCGCGTAAACTGACCAAAGTTGAAAATATGACATTAGTTGCAAAACAGCTAATTTATGAATAAATTCTTACATATTTTCAGCTAAAACTTACTATTAGGATGAAACATTCGGGAGACAAATCGCACTGTTGGTGGTTTGTTTGGATAATCCTCCGAAAATTGCAGAGTTAGTTTAAACGTTCCTGAACAACTCAAGATGTGGTTATGTAAATATAACTAGTATATATATTAAAATTACAACATGTGAGAAGATATAACACAAAGCAAGCTACACCATGAGTAACCCAGAAAGAGAATAAACAACCTCTCCCATGCATAATTACTAAGCATATCAACAATACAATAAATATGCAGCTAACAAGAATGACTATATGAATAGAATAAATAGATACGATAATCTATCACCACATAAGAGTTGCATCCACATGACTGTTCATGCATAGTTCTCAACCATCTATAGAGACCCCAAACTTTTCAGGCAATTGAAGTTCCAAGTCTTAGCAATATCATTCCAAGGTCTGATTAAATAAACTCATCAATCACAAAAGAACCATGGTACGTAAAGCAAAAGCGGAGTTCACAAACTTAAATTCAATAGCTGAGAATATTTACAAACCAATAAAAAGATGACAGAGAATTTACTTTCTTTTTTCTTAAAAAGAAGAGTCAAGTGACCCATGAACCAGCATTATTTTAAGAGGTATAGGGCAAGGATCAACTCACCTCCGTCCCATGGAGTATCATCAGGACTGCAATCCAAAGCAGACAAGAAAGCAGAAATTGCTTATCCATCGGTACTTAAACAAAGTGAGAAATAATATGAAGTGATTATATTATACAAAGAAACAAAACGATATCCAGCTTCGTTCCAACTCACCCAAATATTACAGCATTCCAGAGCATTATATTGTTGTCCTGAGGTGCACCACTGATTCCTGCAGGTGGATCTTGTTGCAGCCTCTTGAAATCTCTCATCAGCCTCTTCCTTGCAGGAGTCGACATTGTCACCACCTAGCGAAACCAACAACTGATTAGAGAAGACAGTCAGTTCACTAGATACTGATACTCCCTCTGCTCCTTATTATAAAAACCCAACTACTTTTTCTCACAAACCAAGGAATGGAAGTTAACTTATTAATTAGCTCCAAAATTAATAAATCTTTCCAACTTTACCCCCTAATTTAATGATGTAGATTTAATGAGTTAGTTAAAAATGAGGGCATAATGAGAAAAAAAGTAATAAATGAGGTAGTTAAAGAAGTTGGTGCCTTATAATAAAGAACGAAAAATGTTGGTGGTTGGTGCCTTGTAATAAATATCAGAGGGGGAGTATATTAGTAAGCGGCAATTTAATAACTCCATAAACATAATGAAACAACTCTATCTGCACAGGTAAATAGTCATAATCAAAATTCAACTAAAAAATAAACAAACAGCAACGAAATTTAATAGATTTAAAACACGAAGAAGGTTGAATAGGAGCAGCAGCATGATGCCGCACATACCACAAAAGGGTTAAAGAAAGGTCAGAAACGCAAGAAAGCACAATTAAACGTTCGATCGAATTCAATAAACTCAAGATAGATTTTCATTTCCAGATTTATCTAAGGAACGCATAAGATCAACAGTAGTCTCATGGCATAGCTTGATCGCCGGCGAGCACAAAGCCCCAAAATCGTAACAAGGCCAGCATTCACACGGAAAGAAAAAAAATTAGGGTTCTAAATCCGATCCTCACACTGTATTGCTCATCACCGTCAAGGACAGCAGCCACAGAACAAGAACTGCTCACGACAGTACAAATCCAGAAACAAAATGAAAAAAGAAAAATCGATCGAACAGAAACGAATGAAAAGAAGAAAAAAAAATTATCACACCAGTCACCAGATATCAAAAGAGATCGGGACTCAGTAAGGCATATCAATGATTCAGCTTGTCCGGGTAGGAACAGGACGATCTTCGAGACTCGAGAGCGCGATGTGGAGGTTGGAAGATTTTATCAAATGAGAGAATTGGGTGGAATTGATATTTGAGGAAAGGGATTCGAGGAATAGGTGCGCCTCCTCTGGTGTCGTTGGGTTGGGACCTAATCAGCCGTCACGCCTACGTGCTGTTTTCGATCATACGCCTCTAATTTAAACCTAACTTGTAACATTAGCCATTGGCCGCACGATCGGATTGAAGTTTTTGGTTATTTGCATAACTTCTTACTATAATTGCATGAATGGTGTTTCTTTGTTATATATAACAGAATTTTTTATCAATCAATGACATTTTTAATTTTAATTTAATCTAATTTTTTTAATAATATCTGTTTATTTTTAACGAAATGTTAATATATAATTTAGATTACTTAAATTACGTTGCTCCACTACATATTAGAATAATCCATATAATCGACCTTCCTTCTACGAAATCATATTAAAGCCGTGTTGGCGTCCATTTTCCTTCCCTTAGGAATATTCGTTTAAAGCTATGAGAAATAGCTTTTGAACGCATTGAAACGCATGCAAGTGTTAAAACAAAAAGTAAGTCTTGCGTTAAATTTCATATTATGGTGTGTTTGCATGTATTTTCATTTAAAAAATCTAAAAAACGGTTTTTGAACACGTTGAAATGCACATAGACATTAAAACAAGGTTAATGAATAAATCCATTCTAAAAGTATATGTCTAAGAACAATGTTGTCATATAAATTTTTTAAATTTAATATCACATCGGAAGTATTAAAATGTAGTAATGTTGACACATGTTGACAAATTGTAGGCCATGGTTAACTTCGAGCTCGATTGACTTTCGTGGTTATGGTACTCATATTTATAAGTTGTATTATTATTATTTTAGATAAGGCTTTGATTTTGATTACTTGAATGCATGCAGGACAATTTGTGTGTTAAAACTATAGGTACAATGGTCTAAAGTTTGCCAAAGAATCACAATGTCATTCAAGGATATTATGGCATCGGGAGAGAAAATGTCCACATCATTTTCAACACAGTGCATGTCACTGGGTGATGATGAAGAGGATGTGTACTGACTCACAATGGACCTAGAAGAAGGATTTGGTTATGGTAAGGAAAAGCTTTTAGGCGCTAATACTAGAGGTAGTGTGGAAGTGACAACTGATTTAGAAGCATAACCTTGAGAACAAACACTTCACCTAGTGCACCAAGTGGTTTAAGAAGCATTGGGAAGAGAGAGGGGTGATGGGTTGGAGACATTAAAAAAGCAAAAAAAAATTATTCTCAAAACAAATAGCAAATGATGTTAGTATGATAGTTATCACATTTAAGAATAGAGCATATGCCCTTAAAAACACTTCAATAATGATGCACCAATATAATAAGTGAGGTTATAGTTGAATTATGAACTATTTCGAAAATTGTTAAAGACAAAGACTTTCATTTCTGATTTTATAATATGATGATGCACCAAATGTATCAGGAGTTGTTTGTTGAACTAAAAGGAAAACAATGTGTCTTACTACAATGGTTACAGGAACATGCTTACAACACCCCATCACTTTTCACTTTAGAAATCCCTAATCAATGAACTCCATTTTATGACACTTATGGATACTTGATTATGTATAATTCTAACAATATGACTGACCTTATGAATGTTGAATGTTGTATGACACAACTATATTTTGTGACATTTATGAATGTTGGCATGTTTTTCTATATTATGTGAATTTACTTGTAACATTTTTAATTGTAATTGATTTTGTACAATCTTAGCCATGACATATGTGACATCATCCATGGCAATTTGGAGTGATGGGGTTATTTTAGAGGGAACAGGGGAAGTAGGATTGTCTTTTGAAGATAAAAAGTCTCTACAAAATTCTCTTTTAGACGAAGAGATGATAAAGTATAAATAGATTGGTGTCTCAATGGCTTAATATATCATGCCTTAAGTTTACAAAAAGCCGTACAGAACTAGTAGGTAAATAAGTGCAATGTGGGTGCAAGAAATTTTACATGGCCATGATACAATATTTCATGAAAACTTTCGAGTGGAGAAACATGTATTCTTTCACTTATGCTCTGATTTGGTAAAACATGGGTTAAAGAAGATTAAGTATAGAGGAGTTAAAGAAGTATTTGTCATGTTCTTATATATAGTTAGACATGAACAAAGAAATAGAATCATACATGATTGATTTCAACATTCAGGAGAAGAGAAATGTCAGTAGGATTTTTCACATGGTTTTAAATGTTTGTGTCAATATATTCATAGAAAATATCAAACTGTTTGATCTAGAGTTTCATCATTGTCACCTAAAAATAAGTAATGATATGATATGTGATATTAGTCACATTTCAAGGTGTAATTGGAGCAATTGATAAAAATCACATAACGTATGTATTTAGTCAATATAAGCAAGACAAATATATCGGAAGAAGATGACATCTAACATGGAATATCATGGTCATATGTGGTGGGACATGTACTTTAATTTTGTGTTGGCCAAATGGGAGGGTATTGCACATGATCCTCGTATATTTCACATTGGTATCTCTACCTCATCTATGAATTTTTTCCATCCACTTAAGGTATATCTTCAACACATTCATTGAAATTACATTTTTGTGTGTGTTTATTTCACATTTGCTATAATTTCACAAAAACAAAATCATTTATTAGGAAAATATTATTTGATCGATGTTGGCTATCCAACACCAATTGAATATTTTGGTTCATATAGATGTGAGAGTTATTACCTTCCAAACTTTAGGCGACAACCAGGATTTGGAAATCATAATAAAATGTTCAATTATTATCATTTAAGTTAGAGGTGCATTGTAGAAAGAACGTTTAAATTATAGAATAATATATTTCAAATCTTGCAAGATATGCACTCATATAGTTTTAAAACAGAAGTCTATATAGTTTATGTAACAATGGCTATACATAATCCTATCCAAAGAAATTCTCAAATTGATGTATATTTTTTTAAGGTGAACGTGGAAATATGGGTAATGAAGATAATAATGATCCACTTGCATATGACATCCTCTTCAAATATAATTACATTATCTTCAACATAAATGAATCATGTTTGTGACAGAATTAGAGACCAACTTGTTGAGGATAGATGATCCAATTAGCAATATACTATTATTTAGTATCAACATTTTATATACATTTGCATACATTCTAATTTCTATACAACTTTATCTATTAAATATATTTAATTTAGTACTTTAGTGTTTTTTTAATTTTTTTTTCGTATATTTATTCTAATTATTTTTTAGATAGCTTGTAATTATTGATTTTGGTGTCAATGTAAGGTAGCATGTTACTATGATGTCAATTTGTTATAAAAATTGTAAAGAAAGTTGGATAAATATTTGATTACTTTGTTAATGATTGAAGATTTTAAATTAATATTTAATATATGGATGGTTTGAAGGAGATTTAAATTATTTTTTAAATTTTTGATCCCTTTTCGGTCTGACTCCAGATTGACTCCGATTTAACTCACTAACCTTTAACCCACTATTTCGACTTGTTTAGAGGTCGGTCCGAGTTTTATGGTGTGTTTGGTTTGATGAGAGGGGAGACTAAAGTTAGAGGCTAATATGAACCACAATAAACTAAAAACGACCACCCAACCATATGACATATTCTCTCACTTGCCGTCATCTTTGTCACCCTCATCATCATCTTCCTCTTGGTCTTCGTCATCATCTTCAGAGTCATCTTCATCCTTTCCCTGCCAATAAGGAAAATTGATAAAGCATTCTCATATAACCATGGATCCTTAGATCCATGGCACCATTCTTTTTTTCACTTATTTGATCATCAATTATTGATAAGCATTCTAAAATTTGCATCTACTATTTCCAAAGTTCAACGATCGTTCAGTTAAACTACAAAGGATGTCTGGATCAGAGATTGCATAATTAAAAATGTGCAGTTTATTGATCGAACCAAGAACATTTATAGTCAAGAAAAGTGATTATTTCTTTTGATTATAATCCACCCAATTTCCTTGTTTGTCAAACATCTATCTGTACACTATAGCTTGAATCCATGATCCTGCATCCTCACAACCATAAGCTTCATCTTTCTTTGCAATCACAACCAGTCCAAAACGTTGATTTAAACTTCTGCATTATATTGTATCCTCACAATCATAAGCTTCATCTTTCTTTAAAATAAACTTTTATATATTTTAAGACAGAAAGAAAATTAGTTTAAAACACATCAGACAATTCAAGTACAGATACCATTACTACAAGGATGAAGACACTCACATGCTACCAATGAAATTTTCGGTTTTTCCTCTTTTAATAAAGTTTTAACTATACTTTCCAGCATCCACTAACAGCACAAGACACATAACCAGTACAATAAACCCAGTGATTACATTGCTCAAATAAATCATAATGATTGATACTGAAAAAAAATATTGATGATGATAGAGGAGAGAGAAAAAGCTAGAAAAAAATAGTTTTTTTTTTTTTTTTTTTTTTTTTTTACAAAACCTAGGTTTTGATATACATATAGCTCCTGGATAATTTCGGGGTGTTTGACAAACTTTTGCTGGAACCTTGGCTTTGATGCAGAATAGCTTCAGGACAATATTAGAGTGTTTGGAAAACTTTTGTCAAAGCTTAGACTTTGGATATATCCAAATAGGCCCGAGGGCTTGAAAGCAAAATTCCCAAAATATAATATTAAATTAACAACTAATGGAATTGGATACTACAACGTTGGTTTCCCATTAAGAAAAATACCATCAATGCACATAGGCATTTATGGAACTGGAAGGTAATGGAAGAAAGCAAACAAATGAATTAAATTAAGAGAAAATTGTCTTGTTACATAATTTATCTTCCAAAGCTGCCAATTTATAAGGATCTAAGTGCAGCTTATCTTCGACAGGTACAACTCTTCTTCATAATTGAACAATGCGCAGAACAAAACATATTTGCACATGACTAAAGAGTTGAAAAAGAGTTAAACCCGTTAATTTGTAATTTTCCCTACACTTAAATCAATTTTTTTTTGGGTAATAAAGTGGATGCTTGTGCGTTTTATGCATGGATATGTAGGTGCTTTGGGGGATATATCTAGATTAGATTCGAAGGATCGAAAAGAATGAATGGAAAATATTTGTTCTATCTTGTTGAATGTATTGTCTATGCTACACCTCCATGGCATAATATTTGCTTGATCGGGAAGGCAGGTTAGATTAGTGAACTTTGGTATGTTTGATCAAGTTCATAACGGGATGCAAGCTTAGGTGGCTTCATTTAATTAGGGAGAACACAAAGTGATGTGGTGCTCCCCAGCACACGCAAGAATTTCTCCACCTTATTCAAGATACTACGTCAGTCCCCATCGGCGTCTCGTCACATAAATTCAGTTCCTCTTCATGATGGATCCGCAGAAGACCATGGATCTGTCGTCTATGACAACAGTTAAAAGCTCCACTTGTCAGCTGTGGCTTCTCCTGTAAATCCCTGAATCTACCTTTTCCCTTACTCTGTTGGTACCCATAGGCCTTGGTCTTGTCAATTTCGCTACTGAAATGGATGACACTTCAGGCCATATCACCCAGGTACGGGCCAACTTCTTTCTTTTTTTTTTTAATCCAAATTTTCATTAATTCCAGCCTCCTTCCTCTAACAATATTGAAGGTTGGAGATTTATTAAAGGGAAAACTATAATAAAGTGAAAACAGCCCTAAAATTCATAATTTCAAAGGTCTGTGTGCATATTTTTCAACAAAAATGATGTTTATTTGGACAATCCGGCAAAAAAATGGCAAAAACAACAAAGTTTGTGTCAATATATCGTGACTCTCAGGATGACTTTCTCCTCTTGAACTCCATGGGGGTTGGCCCTTCATCCTTCTCTTCATCAATCTCCAAGGGAGTTGGACCACCGTCTTCATCTTTTTTAGCTTTAAAATGCTCCAGGATGTCACCTTGCCACAGATCTTTTGTTCCATCTTTGCTAAAACACTTAACTATAATAACATACATAACACATAACATTAAGAAACAAACTTTTGAAGGTGTCATGTTAAAAAAAAACCCTTGAAAGTGAACCTAAGTACACAAAAATATACTGGTGACTATTCTGCCAGTACATATGTCATAAGTTGCTGCCCAGTGCATGGCTTTTTGTGCCAGCTCTAGAGCCTCACTTATAGTGAGTTCCTTCTTGTACCTAGTAACACAAGAAATATGTATATAAAATTATACCATAAAGCCAAAGAGCTAAAGCTAATGGAAACTTGAAACTTGCAGAGATAAGATTAACTTACCCTTGATCCAACACATAATGAGCATATTCTGCCCCACTTCCAGTTGCATGAAACTTAGGTACCCAAAAATTCTGTCCTGAGCTGTCTGCATAATACAATTTGGGGATCTGAAAAATCATTCCCTTATCAGAGCTTGTCAAATATTAAATTTAACATGAAAAAAATTAATCAATTAATTAAACGGGATTTACCCCATGTATGCGGCTGGCTAATAAAACTTGAGTAGTTAACGGTTTAACTATACGCTCGTCAGAGGGATCCACCCACTCCTCTTCAATGCAAGTGTTGCTCAATATCTTTGCCAGCTCGATTGCAGCTCCTTTGAAATCAAACCCACGCTCAACCCACTAAAAAAAAAGAAACAATTAATATATAGTCTTTCGGCAAATCAAATTTGAGAATTCCCTTACCAAACATTGGAAATGAACCAACCCAGACTTTACATAGTTCTCATACCCAGTCAATGTCGCAATAAAATATGGCTCAAAATCTCACAGTTTCGAAGCTTCATCATGGACTGCACATTTATTAGAAACCATTAAAAAAAAATAATACTGAGTAACTGATTTCAAAATTGATCGGGCTCTTAAAATTTACATTTTAAAATATTGTCCCCACATATTTCACTAGCCTTTGAATCAATGGCGATGATGATGCCTTCGGTAATAATTAAACCAAAGGTAGTGGTTCCCGAGGTGTGTTTTGGCATCATCTTTACTTCAGTAGTGGTGTGAGTACTGCCACTGGGCCTTGCCGCAAGCTCTGAACGATGTGGAGCTGAGAGATAGCTCTCCTCTACAGTTTGGATATTCTGAATCCCCTCGGATGAGTCAGGGAGAGCCTTTTTTGCGTTGGGTTCCTACAAATAGATAGAGTATTCAAACAATAATCAACAATGCCAAGCCATTTCAAACCATCTTTATTCCATTTCAGCCCTCGATTTATGTGTTATTTATCCATTCTTACTTTTTTTTTTATGCCATTGTTGGTGTCTGGAGATAACTCTCTTCATTATTGTTGGGATGGGAGGGAGTAGGTCTTGTGTTACAAAATCTTAATTTTGTAATGAGAAAGAAAGGGAGAAAGATGTGAGAGACACAGAACAGAGGAGGAGGAAGAGAAATCTGACGCTTTTATTCATTCATCTTAACAAAAGCATAATCCTTCTATTAGCCTAAGCCTCATATATATATATATATATATATATATATAGAGGTAGAGACTTAAACTCCCAAGGCAATCTAACAACTAACTAATCCTATATCTAACTACCTAATATATGTATTTATAGTTTACAAATCATCTTCTTTATATTTGTTTATTCATTTCTGATTTACACGACTTCTGGAAGATAAAGCAGCAACGAAAGCTATGGAGCACTAAATGTAGGCACTTAATTAAATAACTAAGAAGCAATGGAGCACTAATGCAGGCCCTTGAAAGAGGACCTGTTCGGATATTCACTATTCATTCAGCTATCTACCAAATGAGTGAAATCACCCCAATGTTACACAGGCCATACAATGTGGGAAGCCCTTTCCCAAGGGTAGAACAGAACACTAAAAGCACAGAACCACAGAGGCTGTCATTCATTTGCTGGAAAAGATGCAGGTTGGGAAGGTTGCTGTATCAGGGTCGAGGTTGCTGATAGATATAGGCGAGATTCTGGAAAAATTTACAAGTATCGTTTTTGTTCATTTTTATAGAGAGGGCAATCTGATGCCCTGGCTAACCATAGTTTTGTTCAAGAGGATATGCATGTTGTGTTTGATATGCCTCCTCTGTTTGTGAAAAGTTATCTGGCCAGGGATTGTATGGGTGTTTCTTTAACCACGGTTTGTTCTGATTAAGTAATGGCGATGGGCTAATGCCCCGTGTTTGAAAAAAAAAAAAGGCACAGAACCGTAGCCGTCATTGTTAATTTTATAAAGGAATTGTGTTTACTTCATCTGGCACATACGCAATTATTCAGTTAAAAGTAAGCTGAACTCGAAATGACAAGCTGAAACTAAATTTAAAACATTTTGGTATTGTTTAATAAAGTTGCAACTGAGGAAGCACTGTTCATATCTACACAGGACTGTTTGATGTCTTTCGAGATTTAAGGAATATCTATTTGCCATGCAAGATGAGCAATGATCTTATTAAAGCAACAAAATCAGTAAAAGCTAAACGCAAATATGTTTTCAGTCAAAGCTTCGAACATCAGATATAACTCCTCCGGACAAATTTCCCTATTGAGAGATAAACAAATCAATAAATCAGTAATAGCTATGCCTGTCAATCGAGTAGGTGATTTTCGATTAGCTCCTGGGATTTCGGGTCAATTTACTCTATTTTTCAACCATTTTTGCTAGTGCAGGTGACCCAGAAATTCTTGGATTTCTTGAACTAAGTACCAAAACTAAAGATAATGGCAACATACAAACTTAATCCCTTTAATGTAACATGTATGTAAAATTCAGAAAATATGACGCAAACAGGCAACAATTTTAGAAGAATTAAGAATATATTGACTACAAAAAGAAGAGACTCAATCGAGTCATTTCCGACAAGTCAGAAAAACGAACTCCGTTACCTTGCACACCATTTTCTGGATCTGCACCCTTTGATATCGTTGGCTCCTTTTACTTTCGTAGGAGGTCTCTTTTCTTCTCAAGGATGAAGCCAAAGAGTCTTCGTGCACAACAAGTTGGGGACAAGCAATTAAGCTTGAATGCGTGCAGCTCACGGGTTTCATAATGACTCATCAAGGGCATGACCACAGAGATCAAATTCGGTTCGGGTTAGCCCATTGATGATTTGTTTTTTTTTTATAACTTTTAGCCCACTGATGATGGGCATGAGAGAATTAAACTGAATTTTTTTGGTGGGAAAAGGGTATAACCCATTAATGAGCAGAAGGCAGAGTAATATCAACCTCTAACTTTAGTCTCTCCTCCCTTCAAACCAAACACACCCTTAATGCCTTGTCTATTTCTATAGTTTAGATGTTGCGTATAATTTATAGGTAAGAAGTCTATCTTCCTTTATAATTTGGAATATACATATATGTATATGCTATAGTGGGGTAGAGCTCTGAATGTTGTTATGAAAATTCATGTTATTGTAGGATTTTTGGGAAGTTTGATTTGTAGAGAAGACTTTGCCCAAAATTTCTATAAAAGACTTACTATTTTGATTATATGAGTTATTTTATTATATATGAATTGAAAATGGTTTAGGCTTGATTAGGATTATTGTACTAGTTATGATTTTGTTAGTGGTATTATGAAATACTCTCTTCGGTCCTAATTATACGACTTTATTTATCTTTTGGAGAGATTAAGGAAGCTAATTGATTTATTTTAGAGTTTTTTTTTTTATTTTTTTCCTCAAAACTAATTAGTTTGACCAATAAACTAATATATAATCTAAGGACATACAACATCTGATATGATTAAATCACTTATTTAATTTCCTTAATATTTCTAAAAAAATATGAGTCCACTCATATTACGAGCTAGTCATCCCTTAATTTTCAGGGCACCTTAATTATGAGTGCATGACACCATGACTTAGTGCATATTAGGCTTAGGCTTATAAAAATTGTGACAGGCTTAGACCGATTTATTACAACACAGGCCTGACTTGGCATTTTTCTACCCCATTCCCTTTCATTGGTCATACTCATCCCATCTCCTCCATTCACCAATAAAGCTGCCTTCTTTTCATTCTTATTGAACCAAGGATCGTATTGAAGTTTTTGGTTATTTGCATAACTTATGCGTCACCCACCATACAAAGCTTGCATGATGCATGGTATTTATTTGTTACATAACAGAAATCTCGATCAAGCAATGACATTTTCTTAATTTTAACCTAATCTAACTTTCTTAACAATATCTGTTTATTTTTAACTAGACATGTAGATATAATTTAGATTATTGAAATGATATTGTTCCACTGCATAATGGAATAATCCATATAATCCACATCCCTTCTACGAGATCATATTATGGCGAGTTTGCACGTATTTTTCTCCCCTTGGGAATATTCCTTTAAAAGCTTTGAGTTAATAGCTTTTGATGAACACAATGAGACACATGCATGCAAGTGTTAAAACAAAATTAAACACAATTTATATGCTATGGTTGATTACCATTGTTTTATACTTTTAATAATTGGTTTAACGTAATTACTATATGGTTTTATTAGGTTTCATGTGTTAAATTTGTTTGCATGCATCTTTCTCTAAGGCACATTCCTCTTCTTTGAGGCACATTCGTCTAAAAATTCTAAAGAGTACTCCCTCTTGTTTTTATTATAAGGCACCAACTACCCACAATTTTTTGTCCTTTTTATAAGGCACCAACTACATTTAACTAACTTATTTATTACTATTTCCTATTATGCCCTTACTTTAACAAACTTCTTCAAATCTATCTCATTAAAGTAGGGATAAAGTTGGAAACTTTTATTAATTTTAGGCTCATTTAATGACTTAACTTCCATTTTTTTGGTTTGTGAGAAAAGATAGTTGGTGCCTTATAATAAGGAAACGCATTGAAATGCATGCAAACATTAAAATAAACACAATTTCAAGTTGCAATTAGTTAACACTTGTTGCTTATAATTTTAACTAGCTTGATGCAGCTGCTATGAATGTGTTTGTTGGCATTTGCCTTTCCTAAAGACATTCATTTAAAAGATGTAGAGTGTACTATCTTCAGTTTTAAATATAGAACATAATTTATAATATAATTTATACTATATATTATGTCATATATTTAGGGTTTATTTTAAGCGCGTTGAAATACATATAATGTTAGAACAAGAATCCAAACTTTTTTAGTCACTGTCTTAAAGAGAATCCAAAATTTTAAAATGTAGAGATTTTTTGGATTATTTTATTTTGAAGGTGATTTTATGACATCTAACATTAATATTTTAGAGGAGTTTTATATCGATTTATAATAGAAAAATTACTTTCTTAAGTGCTTATGGGGTTTCTCAAACAAGCTTAGAAGAACTGACTTTGTAATTAAGGACAACATATTATGAAAATTTCATGGTTTTGACTTTCCATTGTTCCAAAATCAATCTTATACACCAATTTAATAAATCTATTACAACTGCAACTATTTTCAAATTCATAATTAAAAAAATCAAAGTAAGGAATTTAATCCTGATTCCAAATGTGGTAGAGCGGACCGGGCTGTCCAACAGAATTGGGGTGCTTAGAGTTTGGTCAGGAGCCCAATATTAGTTTTGCCAGAAAGAGCCCAATAGTAGTCAGGCCCATTTATCCCCTCAATTTCCCGCCAATTTTCTAGTGTCTCGCGCCATATTTTTCCTTGTTCCCGTCATCGGTCAGACATATCATCTCCCTTCGCCAACAAAGCCACCTTTTACATTGAGAACTCTGATTTTAAATCTTCAATCAGATCATTCACCGTTCCCTTCCCAATCCTGGTTCTGCAGTGCGGATATAAACCACAGAAATGACGAAAGAAGAGCTTCAGAACGAAAATGATGACATGCTTATCGATGGATATGAACCTGAAGTGCCTGGGCAAAAGCAGAAAAGTCATGTTCCGAGCGAGTTCAATCCGGATCACCTTAAATTGTTTTACGGTAAGTCTTGAATATTATCTGGTTGCAATTGCTAATTTACCTTTTAGTTGAACTAACTGTATTTCTGGCTCGATTGCTCGACCACAGTGGAATTTACTCCGTGATAATCTGCTCAAAATTTTCCTTTTTCCGTCAAATTACCAGAGATTTTACTAGTCTATCTTGTTTTATGCTATAATGACGTTTCATGTACTTCTGTTTGTGATTCATATTTCCCCATTCTTGTTTTCATCAGGAAAGCTATTTCCTTATGCTGATTTGTTTAGATGGATATCTTATGGCAATGGTAAGCTATTTCCTATTTCTCCTTCGATGTACATAATCAGGGCAGGCTTGCTAATAAGTGAGTGGGTGCAATGCACACTTGCCTTCCCTTTTTCCCCTCCCCTTTCCCTCTCAATGTATTTGTAGATGGGAAGCATCCGGGTTGTGATCCCTCTTACATCAGCCGGAGGGAATTTTCATTCTCGCTTGACAACGATATATTTCTACGATTCCAATCCTTCCACAGTGCTGCGGAGCTTGAAAAATCCATCAAAGAGAAATGCCCATTTAAGATCGATATCGGACCTGTGTACAGCGTGGAGGTAAGATTTCCGCATTTTCCCTCTTTTCTGCCATTTTGGAATTACGTCGAACCGTCACTATTCTTCTATTCAATGTCAGAATTTGGTCTCGTTGCCCATGCAGTATTTACGGAGTAGTGTCTAAAAAAAATTAAATATTAATATGTTTTCAAGCCACAAATAAGCTCCAAATTGCTTTAACTTTTTATTAAGTTCAATGTTATTCTTCTTGATAACTTCTCTGCCTGTATTGAGTTCAGTATTCATTGCACAATCTTGCGATGGATTTTGAGAAATAATTTCTTTAGTCACGGGCAAATTTTTTTATAACTGTTCCTAGTATATTTCAGTGAAATGTTTTTGCTAAGATCCTCTATCCAGTTTTTCTTTTCCTAATCTATAGCTTGTTATGTATTGCAGCCCACAAAAAGGCATGCCTATGCTCAGAGTGGCGATAATGTTTTTGCTCCAGTTGAGAGAGAGCTAATTTTTGATATTGTAAGCTTTTCAACTTCAATCCGCCAAATAAAATCCGGGAGTGGAGAATTATTGACATGTACTTAAATATATGTTGTAGGATATTACAGATTATGACGATGTTAGATACTGCTGCACTGGTGCTGATGTTTGCTTGAATTGCTGGCCACTGATGACTATAGCTATTAAAGTGATTGATACCGCCTTAAGAGGTGATATTCGAATCTCATAATGTGGCGAAACAGTGATTTACAATTTTAAGTTCATTTTAATAATATGTATGCTGCAAGCTGCGTTTCTCCTAAGAAAATGAACATAGCCCCCAAATGGAAGTGCTCCTAAATGACAGAAGATAGCTTCATAATAAGGCAGGGAAAGTAAATTTTTCTGATGACATCATCCTTCAGAAAGGCGTGTGTATCATGCCAGACTGGAGAGAAAAAAATCACTCTTTCAAATTGTATTACAATTGTTTGAATATGTAAGGTCCCTCTCCCAAACACAGCTAAATAAAGCTTGAAACTGATGATAATATTGCTGCCAAAACTAAACCAGATTACTAGAGATAAGTTGACTTAATACAACACAATACTGAGATACATGAACAATAATTAAAGAACGATTACAAACTAAAAGAAACTGAACATATATGTACCAAAGCTACAGAACACACATAAAGATGCATCTCTCACTGCAGGACATACTCTAACAGAATTACAGAAACACAAGAAGTTGCCAATCTTTTGAGAGGAATGGCACTCTCCGCCCAAAGGGCCAAGTCTAATTTCAAATTCTTCTCTGCCCTCTTGCCGAACCAAAGTGCAGGCTTATAGACTCCAAGAAGTAACTATCTCCACCCCCAACTCATAGGCTTTGACTATTATAGCTACCCTACTGTTAAGTTCTTCCTCCAAAATAGCAAGTCAACTTCTGCCCAGCAAAAGTTACCTTTCCCTTAACATGTAATTACCTAGGTTTTTAAATGGTTTTCTAACTGAATACATTCCAAAATAAGAACTACCTAAGTTATTTATATTTGTGGGAAATCGATGACCTAGGCGATGCCTGATATAAGAAATGTATGTAAGTATTATTACTTGCATAACTGCATTGGTATTCACTCTCTGATATGTAGAATTCTTGGGCATTGACGATACATATCATAAGTTTTTAATTATGAAATCTTACTATTTCAGATGATTTTGGCTTTAAACACATTCTATGGGTTTATAGCGGCCGCCGTGGTGTTCACTGTTGGGTCTGTGATGGGAAGGCAAGAAGGTGGGACACTACAATTAAGAATTGCATTCTGTTTCCTTCCATTGCCCAGTTTAAAGATTCTAATATGTCACCTTTACTTTTGCAGGTTGACAAATGAGCAGAGAGCAGCGATTGCTGACTACTTTCGTGTCTACAAGGTCGTGTTCTTTAGAAATGCGATATGTCTGTTTTGGGAACACTTATTTTAACGAGTACTTCCTGTATTTTATTCTGTCCAGGGAAACGAGAATAGTCATAAGAAGGTTTCATTGATGGGCCAAGCTCTTCATCCTTTCCTGGTGTAAGTTTTAACAAGGACGATTGCCTTTCTGGACTACATATTTCATATTCCTATTTAAGCTAAGGTGAATTTCGTTTTTGCAGGAGAGCATACACTGAAGTTCTTAAAGAGTTTTTTGAGAAAGGACTATTAATAAGTCAAACTTTACTTTCTACCGAAGAGAGATATGAGATGATCTTAGAGTTGATTCCAGATGCAGGTACATATTTTTTCTGTTCCTGTCACGCCTTCAGATGAATCTTATTGTGATACTTCCAGCTCTGATCCTATGTATATAATTCGTGAGTGCTGTCTGCAGCTATTGCTTCGGAACTTAGGGGTAGATGGCAAGATAATAGGCGGTCTTCAAGTGCAAGAGAAGACATTAATGTTGTTCGATGGGAACAGCTCAAACATTTGGTGTCGAAGAATAAGGTTAGTAGTCAAATGCTTATAACGACATAACAATTTTCAAGGGGAAGATGTCATCTTCTCTATGCATATTATGGTATACTTGGTAAAAAACTAGTGGACTCTTGTATAGGGAAGATTGTGCTGGAAATTTCTTATGAGATCTATTTTAATAATCAAATGTTTCTGTCTCTTTCGTAGGATGTTTATAATTTGTGCGTTTCATTCGAGGAAAACATACAGAACATGTTGAAAAAAGAACTGCATGATGCTCCATTTCATCATTAATGTCTACCTATTCCTTTCTGCAGGCACCAGGACTGCGAAGGTGTGTCGAAGAAATCGTGTTCTCTTTTACTTACCCTAGGCTAGATATGGAGGTTTGTTTATATCTGATCCCTTTTTCTTGTATCTACTGGCCTATTTAAACTGTTTCTGATTGTATCTTTACACATTCATATCTTCTCCCTGCAATCTCTATTGATAGAAAGTCAATTATTCGTTTGACAAATTAAAGTTTCAAGTCTAAATTTTTGAAGTATTTAATTTGGCCAATACATGTTTCAGGTTTCGAAGCACATGAATCACTTGCTTAAAGCTCCATTCTGTGTACACCCGAAAACAGGTTAGTAACTAAATTTCATATCATTTTCTTTCGTCTTTATTATGCACCAGCCTGCCTGTTAATCTGAAGCTGTTAGCATACTTTATTAGTTACTGGTTAGTTTATATTGTTAAAGTAACTTTTTCCCCATTGATCCAGGCCGCATTTGTGTCCCCATTGATCCAAATCACTGTGAGCAGTTTGATCCTACCGCAGTACCTACTCTTTCTCAGGTAAACTTATTCTAGAACTGGAGAATGATGATTTTCTGGTCTATCTTCTGACTGTTCTTGGGAATGGAAATGAAAGCTTCC
The DNA here is from genome assembly GCA_037074495.1 of Acacia confusa. Lineage (NCBI taxonomy): Eukaryota > Viridiplantae > Streptophyta > Magnoliopsida > Fabales > Fabaceae > Acacia > Acacia confusa. The sequence goes on along the minus strand of CM073505.1, from coordinate 43,820,311 downwards.
CTATTGCTTCTCTATTATTTGTTTAACTTCAAATTGAAACAAGATTAATCGTTTCATGTTATGGTCTTAACAGTAATGAAGATGAATAACACGAATAAATGGTAGAAGATAAGACTTCTATATGTATTCAACCAGGGAAATATAACGGAAATGCTGATATGACAGCAATGCAATTCGCTACAAACCAAAATAAGCACAGAAAACAAGCAAATGGATAACAGAATTGTAACAGAAAGCAAGTCCTGAGGAAAGAGAGAGAGAGAGAGACAGACAGACAGATTCTCCTGAAATATTCCACACACCCTCCCATCCTGATTGATCCTTATTTATAGGCTCTATTCCTCCAATTCCCTTAGTTTCCAGGTCTTTCTTTTCATTCGCCAACTTCTTCTTATGGGCTGTAGCCCATTATCTGTCCTGTCATGCGTTGAGTCCAGCGTAATCTGGCCCATTGGATCCATGTTCATTGCATTTCACTTGGGGCAATACTGCAGCCAGTGAGGTTCTAACTGATTTCTACATTGGCAATTTGGCACGAGGAAACTATTTCCAGTAGGAGAGTTTTTATTGGGCACAAGGACTGGCTGCCAGCAATAGCTTAAAAGTTACTTTTACAATACCATCTCTAACACATTATCCCCAATAACAGCATCAACTTTTGATAACTAAAATGGATCTTAAAAGGGTGTTGTACTCAAATTATCTTACAACAGCAGGGATACAGCAATTTGATATTTGATAAATATTCTCATGTGAATTATGATTATGTGTGATTGCAGCTTTTAGAAGAGCTTAACGAAAGAGGTCCAAGTGATGATTTAGATGATGGTATGTTTACTTGATAATTGGAAAGCCTTTTTTTATGTAAAACTATTACATGGCCTACGAATATTGACCATCTTAGCAATGCTGGGAAAATGGCTCATGTCAGAATCAAATTTTCCTTTCGATATTAAGTACAACTTTAGCGTCTGGTGCAAGTATTTTTGTTTATTGGTCTTGCTTGATTTCAGAATGGACGGGAACTTCACTTGAGGGCGCCGTCAGCTATTTCAGAACGTCATTCTTACAGCCTCTACTAAAATCTTGCAAGGTATGGGGCATTTTTTAACACGTCTTTGTAAGTCAGGTTCAAAAATTTTGTTAGCTATACAGCGTCAGTCTATGCAATACTTGGGTGTGCCGTGATCCTCTGCCGCACATCTTGCACAGCATAGTGATTCCCTCTTCATCTTTGAATTCCCAACACCAAAAAGAAACTTATGCAATACAATACCTAGGAGATTGTGGTTTCTTTTTGAATGCTTTGATCAAAATTGATAGACATGTTCTTCATGCATGGCTAATATTGATGCTGCTATTTGTAGTCTTAGAAAACATGGATTCCTGAGTATGCATGCATAAAACTCCTATGCTAATACTCAATATTGCAGGAGGAGATAGAAAGTTCCTACAATGCAAAATTGCAGCAGTCAAAAAACTCTTTTAGCTGGTAATGACCCTTTGTCAAGTAGCTTTGGGAGATGCAACTTGATGGGACAGACAGCTGCTTGCTGTGGCTCTAAAGTTAACACAATAGTGATGAAATGTGTCTGACGTTGAATTATAAGAAACTGTTTAAACCCTTATCTGCATATTTATTCAGCAATTGTACTGGCAATATAATCCCAGAATCCCTCTTATCCTGTCTATATCATCTTTACAAAAACTTCTGAATGGATTGGTTGTAAATCTCTGCCAATGCCTTTATGTCCAAGTAACGAAGTAATAGTACTTAAAATATTTGCAAGAACTCTAGAATATTTTCCCCTGCCTTTGAATAGGTTTTCTGGTTTTTGGGTCCTAGTTCAATGTGGGGAGCTTCTCCACAAACGAAGATCAAGGCATTCAACCAGTTGTTAGGATCTCGACACGTGGCCCCCCTTTAGTTTCATGAAACGTAGCCCTTGATGTATCGAGCAAAGACTCTTTCTGGCAACCTACTGCACGCAGCAATATACGAATTTGTCCCGTGCATTGTTCATTTATTTTGGTTATCTCAAATTGGTCAATAAACATCTTTTATGATGACAATATTTTATATTTTTATTCAGTTTTTATTTCCAACAAATATGAATTAGACCGAGTGAATTCATTAAATAATGGAACTCAAATAATTTTTTTTTTTTTAAAAAAAAACTTTGCGACATTCAAAACTAAAATTATACTTTCGAGAACTTGAAAGTCTGAGCACTACTGCATTTTTTTTTTCCCTTTGCTACAAGAGAAAATAACATCAAATAAAAGAGGTTATAAAGGGGAAATTAATCTCAGATTGTCTTACTAGGCCGCAGTCCTTAAATAATTGGGACATGCATCTAGGAATTTTGAAGTTGAGATTCCTTTTTTTGCGAGCGCATATGCTATCTTGTTCTTTTCTCTTGGGGATAAAAAGAACTTCTAGATTCCAGATCCTTCTCATAATTTCCTTGATTCTCCAGAAAAGTATACTACCCATGATCTCCAATTGCTTCTCTTTTAGCATCATAATCAAATCCTTTGCATCAGACTCCTACACCACTTTCTGAAATCAGGTGGTTTCCATCTTACATTTGCAAAATATTAGCCTGAGGCTCATCATTTTCCTCAGTATCAAAGCGAAACTTTTATAGCTATGTAAAATTGCCATAGCTGGGCTGTTTGGTTTTTGGAATTCATCATTGAAAATTTCATTATTCCTCCACAACCAAAGTTTCTAGATAGCAACACCCCAAATTAATTGCCAATTCCCATCTCTATTAATACTCAGATCCCTTTTAAAATTCATCTTTCCCCAGTCTCATAGAGGAGAGGCAAAGAATTGATTAACATAATTGGAATTGAGTAATACATACCATGGTCGTTTTGCGTAATCACAATCCCTGAGAATATGGAGCACAGTCTTCACTTCTTTGCCATAGTAAGAGCATATCAGGGATGCTTGAGACCACCGACTTCTCTAGAGATTAGTAGGAAGCCGCTCATTAAATGCTATCCACATAAAGCTCTGAATCCTTTCAGTTCCCTTCCATTTCCATATATAATGGAATAGATCCTCCACCTTGTTATCAGTATTTCCTTCAATTAAATTATACGCACATTTCACCATAAACATTCCCTTACTTGTTTCGTTCCAAGCCAAAATATCATCCCGTGTCTCCAGTTTGGGTGGCATAGTGGGGATTATTTTTTGTATCATCTGACATGGTAGAAGGGATGATAATTTAGAGAAATCCCATGTACCATTAGCTACCCAATCTGCCATTATACTGCTTTCTTATCCTCAGCTAAATTCTGGAGACAAACTTCTTTTAGTGGTTTATCCCTAAGCAATCATTTGTCATCAAAGAACTGTACATTACGTCCATTTCGTATAATCCATTTGGAGCATTTTTCTACAACTTCTTGGCTTTGAGTTACAAACGTCCAAAGGTGTGAGTCATTCTGTTGGGAGCACAATAAGTATTCCTCATCTCTAAGCATATATTTATTAAGTAGGACATCTGCCCATAAACCTTTTGATCCATTAACTAGCTTCCAAGCAACTTTTGCCCCACAAGCTCTGTTTAAGGAGGAGATTCTTTTGAAATTGAGGCCTCCTTGACTCTTTGGTAGTAGGATCTAACTCCATCCGAAGGGATGGAAGCCATATGAAGATACATTTTGTCCCCAGATAAAGTTTCTTTGAAGTTGTTCAATCTCTTGACAAACAGAGATCGAAATACCTGCTACTTGCATAGGATAAAAGAGAACATCAGAAAGTATCGATTTGGCCAAAGTAATGCGTCCAGCTATCGAAAGACATTTACCCTTCCAGGCTGACAATTTGGTTCAGACTCTATTGATAGTGAAGGAAAGTCTCAAACGCTTTCCTTTTCCTCGATAGTGGAAAGCCTTAATATCTCTCAATTTCAGTAGAATTATCCATGCATGTTATGTTTGCTATCCTCTATTTCAAGTATGCCGAAACTCTTGGAGAGAAGTAATTAGAGGATTTTTCTTTATTGATCTTTTATCCCGATATGACAGAACTTTTGGATACAAGATATCATGCACCTTGCCTGTGCCTCCGTTGCTTCTCCAAAAAACAATAAATCATTAGCAAACAAAAGGTGTGAGATAACAGGGCCGATTTTAGAGATTGAAATTGGCTTTTAATTACTCAAGCTCACTTCATCACAAACAATGTGTGACAATTTATCCTTGCATAACACAAAAAGTAAAGGTGAGGTAGGATCACATTGTCTAAGTCCCCTATTTGCAGCGAAGTATTCAGTCTTTGATATATTCCACAAGATGTTATATGATACATATGTGACGCAATTCATGATTTTTGGATGAAATTGTGTTCCAAACCTACCTCCACAAGTACTCTGTATAAGAAGTCCCATCCTAATCTATCTTAAGCTTTCTCAAGATCGATTTTCATATCCATTAGGCCTTTTCTTTCTCTCATCTTTTTCATGATATGCTTAGTTTCTTGGCCTACAATGATATTGTCTTAGATTTGTCTTCCTTATATGAAGCTGGACTAAAATGGGATATAATCGAGTCCCTAAAACTCTTGAGTCTCCTGATAATCACCTTTGTAATGCATTTATAATCTACTGAGCGTAACGATATAAGTCGGAAATGTGCTATTCATTCTAGTTTATCTCTCTTACGAATAAGAGAAATAAGCGTTTTTATACTCTTTGAGATCTTGCTCCCCTTTGAAAACTGATGTCACAAAATTGCATAGAGCAGAGCCCACAATGTTCCACTTAGATTAGAAGAATATTGTAGGAAACCCATAAAAAACCGGAGCTTTATAGGGGCCTATTGAAAACAGAGCCTGCTTAATTTCCTCATTCGTTGGTATTGTGCCTAGACCTTCTACTACCTCTACCTCAACGGAAGGGAAATTTGAATTGGTGGTGAACCAGAGGGGAGTTTCTTCCTCTGATTGAAAAAGGTTCTCGAAGAAGTTCACTCCCATGTCCTTCAATTCATTCTCATCTTCTACCCATGCTCTTGCATCATTCTTTAACATCAGAACTTTATTCCTTCGACATCTCATTTTGGTTTTTAGGTGATAGAAACGGGCATTCCTATTGCCTTTTGTAACCCATTTCGTTCTTGCCTTCTGGAACCATTTCATCTCTTCCTTCTTTAAAAGCTGCTCGAGCTCTGTTTGGAGTTCCTGTTCAAGTTCGCACAGATATTTTGAAGCAGGGTATCTTGGGGATTTTTGAATTCCCTCCAAACTTGCTAGTGTGATTCTTATTTTTTTCTCAATCAAACCAAAACAGTCCCTGTTCCACTCCAATAGAGATTTCTGAAAATCTAGTAAAGAAACATTCATGTCTCTATCATTATATTCTTCTAACAGTCGTTCAAAAGTCTTTCAAAAGAGTCATGCACAAGCCACATGTCGTCTTCAGATTGGTCTTCTTTCTTATTCACATCTTCTTCATCAGAGCTATCATTGTCTATGTTTTTGCCTTTCAGCTTCTCAGCAAAGGAAGAACCCCTTTTGCTATACTTTGTTCCTTTGGAACCCAGTGTCGGCCACTCTTTTGAAAGCACATTGTTACCATTTCCTTTCTCTCCGTTCTTAATTTTCTTGGAGCTTCGCATGAGAGGGGAATCAGAGTGCGGTTTGCTTTGGTAGTTAATTAACATTCAGAAGTTGTATGAGCTTTTGCTGGTCGATTCCATTGTTTCAGTGTTTTCTTATTGTGCTCAATAGCGGAATACTACTGTAAAATGAACAAGTACTCTTACATCATAAAAGGAGTACTTATAAAAATTGAAATATAATGAAGTTGACAATACTGAAAAGAATAGAATCATCTTCGTGCAAAAAAGAAGGAAAGAATAGAATCATCTTCAGAAACTATGCTTACCGTTATTGGTACTTGGAATAATATTTGTCAAATTATTACTACGTAATTGATTTCATTTATACATGCTTCCTGACTTGAAAAGTAACACTCATTCAAAATTTTAAAAATAAAAGATACAAATATGGCCCACTTAATCAAACTCCTTGGTTTTGTTTTCATCTTTCACTCAAAAGAGGGAGTCATGTATGTATCATTGATACATGTTGGTTTAGTGATGGGACATTGACTAGACCATGATTTAGTGTTACCCCTTATCATAAGTTTCAAGAGCTATTTTCGGTAAGTCGAGACAAAATGTTATCTCAAAATATTTGATATCGTAAGTTTCATAACTTATCTCATAAATCTCAAAATTTATTCTTTAAAAGTAAAATTCAAACAGACATCAAATAAGCAAGTTTAAGTCAAAATAATTGATTATAATGAATTATCTATATATCCTATATCCTGCCTTGATTATTTTTTGTTTGTTTTAAATCTTGAAAAATTGTGATTTCTTCGAACAAAAGTGCCCAATTGAATTAGTGGCAAACAACTGTGATTTTAGATAATCATGATTTAATTATGTAGATAAATGATAATAATCCTCCAATTCTGATGGCAGGATCTATCATATGCCCTTTGTCTATCATACCCTACTATATAATCTAATTAGTTTATGTGATTTATCTTCCACATTTAGCTTTTCCTTCAAATTTTTTTACTTCATTTATAGACTGATATGTATTCTAAAATTATCAATGAGTATTTTAGGGAGATTAAACCATATTTGTTATAATTAAATAATTTATTTAGCTTAATAAATAGAATAATAAAAGGAAATCATCATGGATCTATGTTGCACCGACACTGACACGTGACACGACACTTCGACACGTTAATCCTAAAAAAATCTAAATTTCGACACGTTAGGACACGCTTTGATATTAAATATATATTTTAAATGTATATAGTATAATTCACATTTAATGCAAAACATCTATAGAGTGTAGAGTGTGGATAGATAAAATTGCATGTGATTCAATAAAGATAAAAAAAAGACATTCCTTTATTTCTAAATCGCTTCATATGATTCAATGAAGAATGAGAGCAAATAGTGGGATGTTTTCTATAAATATAAATGGGGAAAGTAAAAACACTTCGGGGTGTAAATGCGGGAATATCTACAATACTCGGGCAAACTACTGATAAGTTCAAATATTTTCATTTCCATCCTATAAAATCATAGCCTCCAACTCTGGCTCATCAAGTGAAAGACTAGCAATTCCAAGATCTCCAATATCATCAAGTGAATCAAATGTATCTCCAGCAATGTCCCACATTTGATGTTCTCCTTGTGCATAACTTGGATTCTTTCTTGATAAGAATCGAAGGTTGCTATGCACATAAACCAAGTTTTCGGCACGTTTTGGAGTGATTTTATTCATCTTCATGGAATGTACAAAAAAATAAGTACTCCAATTGCGTTCAACACATGATGAAGAGGAGGATTGTTGCATAAGTCTCACTGCTATCTTTTGAAGCAAAGGTGTAGAAGTACCATAAAGTAGCCACCACGATTTCGGATCCATAGTGGATTTAGAATCGATAGCATCTATATCGCCAAAAGTTCCACCATTGGTAATAAAATCTGCATATTCCCTTGTAATCTTGCTTCGGTCCTCCAAGGTAGGAAAGAATCTCCTTAAGCATTTTTGTCACTCTTGAGTAATCTCTAAATCCATGTGTGGAGGAACTCGACTAGAATCTTCTTGAAGCCATTGGTGATTATAGTATCTAAAAGAGAAACAAAAAAAAATCAATAAATTATCAAATTATATCAAGAGAAGTATTAATTTTAAATTCAATATTTTTTTAAAAACTTACTTAGGATTCAAAGCATGCACCAAAAAATGTAGTGGAGTTGAATTTCTCGTCCAACGATCCACAAGAATCTGATGCACCACATCATAAAAAGAGGACCTCTCTTCCATCATCTTCACTTCTTTAAAATATATAGCTTTCTTCACTTTCTTAATCATCTCATCCCACATATCATATATCAAGTGAAGACAAGGTCTATCAGTGTCACATACTCTAATCATATCATAAATAGGAGCAATAAAAGCAAGTATGTACTCAATTGAATCCCAAAAATCATCATCGAATAATTTTTCCTTCACAAATCTTGCCCTCCCAAGATTATCATCTTTATAAATACTCCATTTTTCACTTATCACCATATTTAGGAGACCACTCTTTATTAGCTTGAACCTCTTCAACATCACAATCATTGAGGCAAAACGAGTATCAGCAATAGAAAGCAACTTCAAATTCACGAATTCATTATAGATGGATAATCTCATAGAATGATTCATAATGAAATGCTTTATTTGAGCAACATCTCCTACAATATCAGAAATCCAACTGCACTCCTCATATGCTATTTGATTGTTCTCCACATTTTTTGCAGCACAAATATTTTTCACAGCTAAATTCAATTTGTGAACAACACATGGTGTCCAAGTAATAGATGGAAATTCTTGCCCAATTAGTTGCCCTGCTCCCTTACAATTTGCAGCATTATTTGTGATTACTTGAACTACATTCACCTCTCCTACCTCTTGAATAACTTCCTTTAACAACTTGAAGATGAAATTTTTATCCTTAATCTCCCCCAAGCAATCAACTGATTTTAAAAACATTGCTCTACCATCAGATACTGCCATAAAATTAATAAGTGGCCTCCTCTGTGAATCACTCCACCCATCACTTACAATACTCACCCCCTTATGAGTCCAATCCTCTCCAATAGGTTCACACAACCTATCAACATTTTCTTTCTCCTGTTGCAACAGAGTGGTTTGCAACATGTTATAGCCCGGTGGCAAATAACCTGCAATATTATGATTTGCTGCAAAAGTATATGAAGCTTGGAAGTATGGGTTCTTTGCCAAATTGAAGGGCAATCCTTGCCAAATTGAAGGGCAATCCTGCTGAATAAAACATTCTAGCAATCAAATGATTTAATTCTTCTCTCTCCCAAACATTGAATGCCTTCTCAAGAGGACTCTTAGTTCTTCTTTTTTTTGATTAAGCGGACAGGCTAGAAGAGGAGGGGGTAAAGGTACTTTTGTGGGTTTATTAGCTTGCATTCTTTGGACAGCTTCTTCTTCTAATTTTTGCATCTCTAACAGGTCTCTATTTTGCACTAATAAACATTTTCCAATTCCTTTCCCTGTTAATTTCAACAAATGAGCCCTAATTCTAGTATACAAACTTTTATAATCTTTTTTTATAGAAGTTACATGTCCAAGACAAATTCCCTCTTGCTTCCACTCCAGCATCTAATTTTATAACATATTTCCATAAGGGTTTACTCAGCAATTCATCGACAGTAGCATTAGGAGCAGTAGGACTAGGAGCAGTCACAGAACTTGTATGATCCATACTATAGATAAATTTGATAAAAACAAAATTAATCAAAACAATTATAAAAACCTTGGTTGTCTTTTTTTTTTTTAATCAAATTATAATATTAATATAAACACATTAAAAGACAAAAGATAAGACTATCCGTTTTGTCAAAAAAATAAGTCAAAGAAGAGAAGAAGACTTCCTTTATCTTCCTTTATCAATTAATGCTTTGGTGTTGCCAAAAAAAAAATAATAATAATAATAATGCTTTTTGAGAGATGAGACGCACTCAAATAGTCAAATACAAACAAAACATATCCGCACAAAATAGAGTTCACCGACTTCCCTCGTACCTATCGTCTTCATTAAGTGACTATCGGCTATCACTATAGAAGAGACAAAGACTCGAAGGCAACCTGCTTTGGTTCAGATCTGATAGTTGGGTGAGGCTGCGACGACGGAGCCAAGGACGTATGGTCGCACACACTAGAGAAAATTAAATTTCCAGATCTGAGAATGAGAGAAAAGGGAACGACAGCGAAGGTAATGTAATGGGACTCACAATCTGAAATATATCTTTTTCTGAATATCTAAAATAGGAAATCTATCTTAAATCTATCTCAAATCTATCTCAATCTCAGGAAATCTATCTCAATCTCTTCTCTACTGCGATTTGGTTTCAGATCTGTGGATTTTTAATTTTTTTTATTACAGGATTGCCCCTTCACTGTGTCAGACACGGTCAAATATGGGTGTCCGACCGGCCAACGTATCGGAACGTCTTGATTCCGTCCGGCAAGCTTGTCTGGCCGTGTCCAGGCGTGTCGAAGTGTCGGATGCGTCCGACACGCAATTCTTACAGGAAAGTGCGTGTCCATGTATCAGAGTTATGGATATGTTTTCATATTCGTAGTTATGCATATGATAATTCAAATTTTGAATAATATTAAATTAATTATTTTGGCAGAATAATATCAAATATAAGCTTGGCTAGCGCTTTCTTCTACTCGTTTTTGGAATCCCCATGGATTTCAGTAGTTTCGCTTTGCAAGATTTCTTGTTCTCAGTCGCCATAAATAAAAGCATAGTCATGTCGGCGTTGTTCATCACTGAACGCCTCCACTACTCTACTCATAAAAAATTCTTGTCTTCTTAATTTTGAAATATGAAAATTTCTCTTCTTAGCCATCGGTTCCATAAATGGCTTGCTCTGTCTTTATCTTTTGTTTTGTGGAATCCTGCTACGGGGAGGTTATTAGATAGCTGCCTTTGCCCAGAAACCAACCAACATAATCCTTGTAGAAGCACAACAGGATTTGGGTACAGTCCAATAGTTAACAATTACAAGATAGTTAGAATTTATTCTTATTTTCACTACAAAAAAATTCAATTTTTGCGACGGAAAAATTCCGTCGCAAAATGGTAATTTTCCGTCGCAAAATGAAATTGTGAAATTTGTCCGTCGCAAAAAGCGCGTCATAATTGTGACGGTGTCGCAATTTGTGATGGAAGATCTTCCGTTGGGTTTTGTGACGGAATTAGTTTCCATCGCAATTGCGATGGAACTCATTCCGTCGCAAATAATAAAAAAATTAAAAATAAATAAAATCTTAAAAAAATAATTTTAATAAAAAATATTAAAAAAAATTAAATTTAAAAAAAACGTAAAACATATTTATAAAAAAATAAAATTATTAAAAATATATAGAAAATTGCATAAAAATTATAAAAATCCAAATTTCAAGATAAATTCCGCATATAATAAAAATTTAAAATAAAAATCATACAGAATTTTTTACAATATCAAAGTCATTATATATAGGTTCTAAAGTTCCGAACAACAAATACTGAAACATAATCTATAAAGAAGCAGCATGATCATCATCATCGTCATCAGGATGGTCGTCATCACCATCAGGATGGTCGTCATCACCAGGCGCAGGCAAAATACCCTTAGACTGAAGTGCAAGCTGCAGTTGCCTCACCACGTCATTTGTCTACTGCTGCTCTTCTCGTTGCTGCCGTATCATCTCATCTTGTGCCTCCACCAATGCCCTCAGCCTCCTAACCTCATCTAAAAAAACAAAATTGCAGAGTGAGTTATTTTTCTCTAATTTTATTTAAAAGGAAGAGGGAATGGAAACATAGCAAATGTAGAAGAGTGTTATTATGTTTACATGGATCAACACCTTCACTGCGCGGTAAGGATTGCTGCGTAGGCTTCAGCCAGCTCGTAGAGGCACCCATCCCGAAGAGTCTCCCTTTCTTATCAAATCCTCCTGCAGCTTGAATGAATAAACTCTCATTATCGGACTGAGAGGATGCGCACTCGCCCTGACTCTGGGTGTCTCTCTCCTGCATAAGCTTTTGATAGGTTTCCTGCAGGAAAAAGAAGATCACAGATGACGCATGTGAAATGAAATAAATATGTCACTATCTGACACGAAAAACAAAAGTAATAAATATCTCATCGCAAATTGCTGCGACCTGGCGTTGATCCAACGGCGCCCACTACCATCGGTAGACTCCTGTGTATGGGTTTACTCAAAGGTAGCCCACTCAACATCATTTGCAGGAACTTCCCCAGACGCTGCCTGCAATCACAAATTATGATGGCCAGTTAATTAATTCAAAGTACAAGATATCAAATCTTGAAATAGAAAATGACTGTGCTCACAATTTTTCGTCGATGCTCGCTGTATGGGATGGAGCCCTCAATATAAGATGGTCTATCCATATGGGCCCTATTTGATTTATTTTTCACACTCTTCTCTTAAAATTTGGGATCGGTGTTCTATTTATGACGTAATTGATTTAAAGCCTCAGGATGAATCCAATCAGTCTTGCCTAGACCTTGTCACAATTTATAAAACCTATCAGACAACTATCTGCTTCCCTTGTGATTGTAAGCTTTTTTCAACGTATCTCGATGCTCAGGCAACCACCTAAACTGACCCTGAAAGTCAATTACGGACAATTAGTGCTCCAAATTATAATGCACCTTATCAGTTTGCATTTGCATAACAAAATTTACAAAACTTACCAAGAACTCCTCAAACCAAGTATCTCGACGAGTCTCAGGAATGTCTCTCCAACTGGCCCACGGCTGATTGAAATTGCGGAATATTTGGGCCGACATGAAATCCGTGACCTGATTGTAAGGCTCAAATCTTGATACAGAGGAAAAGACGTAAATGTTAGCATACAAAATAAAAGTAAAAACCTCGTACCATTATCAGTAACTTTACATGACTTACTCTAGATCGCTGCGAGGACAAATCCACACCCATCCTGTCTCAGGATCAACAGTTCCCCACATCGGTGCGATCAACAGTTCCTCACACCGGTACGACCGAGGAGGAACTAGCTTCCCCGAACTGACTGTGAGGAGACACGGTGTGTTGAAGGACGAAATGATATTACAACATTTTTACTACACAGTTACTTAAATAAAAAACAAAAGATGTGAATCAATTAGATTTCGTAAACTATACCTGCTTTGCCCCTTGCTGTGGATTAGGGGGATTGAAAGGCATATCCGCACCTCCCATAATAGAGTCGATAGTGGTCGGTGAAGATGACATATGAAATGGTGGAAGCTCTAGAGAAGAGCCGGACCCTCTGTCGTAAGACAGGTCTGATGTCGTCGCCCTACCACCTCTGATAGGACGGGCGCGGCCTCTACTACTACTCTGACCACTGCCAGAACGCCCTCCTGAATGATCCATCTATGAATACCCGCAAACATTATGTCAAAATGTCAAAAAGAAACATTTAATGTCACTATCAAAATAACAAATTATATCTACTAGAACGGACAGTTATAAATAGTGGACTAACATAAGTCAACCGGAAGATTCCGTTTCCTCCACCTCTCCTTGCTCCCCTTCCTCATCAGTCTCATAGTCATCAAATTCAGACTCATCATCAGAGTAATTATCTTCCTCCTCATCATCTGATTCCTCATCGACAATATGGATAGGAATCAGTTATAACTCCCCATGCGGCTCGTCAAAAAGATTGCTTGGTACTTCGTCATCGACAACAAGTACAGGTTGTACCTGTTCCACATCAGCTTGAAACGATTCATTTATAAAGTCATTTGATTCTGATTCTTTCGAGTTGGGTATGATATTGCGTGCTTTAGTTCTGATAACTCCCATCCACCCTTGACGGGATGTTGGATACGACGTATAATAAACTTGTTCCGCCTGTTGAGCAAGTAAGAATGAGTCATAACCAACCGTATACCTCCTTGACCCCTGGACCTCAATATTCCCATATTTATCAACTTTTGTCCCACGAGGAGAGTTATCAAACCACTTACATTTAAAGATAGTCACAGAATTGTCCCACTTATAATCCAGTTGAATTATGTCAGTTAACATCCCGTAGTAGTCGGCCTCAACTCCATCAACCAGGCCTCCTCGGCAACATACGCCGTAATTGCAATTTAGTGTATTCTTGTTCACTTGTACTGTTGCAAAACAATACTCATTGATTATATATTTTGAACACCGGGTAAAAACTATTGTAGCTCCGCAAGATAAACTCCAGGCAACATCATGTGGAGCTGATGGATTTTCCAAGAAAAAGTATTTGAACCATTGAGGAAACTCAACAATCTTGAATTGTTCAAGTTCGAAATCCGATATTAATGGATTTCTGGATCGAACCCAATCGGAGAAAAAGCTGTACAAAAAAATCTCATTAATATTCTTTAATACTAACCGTAACAGTAAAAATACAGGAAGTCTTATATTAAGTACGGGGTGGCCTCTTCACAGTTGTTTATAATGTACCACTCCGCCACTCGCTTGTCTCTTCCTTCCAGAGTTGACCTCTCACGTTTGCCCACGACCCGACCTGGAAAATTAAATATAGATATTTGATCGCTTGTACTGCCTCCATCGTCATTGCGAGCTACCCCTCTCCATCTTGATATATTTCCAAAGGGATAATAGTATGACGAAAATTTAGTGGCCTCTTCCACTAGATACACTTCAGCGATAGATCTTTCAACGTACCTTTGATTTTTGATCTTGTGCTTGATAGTGCGTAAAAACCTATAATGGACAATTACAGGGTATTTAAAACTTTACCACCATGAGAGTCAAATAATAACAACAAGAAAGATAAAGATATATATGTATATATTACCTCTCAAATGGATACATCCACCTATATTGTTGCAGACCTCCAACCCTTGCCTCATAGGCCAAGTGAACAGGCAAATGCTCCATTGAGTTGAATAAGGTCGGAGGAAACACCATCTCTAACTTGCATAGCGTCAATGACATGCTCTCCTCCAGTTGTCGTAACTTGCCAACATTAAGTTCAGAAGCACAAATTTCTCTAAAGAAAATGGAAAGTTCTGTCAGAACACTCCATATATGTTTCGGTAGTACTTTGAAGGCCCACGGCAACAATCTCTGGAAAAAAATGTGACAATCGTGAGTCTTCATATAAGATATCTTCACCTCATCTATTTTGACACATCTAGCCATATTTGATGCATAACCATTCGGGAGTTTTAGATTTGAAACCCATTTTAACTTTTCCAAATTTTGCTCTTTGTTGAATGTGTATGGCGCTCGAGGTTTAGAAGTCCGTCCCCTAGCATCTACCACCAAATGCAAGTCAGGCCTTCTGCAAATCGCTTCTATGTCCTGTCTTACGTAGACTGTGTCCTTCGTCAAGCCTTTGGTGTCCATTACGTGTACAAAATATTGCATAACACATTCCTCTCAATATGCATGACATAACAGGTGATCTTTCCAATATGTCAGTTCCCAAAAGATGCTCCCTTTCATCCAATGATAATTAACCCCATATCCCTCAGGTTCGATGAATGCAACCCCCTCTTCAACACTTGCAATGTGCCTGACCTTGTCCCATATTTCTTGACCACTTAATCGACGGGGTTGATTTACCCGTTCGACAACATTCCGTACAAAGTCTTTTCTATTTCTTCTAAGCGAATGATCAGGGGGTAGGAATCGTCGGTGCCTGTCAAACCAACAAACCTTACGACTGTTTTGCAAGCTAAAGCCCATGTTCTGCTCAAGACACACTAGACATGTAACCTTTCCCGACGTTTGCCAGCCACTTAACATCCCATAGGCAGGGAAATCATTTATCGTCCACATTAAGGCAGCTCGCATGATAAAATTCTGGCTCAATGATACGTCGTATGTGAGAACCCCGTCACTCCACAACATCTTCAACTCATCTATCAAAGGCTTGAGGTATACATCTATATTCTTTTTTGGGTTGGATGGCCCGGGGATTAACACGTTGAGAAATAAGAACTCTCTTCTCATACACATAGAAGGTGGAAGGTTGTACGGAGTCATAATCATTGGCCAACATGAATGCTTTCTGCCCGTTTGGTTGAAAGGAGCAAACCCATTCGAATATAATCCAAGACAGACATTACGGGGATCTAAAGCAAAGAAATGATTCACCTTGTCAAATTTAAGCCAGGCTTCAGCATCGGATGGATGCGTCACAAATTTTTCATCCCTGTAATGCTCCCGGTGCCATCTCATGTGAGCGATTGTTTGCTCTAACGAATACAATCTTTGAAGCTTAGGCACGAGGGGAAAGTACCACATCTTGCTGAATGGTTGACAGTCTGTTTTCCTCTCTTTAGTCACAGGTTTGTATCTGTTATGTTCACAAAATTTGCATTTGGTCAGCTCAGCATCATCTTTGTAGTACAACATACATCTATTGGGGCAACAATGGATTTTTTCACAACTAAGCCCAAGCTCTTTAACATTTCTTTTTGCTTAGTAGAAATCCTTTGGCAAATTATTGTCTTTTGGAGCAATCTTGCTCATGATCTGCATCATTTTGTTATAATTCCTCTCACTCATATGGTGATTAGTCTTCAAACTTAGTGTTGCTAAGGTAGCCGACAGCGATAAGTGCTCACTACTTTCAATGTGTTCGCAACCTTCCCATAACGGTCGTTGCGCATCTTGAAGCATTTTGTAGAACCTATTGACTTCCGGATTAGGATCCTCTCCCATATAACATGGTTGATTATGCGTATCGGTCTCCTCTTGCGTGTGTGATGATTCAACATGAGTAAAAGGATCAAAATATTGCCCAATCGACGATCCCGCGGCATCCATTACCAACTGTTCATATTGATTAAGGTTGTCTCGATGACTACTTCTCCCGTAATATCCACTTGGTGTCTGTCGGACTTCGCCATGATATTCCTAGCATTCATAATTTTTCATGAATCCCTTTTTACACAAATGGATTTTGACCTTGTTATACTCTTGAAATTTTAAACACCGGTATGTGGCACATGGACATAAGATGTGTCTACTTGAATTAGATGAGTGCGTCAAAGCAAATTGCATGAACTCTTCCAGACCGTCTAGGAATGCTCAAGTTATTTCTCTTTTCTGAGTTAGACGATTGGACATCCAACTCCTATTACGATGACCGTCCATACTTCTACAACTTAACCCTATGCAAATATATAGGGTGGGAAGATACCCCAGTTGACAAAACAACATAAATCATATATTAATAAGTGGTCAATACAACTGGCCACTCATGTCAACGCATTGTCATTAAATTGAAGCATTTGGTTATAAATAATTTAATATGAAAGTAATGTTATTTACGATCAATTCAAGCTAATTATAAAAAAGTGTAACTAATTTAATGTCAAAAAAATAAAATTGAACAAAGTTTAATCTACAAGAATAAAAATTAACTTTGTAGATTTAAATAAAAAATGTTACAAAATTCACAAATTATCCATGCATAACTATAACTTGTTAAGTATTTTCTCACAAATAATAAAAAAAAGAAATCTAAAATATAACATTCATATTATAATTATATTTTTAGAATTCTACATTATGTATATGAAATTCTTAAATAAAATAAAAAATTATAATTAATAGAATATATATTTTATATTAACAGAAATACATATTCTATATCGAGTAGTTAATTCTACTCATTTTTTTACTCTATAAAGGCACACATTCCTACTTCTACTTTACATCAATTATTAATTAATTGTCTTACTCTTAAACATCATTTATCAACACTATACTCTTCACATTTCAACATCTTCCTATTTATAGATTTATGTATCATAACCCACCAATGGAATATCAAAATTGTGTTACACAATTTTTTCATTACAACAAATTAACCATAAAAAAACAATATAATAGAAGATTAAGAAAATTCTTCAATCTCATTAATAAACATCAAGAAAACCCAATAACTGAAAAAATCATGGAATTTTATCCAAACAATAATCATAATCCAAATAAATAAGCAAATTATGAATCAATATCATTAACTTTTTGTTTATATAGATCACTATAAGTATAATGTAGAGTTATAACATTGTCTTATATTTTCTACTTTAAAATATCAAATAGTAAACTTCCTAATTAATTTTCCTATCTATAAATATCACTTTTCAACAGCCATGTCTTTTCTAATTATATTTAGGAGCAAGATAAATTTCAAAAATTAATAGACATTATCACATGAGAAGTATAAAATTTTCAACATATAAGATAGACATTATCATATATAAGTATTGCAACAAAATTTACACAAACAGTAGCCTTTCTATTTTCCATATAATGATTTTGAAGGGCAAAATGAAAAGAGAAAATAAATCAATGTAACCTGAAAATGTCGCCGGAAAAAGGAGAAGAGCTCACGAGGAGGAGGAGGAGGACCAACAGTTTAGAGGCTTCGGATGTCTGGAGGGTCGCCGAATGGGGGAGTGTTGGGGGGTCGACGGATTGGGGGGGGGTCGACTGCTGGGGGGAGAGGGGGGGTGTGGGGGTCAACGGCTAGGGGGGTGGGGGGGACCGACAGATGGGGGGTCAGATGGGGGGTCTGGGGGGGTCAACGGCTGGGGGTGGGGGGAGGGTGGCTGGGTGCTTGGGGGGGGGGAGTGTCGCCGAAGGAAGGAAGGTGGGGGGGTCGGGCGTCTGAAGAAAAAGAAGGAGGAGGAAGGAGGCAAGTTGGCGAACCTTTGACGGACGAAGGTACGGAAACTCCTTCCATCGCTATCTTTCCGTCGACGGAAATCTTTTCCGTCGCTATATTTCGAAAAAATTGCTTTATTTATTTGTTTTTTGTTTTTTTGCGACGGAAACTTGTTTCATAATTCCGTCGCAAAAATCCACAAATTTGTGACGGAAAAAAGTCCGTCACAAAATTTGAATTTTCTAGTAGTGTTTAAGCGTGATGGTTATAAACTTTTTGGGGTGGAAGTCTATTTTTTAAGCACAGACTCATGGAAGGATGTTGATCTTGGGGTTTTACAGGGAATAAAATTGGTTCTTTCTCGTGTTAATAATGTCTCTGCAAATGGAAGTATATTTTGGCATGGGCTAAATGCAGATGAACAAGGCAAATATAACAGTACTGCTATAGTTTCATATGACATAGCAACAGAAGTGTTTACATTGATACCATTATCTGCACCACTTTCTACCATACTTTACTGTGTATGATGACAAACTTGCTTTAGTTTCTATAAACCATAAATGGATTGAATTTGTACGGGTGTTGGAGAAGGGTATAGATTCTTCATCAGAGACATGGAGTTGGATTAAGAAACATACCGAAAGATGCCCCTAGAATTCCTTGTTATGGTGGACTATTTGGAGGAATCACCTAACTGTCTGCGATTATTCACCCATCCACGGAGGTAGAGTCCCTCTTGATTTAGCTCTATTTTTGTTCAAAATCCCTACTAATGAGATGAAGGTGGGTTTGGTTCCGGAAGTTAATAGGAATCGACCTTATTATGTTTTTCATTATGTGGAAAGTCTTGTACCACTTAGACAACATTGTAACACCCCATTTTTCAAAAGTGGAATAACATATATTTATCAGAGCAGAGCATGTAATTGAGTATCTGATACATATTACAACCATGGTGTTACTAGTTAGTCATAGGTACATTTAACTAAATATAATATGCATCCCAAAAGTAGGCATCTTTGGCCATATCTTCAAACGAGCTGCTTACCCCTGTCATCAACCTTCGGTCCTCCAGACCCTGATGCTATAGTAAGAGCTGAGGTCCAATATCCATTGAACCTCAGGTAACAGTTAACCTCATGCTCATGTAGAACAATATAACTATGACAAATATTTATAATATTACAGCAGTAAATCATTACATAAGCACACAGCAGATGCAAGATTATCACAACAACAACAATACATAAGCACATAGCAGATGTAAAGTTAAACCCATGTCTGCACTATTCAGTGCCACGACGGCCCATCGTGTCCTCAGCGCTAAGAACATTCAACGGTATTATTAAGACTATAACCCGTATATAGCTGTATGTATATTCAGTGATCTAAGAAAGAGTCTCAGTCTATGAAATCATCTATCACATATAAGCATACCATAAGCATCAGAGTTAGTGTTACAGTACGCGTCCGTACCTTCGTTGACAGTATTTCGGTATGTTTGACAGCGATATGGTAGCGACACAACTGTGGTACTTGATCACAAATATCCTATAGGGATAATATCACATTTATCAGTGATAAACATTATAATAGGCATTTTAGGTACAAATTACCATTTTGCCCCTAGTTTGATTAATCGACCGAATTTTGCCAAAGATTCTCTACTTTGACTCTAATCTTCCAGAATTTTGACATATCTCTAACTCCATAATGATTTTTTGAAATTAATACCTTAATTACCCCTAGAACATGATTCCTAAACATACTTGGAAGATTAAAGATCACCCTAGCATTTCTACTACAACTACCGAAAGAAACACTAACACTTAAGACTAGGAACCGAAGAACTTACTCAGGATTCCGCTACAACTTTCTTCAGAGCTTTTCCTTCCCTTTCTACTCCAAGATTTTCGAAATGTTCAAGAGGAATTGGTGAGAAATTTTGCTATGAGTTCTCACCTATTTATAGGGAAAAGTTATTGCATTTTGGTAATTCCTTTGAACTTTCCCAGCTCAGATTCTTACCGTTGGATCTAGGATATTTTAGAAGACTTAATAGTGGCCTTACACCTAAACAAAGATGATGTCATAATGTGACATCAACTCTTGCTTTATGGTTTTACTCGATAAAGTTCCCTGTTCGGTGTCCTAAACCCGTAATCTTGAGAAATGACAAAATTCCGGGAACATAGCCTCGAAGATCTCTTCTTCCTCTTTCAAGATACTTGGGTTAACTAAATTTTTTATCCCATTCAGGACATTCTGTTGCTTGCCGAACATTTCCAAACAAATGCCGTCGGATACAGAAATGACTTTTGATAACTCCAACTTCTGGATAAAAATTCACTTGTCCGTAATATGTCTTGGCCTTAGAAACTTAGTTCACAGTTTTTGAGTTATGATTTAATTTCCATTGGTTCTCATTTATATTATTTGTCCCTTTTTCTACAAATATCTTTTCATCTTATCCCATGATTATTCCGCCGATTACAGAAATAACTTCTGAGATGGCCCACCACAGGATAAAAATATACTTGTTCATAATAAGTCCTTTTGTTAGATACTTAATTCACATATTTTGAGATAAGATTTATTTTCTATCGGTTCTCATTTATCCTATCCATCTTATTACAAAATATCTCAACTTATATTATTATTATAATAAAAATATCATAATCCTTAATCATCACACCCCCTTTTTTCAGTTTTCACTCTTTTTTTCTTTCTTTTTTCTTTTTTTTATTTTTTATCTTCATATTATATTTTCATAATCTTCTAAAATTCCAAAAAAATATCCCATTGGTCCTTACTTATTTACAAGGATTTAGGCTTTTAAAATTACTTAAATAATCCTAAACCTTTGATCTTTGCTTTTCAAGATTACATCTTAACCCTTAGTAATTATTTAGTTTATCTAATTTGATTTTACAAGTTTAATTAGTGCCTTAATTCTTTTAACAATTCTTTTAGGATTAGGGATTTTTATGTACTAAATCTCAAATATTTTTCTTAATCTTTCAAGTGTATTTTATGCTAATTTAGCCACTAATTATATAATTAAAGGGTTCTCACACAATTAACTCGAATATTCTCTTGATTCATGCTTAGATAATTAGCCAATAATGATTTATCTAATCTTTCACTAATTGTTGATAATTTTCTCATTTAGAATTAATCATTTTCTCACAACTA
Organism: Acacia confusa; assembly: GCA_037074495.1. Lineage (NCBI taxonomy): Eukaryota > Viridiplantae > Streptophyta > Magnoliopsida > Fabales > Fabaceae > Acacia > Acacia confusa. The sequence continues at coordinate 43,798,820 of CM073505.1, read as the reverse complement.
TTTGACTTACATTAGTATTTTATGTCCCATGTAATATATCAAAATTCATGGAGTCAATTTTGGTTCCAGAATACTTTTTAATTTTTCTTCTTTTCATTTTTCCAAGGAAATAATTTATTAAATTGTCTAAATTAAGGACAATATTCTTTCTAATTTTTAATAATTATTTTACTGCCCTTTAGAATTTATCACAATTTTTTTTAGGATGTTTTATGACCCTAAAATGCATTTTTAAGCCTTTTCGGCACTTAATTTCCTTTATTCCCTTAATATTTTTCTTTGAATATAAACTACTTATCTTACACTTTGAGACCATATTTTCACTTATCACAAGTAGCCATTCTATTTATCTTAATATAATATTCCAGACAAATGATTATTCGGGTATTACAAACATCCACATTGAACAATCTTGATTCTACGTGTTTATTTTTTAATTTAAATTCAGATTTACTTTTAATTTGTTTACGTACATGTGACTCTATATTCGTTTAGTTTGGATGAGTATATACTTACTAGGCTTGATACTTTTTAGAGATGTTATTTTGAATGACAAAATCTCTTCTTCTTCTTCTTCTTCTTCTTTTTTTTTGACAATAAAGGCAAGCTGAAACTTGGAAGAAAATTAGAAGCTAGATTGTGACAATTTAGCCCTTAATACAACATGATAGAGAGAGAAACTGCTAATGACAAGGTCCTTGATCCTTCAAAGCCACAACAAGTCATCCCTTGGGAATTTTTGGAAGCAAGACCACTTTGGCGTCAACAACAGCTCTATATCCTTCTTTGGTCGTATAATCAACACATAAGTTGTTTTCTCTTGAAATATGATGTAGCTCCACGTCCTAGTCTTGGAATAAGAGAGCTCTAGTTTCTCCAATGACGTTTCTAAATAGGATAGTCTCTCATAAGAATATTAATAGCATCAAGAGAGTTAGAATAAACTAAAATTTTTTGTAAGCTCATATATAAACTAAAATTTTCTGTAAGCTCATATGATGTCCTATTTTTAACCCAATCATGATAATGTAAATTTCAGCTTCAATAACAATATGAAGACCAAGGGATTTATAAAATCCCATCAACTGTTCGCCTTGAGTATTTCTTATTACTCCCCTGCAAACTGCTTGGTGTTGGTGACAAACTGATCCATCGACTCGATGCATACAAATTTGTAGGAGGGGGTCCAAGATTGCTAGCTCCTCTTCCTTGTCTAGCTAGTTGAAAAACCTGATGATGCAGAGTATGGTTCACACTAGTTTCCATGAGAAGATAATTGCATAGGTGCAACATCTCTTTAGTATTTGTGTCTCCTTCTTGAAATAGAAATTTGCATCTGGTTGTCTATAAGATCCATCACCCCTGACTGAGGATTCTTGACCACAGAAAGTTGTGGTTTGTATTCCAATAATGGATGTTTCTTGATTCTTAATATAGGTTGTTCACCTCTATCAGTCCTCTGGCCACTATCAACTGTTAATTGCTTGACTTCCATTAGTTAGTGTTACACCCACACACACAGAATTGAAGTGTCAATATTTTTTGTCTGAGTAAAAATTATTACTCATACATATGTCAAACAACCATAAATGTGGCTCTTGAGAAGATCATTGAAATGATTCTTCTAACTTCAGGATGTTGGTAATTTGACACGTGACCTATAATTTAAACCCCAGGCTTCCTAACGATGATGCATATAGAAGGATTAGTGTCTAGTATAAATGGTTTTAGAAACACAAAAGTTCAGCCTGTTTTTTGTTGTCTTATTTTTTTAGGGGAGGATTTTAGTAAACCCTAACTGATTTTATTTAAAATAAGCAGAAGCTTTACCAAATCAAACTCCTTGATTGATTACGTTGTTCCCTACGAAGCTGGAAACATATATATATGACATACGATAATACATGACATGGCATTCACACTAGGAAAACCTAAAACTATGCAAAGATTAAAATTGAGAAATGGTCTGAAACAAATGCTTGTACTGATCACAATATAACTTTACTCAATTCAAATAGCGGTTCTCATAATGCTGGAAACAGCTCCCCCCATTTCACTTTCTGAGGCAAGTTTTCTCCGGCGCCGCCATGATTGCCTTGGCCTTGGCTGCTGCTGCCAATACCACTTCCTCCTGTGCCAATAAATGAACTAAGCGCCACCGCCAAAGCCGACTGAAACTTCGGGTCCGCTGCTATGGCCTTGGTGACGGCCGCAATACTATCCGGCAGAGCAGCAGGTTGAGGAGGAGGAGGATGATGATGATGAGTTGGTTTATTGGTAACACTGTTCTTTTGCATGTAAGGCAGCCTGTAGATATTATTATCCATTGTCGTCGACCTTGCAAGGTTCATGGAGCTGAAAAGATTCATGTTATTACTATTATAGCTGAGAAAATTATTATTGTTTGGGGAACTAAAGTTGAGACTTGTGGAAGAACGGAATGATGATGATCTTGGAGGTGGGTTGTAATTTGATGACGACGAGGATGAGGTCATGAATAATCTTGAGGCTGCTGAGTTAGTGGTGAGGTCAAGAGTGATTGTTGGGTGAGAAGGCAATGATGATGATGATGAGAGTGAAGAAGGAATATTGGAGAAATATAACGGAGTGGTGGCGGATGCGGCGGCGGAAGTAGACGATGATGAAGCAGACAAAAGCATGGAAGCTGCGGCGGAAGTAGTGGAAGCCACGGTGGTGGCTGAGAGAGGAAGAGGGTGGTTGTGGATTCCCTCGTAAGTTGTAACTAAAACCGACATATCCTCTGCACATCTTTGCACCTGAAATGATATTCCGTGTTCATAAGTTCCCGTTAATATTACTCATATATAGTACTAGTATATATATTACGGTACTAACACACAATCAAAATGAATTCTAAGAGATTATGAAACAAATAAGTGTGCATGTGTTTGATATATAGACCGTGGAGAAAGACTTTTTTAGCAGTGTCACATTATCTAAATTCTACTGTACGTAATGAAAATAGAATAACTCTGACCATTTTAATCATAATTCGTTGATGACTTATAAGACACACTAGCTAGCTCTAGTTTTTAATTTATGATCTCATTTATAATGCAACTTACATAACAAACAAGATCTTAATAGGATTAGAGGTAGTACCAAACAATTCGCATTTTATGAAAAATAAACCTCTTAAAATCCCTAAACAAAAAGTAGGATTAAGGGTTTTATTTTTCTGAAGAAACAAAATAAAATGTGGATGGTTTGATATGAATGATGAGTTTTCAACAAATTAGTATTAAAATTATCCGAATTGTTTATTTTTATTAAATAGAATTTATATAATATGTGACGCTTGGTGAGGATGTAAGTATTTATAATTGTGTGTGTACCTGTTTTTTCACGGGGCATGAGGGTGCGACTGTACAACGATAATATGCTCTAGGACAAGGATTTCCTTTAGAGATTTTTTGTCCATATTTTCTCCATTGACATCCATCGTTCATCTGTTTCAAGAGAACTCATCAAAACTCAAAAAGAAAATGAAATAATTAACAGGCATAAGCTAATAAGGTTGTATTTAAATATTAAAACTTCTAGATCGAGAAGAATGTAACTAATGAAGTAATTAACTTACAGTTGGAGCGTCACATCTTGCTCTGACACAAACCCTAGCTCTCTTGGGAGGATTGTGTTGGGAAACTTCGTCTTCTCCTGAATAACTATCTCCGCTTGTCTTGAGTGCTTTACTTTCATTATTGACTGGCTCTTGATGAGAACTATTGGTAGGGCTTGGATTCAATATATTTGGTGAATCATTGTTATTATTTGTAGTTATGCTTCCTGACTTGGATGTTTCAAATTTGCAGTCCAATCCAAGAGCCAAGTCCTCTTCTTCATCGTCATCACCATTATTATCCTTCAATAATAGTGCTTCTAAAGCTTTGCTTTTCTGGTGATCATCATCGTTAGTTCTTGCATTATTTTTGTTGTTATTGCTGCAAATAACTCTTCCAAGGCGCAGCGAAACTAAATCATCAGGTTCAGAACAAATAGTAGTGGATTGATGTTTGGTTTCTTTTTGAAAGATATCTTTGAATTTCATTTCAAGTGTCCTGTAATCCTTCATAACTCTATCCAAACAATGCTTTAGCCTTTGGTTTTCTTCTCTCGCCTCTCCCATTTCCGTTTTTGCACTTTCTAGCTTTTCCACCTATCACCATATATATGCAAAATATTAATATAGCTCTAGGAAAAAAGAACATAATATTCAGGAATAATATTATCACCACACAAAAAAATTATGAACCTTTTTTCCCCCTCAGGACACACACATCTCTTTTTGCACATGGAATTTTTCAAATTAAAACTCACCTCTTCCTTTTTAGTTGAAGATCCAATTGGTCCACAAGTATCGTCCACTGGTAGCAACTGAAATTCGAGAGCATGAATTAATTAACTGAGTAACATGCATGTAATTATATTAATATATGTGTGAGTATCACTCTTTCCCTTGTATAAAACTAAAAAACAAGTAATTAATTAATGAGAGTCTTTATCGGTGTTTTTATGTCCAGTGTTCATGATTTCCGACATGTTATAATTTGCTGTTTAACCCAGCACATGCATGCATGGACTCAACTGTATTCATACTATAGGATAATATATACTCACAGTTCCTGTATCTTATTTTTCAATCAAAACATGATAATATACATATAACTCTACGATAATAACAGATATAATCATATAACTAATATATAGAGTAATTGATGGACGATACAGAACTGTCATAAAAACCATACAACTTATATGATGTTTTTACTGAAAAATCACACGCGCACACACACACAATAACCATGTGTGTCCACGACCCCTCACAGGTAAGGACCTGATTTGTCCCCTCACGGCGCACCGCTTACACCCGTGGTTGGTCGGCCACTCGCAGGGAAGGAATTGTCTTCCTCCTCTAGGAGAGATTTATCCCTCAAGTAAATACCTAAGGGCGCCTCCCTAAGGGCTCGAACCTTAGACCTGAGGATAAGTCCAAAGCCTAAGAGCACCTTAGTATCCATTACAGACGAATCAGGTCCTTACCTATGGGGGTCGGTGCACCCATATATATTCTAATAAATACACTACATATTATATGTTAGTTCTGGCACGTTCGAATTCATAACTACACAATTGATTTGGCTTGAAAATCAAAGAAAGAGCTGAAAAAAGTAACAATAGTTATGAATTATATTAACCTCTTTGTTATCTTCATGGGTATGTGATGAGCAAGACAAAACCAGACAGAATCACAAGATCGATCATAAAAACTTAAGAAAAATAAAAGTTATAAGCAACAATTAAAACAGAGAAAAAAAAGCTTTATTATGATTTGAATCTGAAAGCTTGATGACTGTATGTAATAATTACTAATAAAGCTATTTGACACCAAATCAAATCCAAAAACATCACAATGATTATTTTTAACTCAAAACATGAACGGAAAGATGATTTTCTGTCTCATCTATAAAACTGATTATGGCGGTTGAAAAATGATATATATGTGTATAGCAGAAATCTCTTCACCTCAATATCAATCGCTTGTTTTGGATGATCTTCATCACCAGGGCCAACGGATTCAGTCGTCTTCTCTTCTTTGACTCTACTTTCATGATCAGATCTTCCTAAAGCAACCTCCATAGCTGCGACAATTTAGAGCTTTTTCCCCCTTATTTATTTTCTGTTTTCTCATTTTCTTTCTGGCCTTCAGAAAGCTGAATATATATAGAGAGAAACTTGCATGAGGTATTTGACTTTGAAAATAGAAAATAAAGATAAAAAATAAATTTCAGACTTGCACAACTCAGAGCCATATCCAACAAGTGCTCTGGAGGAAAACGTAAACAAATATTTTATTGTCAATAGTAGTATAAAAAATTAAAAAAGTAGAAGAATTCAACTTCAACGTCTGAGACGAGATCAAGAGAGAGAATATTCATACGATACATTCAAAAAAGTCAGAAGCATCGCCAAGTTCAAACCTTGTTACCTCCGGTGACCGGAGCCACGCCTTTCGTGTTTCTCCGTCTATTCTTGGTGAAGTCAAGTAACATTTAACCTTGTGGGGTTGCCCTATTAATTATACCTATCTTCTTTTGTTACAATTTCTATGGAATATCGAATCACTACGTCTAGATAATAAATTAGATATTGACTATGGAAAAAAGAAGATTAGATATTGATGAAAAGGTGCCCTCTCTATTTATATGGGGCCATCTATTTATTTCAGAAAATGAAATGATGCACAAGGATTCTGTAATATGGCTGACAAATAAAGTGTGGTTAATAAATTTAAGCACTTTCACTTTCAATAAAGTCTTAGAGGATTAAAGTCTCTCTTTTGGACTTATGTGATGGTATAACAAACGAGCTTTTATTAAGAACCCAAAAGGGTCACCGACAAACAGTTCCATGGGCAAGAGAGCAAGTAATATGATGAAGCCACCATGTGGTTTATATATAAGTTGAAGGTCTGTCATTCTCAATGGAATAATGTTTTGGAATTCAACCCTTTTTTAGGCTAGTAATCATAATCATAGCAAATGTATTCAATGTTCATAGAGAGAGCTACCCATAGAGGTCTCTGACCAGCAAGAGGCTGAGTAAAGTATTATGATGGAGTCATCGTATGGTTTATAAGTTTAAGTGCATCTCCCTCCTGACAATAGCGGTAGAACTACTTGCTGGCTAGCTGACATTTTAAATTTTTTTTAGTGTATATATATATTTGTTATATGATATTTTATTTTAATGTTAGTATTATCTTATATCTTGTTTTGATTTATAATTGTCTGTTATTATTTATTTATATTTTCAATATTATATAATACTATTTAATAAATAGTTCATTATATTTATTTTTTAGTCTGGGTTAAAAATATTTTTTGGCTTTGTCACTGTTGGTACACTGCTGGTAGGCTACATATACCACTGTACGTGTGTGTGTGTGTGTAGGTTAATCGATTGAGCATTTCCTTTAAACTTGTAATCATAATAAATTCTTAGTCCTTATAAGTACTAGTATTAACTATTAATTGGCCAAAAAAATATTTTCTTAGTTAAATATCCATATATAAGTATAACATTTTTATCAAGCCAAAACAGCATACTCTATAAGAACATTCAATTTATTACTCAGATTTTATATATGTAACACGTGAAGAAAAAAAAATATACTTTCTCAAAATTTTTGCGCAATTAAATAATAGTAATAGTTGACAATTAATTATTTCACCTCTGAATGAAAAAAATATTTTTATTAGTTCAATTTTATTAGCTTTTTAGTAGATTATTTTTTGTGTAACACACACACACAGATATACATATCCGCATCTTAGCTTAACTCAAATTTTCTATAATTTTCTTGTCAAAAACTCTTTATGCTCTAACTCTTGATCAAATAAAAAAAAAAAATAGAAGATAGTTTTAAAATAAATATATTGGCGAAAAGAGAATATCAAAAACTCTTTGTGCTCTAACTCTTGGCACAATTGATATTTTTCATTGACCGCCAAGAGAATTGACTATTTCCGTGTGTGTGTCTCAATCCTTAACTAGGTTTTTCCCCTTTTGGTAGATGATGCCGGGCAAATAGTTTTAAACTATATACGTTGTGTTTTATAATGTTTCTTGCGTAGGTTGTTTCTCTCAAAGTCATCAAACAATATGTACGAGCTAACAGCCAGGAAAAAAGTCATACATATACACACATGTATCGTCATCACTTGAACATTAATTATTTAATAAATTATAACGTGGCCTCCAAAAAATAAATAATTATGTCAGTGTTCTCATTAACGAATGTAACATGATGTTTTTGTTAAGTTTGTGTCAACATTTCAAAAGGCAATAGAAAACGACCTCATGGTTTAAATGTCTTATTATAATCAGAAGTACAAAGAACTAAAGATCTTGACCAGCTGGCCGTGTTCAATTTCAAATAAAAATTAATACTCGTCAACTCGCATGCAATTATACGTCCCTAACGCCATCCATGGAAATCGATCAATTTATTATATGGTTGATTAAAACGGACGATAATTCAGATATCTACCATCTTACCTACTAATTCAATGGTGGAAATTCAATTTATTAGGATGCTTAATTAACCACAATAAATTTAGATAACCTTTTTAATTAAAAGTTACATATATTAATCATTATATGCACTTATATGTAGGAAGAAAAGGAATGAAAGTAAATGAGTAATTTTATACACGCGCATACACAGTGGCGGATCTATTCATTGGTCAAGGCCCCAACTAGGCCCGAGTTGACTTTATAAAATTTGTTATAATATATATATATATATATATATATATATATATATATATATATATATATATATATTTATTTATTTATTTATTTATTTATTTGACCAATAATTTGGCCCCAGCTAATTTTTTATCTTTTTTATAAGGATAATGTTTGGTTCATTACTCATTAGGCTATGAGAAGAAAGTAATATTCTTGTTTGAGATACCTACCAAAAATGTTAGTATCATCTTATATCTTGTTTTAATTTATAATTTTCAGTTATTATTTATTTTTATTTTCAATGTTATGTGATACTATTTAGTAAATATTCCCTCTAGTCTTTATTATAAGACACCAACTAACAATTCTTACAATCTAATAAAAACAATTAAAGTCATTAAATCTGTCCTAAAATTTAAGTAATTTTCAATATTATCCATACTAATTACATTAAACTCTAATATATATCATATTATTTATTACTCTCACCCACCACCCTTTTTAATTATGGGTATACTTGAAAAAAAATATTTAATATTTTTTAGAAATAAGTAAGTGCCTTATAAAAATGACCAAATACATTTGTTAGTTACTACGTTATAATAAGAACTAAAAGAACCAGTTTAATATGCTTGTTTTTTTGGCCCGGGCTAAATTTTTTTTCTAGTTCCGCCACTTTGCATACGTACGTACATGATGCACTATCGTTGAATAGTTGTTTTTTTTTTTTTTTTACACGTTCCATTTGATAATTTCATAATCGTTGAAGTTTTATTATTGTACAGCATTGTTGTTGATTTGTAGGATTGTTGACTTTTGTTTTAAAAGAATAAATTTACTAATCACAATAACCGCCCTTCGACGGTCAAACCTCTTACATTTTTTTTTTTAAATAAACCTCTTGCGTATCTTGAGTTACAACGTACAATTTTGTATGTGAAGACCTTCGAATGATAATTATTGAGAATATTAAGTATTAATTAATTATTATTATTAGGGATATTGTTTAGTATTTATTATATTATATATGAATATTATATTTTAGGAATATATCTTTATTAAGATATTATGGTTTGATATAATTTGATTAATTTGGATTATAATTGATTTTAGAGTTATGGTTAGCTTATTAGTTTGCCTATATAAAGGCCTCATTGTACTCTCTTTTTGTATTGAGAATCAATAATATTCAGAGTATTTCTATTGTGCTCCAATGTGACCCTTCAATCTCAATATGGTATCATAAAGAATAGTCTTTGACTTACAAGCCTAAGGATTTTGAATATTGAAGCAGTTATAGGACTTTCATCTTTGATTTTGTCACAGTATAAAGATGCAGGAGTAGAAAGGGGCAAACCGAAATCCCTCTAGAGATGAGAGAGCCATTGTAATTCACAAGTGGTGGCTACCAATGCACCATACTCAGCCTCTAAAGACTAAGTAGAAACAGTTGGTTGCTTCTTCGAACGCCAAGTAATCAGAGTTTGATCAAGAAAACCACAGAACCCAGTTATGGAACGCCGTGTATCAAGACAACTAGCTAGCCTAATTTGAATCACTAAAAACATTTAGTTTATTAGTAGAGTTAGCTGGGAAGAAAAGACCAAGGCCAAGAGCACCTTTCACAGCCACTACCCATCGATCTTGTCGCAGCTACTCTTTACTCTTTTTTGTTCGAGCTCCTGGTGAAGCTAGTGGATTATGACTATGGATCATTATTTTCTTAAAGATAAGTTATTGTATGTGTGAGCTGCTTCCAGCGTGAGAGGAGTATTGAGAATATCAAGTATTAATTAATTATTATTATTAGGAATATCATTGTACTCTCTTTTTGTATTGAGGGTCAATAATATTCAGAGTATTTCTCTTGTGCTTCAATGTGATCCTTCAATCTCAATAGTAATTACCTAATTGGTTTTAATTAATAATTAATTAGAATATGTGTGACAGAATTAACATTTTAGAATGTGCCAAAAAAAGTGGGGAACTTGGCCCCAAAAGGGGATTAAGTTATTAAATTTGTCTAAAAGAAAAAAATAACCCCATAATTACAACAATGAAAAATGCATTAAAGTGTTGTATTAAAAAAAATAAAAAAAAGCACTAAAGTGTTAACATTTATATAAAAGTAATCTTAAAAAATTTATTTAATACTATATATCTTTAGTATAAGACCCATTGATTTTTTTTTTTGGAGAGATTGATGAAACTAAATAAATTACTTTTTATTTATACCAAACTAATTTATTTGGCTTGTGTGAACTGATATATGATCAAATGATATACAATATATGTTATTATTAACTAATTTATTTAACTCTATTAACTTCTCTGGAAAAAAGTTAATTATTAAGAATCAAAGGTAGTACCATATTTGGTGACATAATGATGACCGCTCATTCCTTTTAGAAAGTGCCTTCTTTTTTTTTTTTTGGTAGGCTCAGGAACCAGGATATTATTGCCAGTAACAGTGACTAATGCCGTTACACCGTTGATTTTTTGAAGGGGCTTTAGTGTTGGTCAAAAGACTCTCTCCATACATACTATTAGAGATTGAATTCCTTAATGCATAGATGCCTGAGGAACTCAACTAAATACTAACATTGATAGGTCTCCTGGTTAGGAAATACCTTCTAGTAAAGACCTCAAGAGTGTTTGCATGCATTTTTAGATATACTCTCTCTTATTTTTATTATAAGGCACCAACTATCAAAATATTTTGTCATCCTTATTATAAGGTACCAACTACCTTTAATCAACTCATTTATTACTATTTTTCAATTATACTATTATTTTTAACTAATTCTTTAAATTCACATCATTAAAGTAGGGGTAAAGTTGGAAATATTTATTATTTTTGAACCAATTTAATGATGTAACTTCCATTTTTTGGTTTGTGAGAAATGATAGTTGGTACCTTATAATAAGGACCAGAAAGAGTATGTTATTAATTCTTCATATAACTTTTTCTTAAAAAAATTGTGTTGCAAGAATTAATTAAGATGAATTATTATTTTCTCATTAATGTTTAAATACTCATGTACGTGTTGTTTTTATTTTAAAAACGTATATTCACCGACTTGAGTTGGCAAAAATCATTAAGAAACTAGTTTTATTATTATTATTTATTGGGGGGTGGGGGCGTTTGAAGCTCCTAAGTCCCAACTTGTAGGTCATCGGCAAGTGTTCAAATTCTCCTTGAAATTAATTATCAAGACTTTTATTTGACTTATTAATATCCTTAAAGTTGGGGCATCTATTAGCTTGCTATTGTTATGAATATACTTATTATGTGGATGTCCATTGACTCGAGGTTTCCAAATATTAAAAGATGATATGGGACCCACGCATAGTGATTTACTATTTGGTGGGACCCGCACACAATTATACAATCACTCACGGGAAGGAAATCCGTGAGTGAACAGTTTAGGTTTTTGGGGAAAACTACACCAAATGACCCAGAGGTGGAAATTACACTAAAGTCCCATTTTTCTTCTATAAATAGAGGTTTTCTGTAACTGTTCATGTATTGAATGAAATGAGAATCTATCTCTCTACTTTATCTCTCTAGAACCTCTGCTCTTCTTCTTATTATTTTTATCAGTTTTATAACACGTTATCAGCACGATTGCTGATTTCTTCTTGTTTGCTTATTTCTTCGGTGGCTATGCCTGTAGATTTTTTTTTTTTTTTTTTTTGCTCCTTCCACCGTTCACACTTTGGTCGACCCAAACTCCAACCCAATTCAAATCTTTCACCATTTCTGATTCACTGCTTTTTACTACTCCCAAGTTTTCTTCATCTTCCTCAGCCTCGTCTTCTTTACTCTATCTAATTCCTCTTGCCTCCAGTGCCACCATTGCTGGATCCCTGACTTACCGATTATGGCAATGACAAAAGGTGGGCCACAACCCATATGCTTATGTTCCCCACTATGGCAAATTATTCATTCAACTTCAATTATGCCGAATGTGGAGTAGTTGGTGATAAAAAAAAAATACAAATTATGTGGGTCTCATATGTTTTATAATAATATATTATATATTATAATAATTAAAAAGAAAAAAAAATGTCGACAGAATTGTGTCTCTATAAAAAAAAAAAAAGGGTTCACTGATTCAACCGACAATTTTTTTTTTAAAATAATAATAATAATAATAATAATAATTTTCCCTTTTAATTGTTTTGATTTGAGATTTTATTATTCTAACTAACATTTACTTTTACGCATTTACTTTTATGTAACTAACATTTATTTTATTGTTACTAACATTTATTTATCTTTTATGGCGGCAACACTATTAATTAGTGGGCTCCATTTATTTATTTTATTTTACATTTATTTATTCTTCATGGAGGCACACTAGTATCTATTAGTGGGCTCTATTTATTTATTTTATTTAAAGTTTATTTATCTTTTATGGTGGTGACATTTTGTGGGCCCCATTTATTTTAATTCTTTACTGCTTTATTTATCTTTCATGGTAGCAACACTAGTATAGTGGGCACCATTTATTATTTACTGCTTTATTTTTCATGGTGGTAACACTTGTATAGTGGACTCCATTTATTTATTATTTATTTACTGCTTTAAATCCCCTTCCCTTTTTATTTTACCGTTTTCTATATATTATATATATATATTTACATTTGCATATGCATCTTCTTTCTTATCTTTGGATGAGATAGGTCTCGCTGTGAGTTTACTACCATTCCTATCTCATCTTCTTTTTATTTATCTAGCATGTTTATTTCCAGTCATTTATTTTATTTTATTTATTTATTGCTATATATATATATCCCTCTCCCTTCTTATTATTTATGGCAACGACACTAATATATACATATTAGTGGGTTCCATCTATTTATTTTATTATGTTTATATTTTATTTATTCTGAAGATAAACTGTTAAAAGGCCATATATATTATGAGATCAAAACGCCATAGAGAGATGAGGCATAAATTGGCTTGAGACCAAGAGGTAAGATAGCCTTAATTTCAGAGGCAAGATAGCCTGAAGTCAAGAGGCAAGTTAGCCTGATAACAAGTGACAAATTATGAAACAATATTTGATCCATAAATTTTGTATGCCATCAGTTGTATAAAGGTCTCAAAATTATATATTTGGCATTAAATATTCCCTTAAATTATGAGACAAGGGATTGTATGATCATGATTGATATTATAAATAAATATATTCAATTTGCTATTGTAGTAGCAATATTGTGGATTAATTTCTTGCCATGATCAAACAAATCAGTGAGTTATGGATCATGAATTTTTATCCAACTTCATTCCCAGAAGTGAATGAAGCAAATATATTATTATAGTTGTTATGTGATTTCTATGATTATAACAATTTTTATAAATACGAGAAAAGAATATTCATAAACAAAATAATTAAGCAAAAGGAAATATTATTTCAACAAAGTTTAATTGCGAGTGGCTCAACATCATTACAAACTTTAATCATCTCATTCTGAAGATATTTAATGTCTTCTTCTTTTGCTTCTCTTGAGATGGGATCCAGATGAGGCAAAGCTCTTCGTAATATCGAGATTTGCGTCATAAGTTTCTTGAGCTTCTTGTGTGGCCACTCCGTTAACCCTCCTTTTTGATAGATTTTTTGTATGGTGTGAGTAGACATATTTAATTGTTTACTCGCTTCATCAAGGGTTAAGTGAAAATAATTTCTTAAATCATGGAGCGTTGTTTTCTTTATTCTTTCTCTTTGCTCCATAGATAACCTATATAATTCACCCTGGTTAAGGGATGAAGTATCATAGGGTATACTTACTGCAGGTTGTTTTCCTTTGCCTAATGAGTGTTCAATATTGGTTTGAAATGAACTTCCATGGAGGTCATTTGGATTTATAGCCCATTCCGAACCAACACAGAGAACCTCATGATAGGCTAATACAGGATCACGCATCAAGATATATCCTGATGCTTGTAAATCTATACAATACTGTGTCAGAAATTGTTTGATTTCTTCAAAATTTTTCTTTGTGAAATCAAACATTGGAAGCCTGTCAGTATTATAAGATTTATCCTGTACTTTTTCAAATAAAACAGCATGGGTAATCATACCTGTTCTTCTTCCGTGAACTTCAAGTTTATGGTACTGAAGTCCGTTGGTATGAATAATTTCCCGTAAAACATGACAGCAACTACATTCCAATAAGCTAGTAGTTGCTAATTGGCTTGTAGCTGTTGGCTGGCTAATTGTTGCTGGCTGGCTAGTGGTTGTTGGTTGGCTGATTGTTGTTGTCGGGCTGGTTGTTGCTGGCAAACTGATGATAGTTTGCTGGCTAGTGAATGCTGGTTGATTAACTGCCGACACTATTGGCTGAACTGGATTGGTAGACTCCATTAGTTCTGCCATAGTTCTACACCTCTTAACAGGCCTCCTTGATGAACCTGCTTCAGTTGTACCTTCAATCCTTGTAGATTGAGGAAGAACACTTGTTCTAGGGGGAGAAGTAGGTACATTTGAAGCAGAAGGAGGAATAGTAGAAGGAGGAATAAACATTTCAAAGGGATTAGGAGATAACAAAGAAGTAAATGACATGTTATGCTGATCATCATATAACAAAGCATCAAGTAATGCTGTTTCGGATGTATCAGAAACTGGGATAAAACTGCTTGGTCCTGCCATGGCAATAGAATTTAGAGAAATATGTGAGTATCTGGTAGTTGATATTATCAGATGCTTGAGTGTTTGTGAGGCATGTTCGTTTGCCTTCCTCTATTTATAGTTGAATTAAATCCTATTGAATCTCTGCAGATTTGCGTAGTCCTGTTAAATCTCTACAGATTTGCTCCCTATAAAGCACGAGCCTGGAATCTTTTTGACT
This sequence comes from Acacia confusa, assembly GCA_037074495.1. NCBI lineage: Eukaryota > Viridiplantae > Streptophyta > Magnoliopsida > Fabales > Fabaceae > Acacia > Acacia confusa. The sequence continues at coordinate 43,783,688 of CM073505.1, read as the reverse complement.
TTATATGTATACGACAATCTGAGTTGTCGCGCCTGTGATTCCACAGTGATGCGTCTGTGATTACACAGTATTGCGCTCGTGAATCTGCAATTATACACCTGATGATTTTGTATTTAATATATATTTGTTTGTTGATTCTGGAAAATGGAAATTTTATCATGGAATATTGTATGTAAATTTCATGAATTAATTTTTAAGGTCTCACACTTGAGGGGGAGAATAATATATATCAAGTGTGAATATTTATGTGATAATTCTTTGTGAATGTTTCTATATTGATTCCCCCAAAATGAATATTAGATTTGATGATAAATCATATGGAAAGTTGGCATGACTTGTTTGATCATCCGAGTTATATATTATGTGCTGCTTGTTCTCAGATAGACATAATTATTGGAAATGGATCTCTGGAAATATATCAAATTGAAAGTTTACATATGAGATTATAAATCTGCAAAGTTTGCAGTGATGTTTGCAACTAGAAGTTTGCAATATATTATGCGCGCAATTTCCAGATTGAATGATCCAGAAATAATGTATTAAAGTATCCATGAATGGATAGATCAATGATTATGAGAACAAAATTTATATGTTGTGTATATTTGCAGCAATTATATAAGCCAACAGAATTCTCCCTGTATAATTGGTTTTTGGTCAGGAGCCAGATTAATTCCATCTTGAAATGTTTTAAATGTGTAATGATTATTAATCTATTACAATGCACATAGATGGATATACAAAGAAAATTGATGATTTGATGAGGGGGAGAAAAATAAGCAGATTGGGTAAAGATAAAGTGAAATGAATTATCATTGGCTCTTATTGATCCTCGTACAAAGAAATGTGCACTAAAAATTCAAAATGATAATTCAGTTGCTGAGTTTAGTTAATCGAATGCCAGAAGCATTTACTGACCTAAAGAAAGTGACAAAGTCACATGTGCCAACTGCAAATGCTCCTATATGAATTGTTATAAAGCACACCAGAAGTGTTGCAAGTCCATTGATTTTAAAGATAAAAATCCTCAAAAGAGAAAAGGAGCTATAAGAATATAGATGATCATGTTGAGGATAATTAAGAAAAGCTCTAGAAGAGCCATCTCCTGAAGAGATGTTATCTCTAGAAGAGATATTACAAGTAAAGTGTATTGTGGTCCAAGAAGAGACCCAGGTATTTACATTATGAGATCTCAATAAATTATGAATGAAATCCGATGGGATTGAAAATGAAGTCGACGTTAATAATATCTATGATAGCATATGCTACAATAAATGATAATGAGGATCATGAGCCACAATATATTTGTATGTGCTAGAAGCACATAAGGCGCCAAAAACACATATGTCCCAAAAGGACTCAAGATGATAGTGCATATAGCATCATTATCTGAATAAACATTTATTGAATTTCTATATGCACATATATATTTATGAAAAGATTATTATGACTTTACTTGACAGATTTAGATCTTGCAGGTATATAATGAACAATCAGATTGGGTGTTTCTAACAGAATATTTGATGACAGAAAGTATAATATGCTCAGAAAGACATTGAAGCAATATAGTCATCAGGGGGAGCAACACTGATGTAATCAAAAGGGGGAGACGATACACGCTGTACTCTTTTTCCCTTATCTGGGTTTTATCCCACTGGGTTTTTCCTAGAAAGGTTTTTAATGAGGCAGCACTAGAAAGTGTATCAATGGATGATGTACTCTTTTCTTTGGCTAGGTTTTTATCCCACTGGGTTTTTCCTAGTTAAAGTTTTTAACGAGGCACATTCATAAATGGACATCCAAGGGGGAGTGTTATGAATATACTTATTATGTGGATGTCCATTGACTCGAGGTTTCCAAATATTAAAAGATGATATGGGACCCACGCATAGTGATTTACTATTTGGTGGGACCCGCACACAATTATACAATCACTCACGGGAAGGAAATCCGTGAGTGAACAGTTTAGGTTTTTGGGGAAAACTACACCAAATGACCCAGAGGTGGAAATTACACTAAAGTCCCATTTTTCTTCTATAAATAGAGGTTTTCTGTAACTGTTCATGTATTGAATGAAATGAGAATCTATCTCTCTACTTTATCTCTCTAGAACCTCTGCTCTTCTTCTTATTATTTTTATCAGTTTTATAACAGCTATCAAATTCCCCCATTTTTGTTTTTTGGGGTCTGACTATCCTAAAGAGACCTTAACTTTTGTGTTACGTTTATTTGTATATTTTATAGCAGATAGTGACCTTCTTATGCATATGATTTTTTTGAGCTTATATAAATTTTCTTCTTTCTTAAAGAAAAAGGTGTGTAAAATAATCTCAAGAGTGATATTATTTTCAAAATAAGGAAATTAAATTAAATCACCCACACCATATAACGCACTCCCCTGTTCATTTTTTTTAAAAGTCTAAAAATTGAATTGTCTTGATCATTTTTATAAAAACTCACCAAAGTTGTGGGAATATCTAATGAGTTTTTTTTACCCTTAATTAATTATGTGTATATTGTATTAATTAAAATGTTAGTGACATTTATATTTATTCTATTTCTCTCTATTACTTGTTGTCTTTTTATAAATAAGGGAATATTAAAGAAAAAAATATTTTAGACGTGCTTATTATTTTTAACTAATTTTAATTAGTTTTTTAAATCCTGTAATTCAATTATCGCCTACAGTGATTAATCATCGAGCATTCATTTGAATGCAAGAAACAACAGATAATTAATTAATAAATTGACTACTGACCTAGTTGCATATATTAATCTTTCTTGGAGCAATCAAGGTCAATGCTTCAACTAATTCTATTCCTACTTTTTCGTCCAACTTGACATTTGAATTTTCTCTCAAAATAAGTTGCATTGAATAGTGGAATATACTTCATATATGTGTGTGTCTATATACATATAGATGCAAGGAATGTGGGGCAGGGATAATAAAACTAAAAGTTAACAAGTTTCCTTCAATGCATATGCCCTCTCCATCAAGTTTCAACTTTCAAGAATACGTAATTTTATCTTGTGTCAAGCAATACAAAAACCATATATTTTACTCAAACAATAAATAATACATAAAATAATAATAATTTTTTTAAATGTTGTCATTTAAAACTACTACTAGCTAGTATGTTTATGCGTCACAATCGGAGAACTGATAAAGGTTTTATTAATCCATTTGAAAGTGTTTTTTTTTTCTGGGGTCAATGTATGTGCTAGGATTTCACAGCTCCACAGTAAATAATTTAAGATAAAAAAATGAAATTGGATAACGTTGAATATAATATAATGCGATGGAGTATCAATTTTGCATTCAGGGGAGGCTGGATTCAGCCATTTTCATCTTTTGGAATCTCACCCATTTTTTGCCAGAACCTTGGCTCTGACTGATCACACGTGCTTGATCAGTAAGATTAATATAGACAGACATAAATATACTGTTGGCAAGTAAAAATATATTTTTCAGATTAAGGTTCGCTTTTGAGGCTTTTCTAACTAGTATATTTCTCAAAATTTGAAGTTGTGTTATATTTATTAACAGGGTGATGCTGCTTAATTACTAACTCAATCAACAACTTGTAAAAACACACACTTTTGATTAAATTAATTCAATAGACACACAAACAGTTTTATTAATTATAGTTTCCGTATTCTTTTAAAAAAGTTTGTTTAGGGTGTGTTTAGTTTAAGAGAAGGGGATGAGAGAGGAGGGAGGAGAGACCTAAGAATCTTAATTATTAGTCTCTAAGTTTAAACCCTATCCCTCCCCCTTAAACCAAACACATCTTAATGTCACTAACATATGATACGTACTGTTTCCTCGATTGTGAGTTCATTTATGATTTATTTATTCACAAGCCGCTAGACTTTGCAAGTTGCTATTGAACAATGTTTGGTAGTATTGACTAGTATTTGTGACTTGAACAAGGTTTGATGGTACATTTTAAAGGTATTCTATACTTCTTTGGAACCTTAATAAAAGAGTTAGTTAACTTTTTTTAAGAAAGATTTAGGAAGCCAAATCAAATACATTAAATTATTTATATTTATTTTTTATTTTTTCTAAACTAACTTGTTTGACTTATAAATTGATGTATAATATAATAATATATAACCGTTGGGAGCAGCGAAATTAAAACTTTTACGAATCCCATCCAAGGATCGCTCAACAACGTTTAAATCAAGTTCAAAGAATCCGAATCATACCTATACCGAACTTATGTGCGTCTCATTGTATTTGAACTGGTGGGCTACCTTCTTCGATTAGCAGAAGTCGACTCTTCAAATCGTCTTCCTCTACTGGTATCCACACCAAACAACTTTTCAAAACAAACGTCAGTGTGCTAGCACCTTCTTATTTTGGGTTTTACGCTTGTTCTCTAGAGTTTTCCTTTTGCAGCTGCTCATTTACTTTAATATGACTATATTAATATCTCTTATAGAGTTTCTAAAACCCTAATTGGGTCGTATTAAAATATTCAAGATTAATCTCAATTAATCTTGAATTTGAATTTTAGTTTAAATAGCATTAATTAAATATGTCCAACAGATCTAATCTAATCTATTTATTTAATCCAAATTAAAAGCCTACAGATTTAATTTATTTTTATAAATTAAATCTGAGATATGATATCTTTTTTTATTTAATTAAATCTAAGATTCTATATCTCAATTTAATTAAATTTGAGATACTATATATTTATCTGAAAATTAAATCTTTGATTTATCTTCATATATCAAATCAAAGATACGATATCTTAATTAGTTGTAGTTATATAATAATTAGCCCCTAGGACATAATTCCCAACAATAACATATATTATGATTAAATAATACATTTACCATCTTTAATCTCTAAGAAAAAAGTCATTTGACTATTATATTTAGCACCGGATGTGGTATTAACGTAACTTTGATGATTTTCCCTACATGCACACATCGGCCATTTTATTAAATAATTAATAAATAGATAACAACAACACAAATTGATGACTTTTTTTTGCTAAACATATGTATGCTTTTATTAAAAGAAATTCGAGATATTGACAGGTATTAAATATGAACACCTATATATTTAAACTTTAGCTTGTTACATCTAATTGAAGAAGTTGGAAAAAAAAAAAATTGCGTGGGGAAACAACTACTTATTTCTCTTCTATTTCGCAACTGCCTCGGTATATATAATTTAATAATCCTGTTTATCCTTTAGGATCAACAAGGAAGCATACAATAAAGGCGATTAGGTCAAAGTTTATCATGTCATTATATGTGCACAGAAGTTACTTGCAAAAGTTTAGAACGATATTTAATAACGAATAGTCAAACAAACACATGCATAATATATAGCTATCTACCTGCATATCATCTGGTTATTTTATTTTAATGATGATAAAAAGAAAAAAAAAAGTTAGAGAAAATTTTAATAAAGGACCACTGTAGCCAATTAATATCAAGTTGTCCCCAAGAAAATTTGAAACTTCACTGCAGATCCTTGGGGTAAATTGATATTAAAAATTCATGTTGAAAAGATAACACTAACCTTATTTATTTTTATTTTTAAAAGTCAACATTATTCAGCTGGCACCCGTGGCCGGAAAATGAAATATTCCAGCAAAAGGCCTAAGTGGCGGGTTTGAAGCCAATGTCCTCTTGGCACCCAAAAAGAAGTATAACCACTAGGCCACTAGAGCTCTTTATTTTACATGTGCAACAAAAAAGTATGTAATAATATTATGTCCCAATCTACTTTACATTATAATTAGCAAGTGTCTTACACATAATGAACAAGAATGGTCATGTGAACAAGTCAAATTATTTTTGCAATACTTACTCATTTACAGCTATGTTATACATCATGAATACAAGTGGAATAATTTTATAAACATGAGACAAATTAATTTTTTAATAATTACTCATTTGCAACTATATTACACATGCATCATGCCCAAGTATAAATTAGTCTTATGAACAAGTGCAATAGTTTTATGAATAAAATAAATTAATTTCTTAACAGTTACTTACTTGTAAGTATCTTACACTTTATGAACAAGTGAAATAGTTTTATGAACTAGTTTTAATATAATTTAAATTAATTTATCTTATTCCAAAAAAAAATTTAAAATATAAAAATTCGTAAACTAGAACCAAGAGGTGGTAAATACTATAACGAGACAAGCTGGACCTGAAAATTAAAACTCACTCGTTAGGATTATCTATTATTTGATTTTGACAGAACTTTATAAAAATGAAATGCTTTTATTATTTATTCCACCAAATGAGTAATTGATAAAAAATAATTTATCTGAGTCATAAGATTATTTAACTTGTTTATAGGACTATTCAAATTGTTTATGATATATAAGACACTTGTAAATTTGATATTGTTAAAAAATTAATTTATCTTGTTAATAAATATATTTCATTTGTTCATACTATTCCATTTGTTCATGAAATTTAAGATACTTCCAAATGAGTACTCATTAAGAAATCAATTTATCTTATTCACAAGACTATGATCACTTGTTCATAAAACTATTCCATTTTTTTTATGATGTCTAATATAGTTGCAAATGAGTAAAAAATATAATTTGACTTGTTTATAATATTATTTCACTTGCTCATAAGAATGTTTTTCTTATTCAATATGTGTAAGATACTTGTTAATGTGATGTAAAATAGATAGGGACATAAGATTATTACATATCATTTTTGTTGCATATATAAATTAAAGAGCTCTAATGGCTTGGTGGTTATACCCCTTTTAGGTGCCAAGGGGTAGGTTCAAATCCCACTTGCCCTTGTGCTGGAATATTTAGGTTTCTAGCCGCTGAAGCCCTAGCAGAAAAAATGTTGAATTAAAAAAAAACACATAAACAAAAGTAGTGTTGTTTTTTCAACATGAATTTTAATATCAATTTGCCTCCAAGATCCTATAGTGAAGTTTCAGATTTTTGTGTGGGCAATTTGACATTAATTGGCTATAGTGGTTCTTTATTGAAATTTTCCCTAATTTGACGTTATGTTTGTATGTGGTGTCAAGGGAGAACAAGTTGGTTGGGTTTATTTTATTAAATTAAGTCAGCCATCCCAGTTATAGTCTCAATTAATTTGAGTCTACACGATATTTTTTTGGTAATTGGTGAAAAATTCTGGATAAATAAGGGAATTGGTTCCCTTCCTATATGTACTTTACATGATATATATATATATATATATATATATATATATATATATGGCTTACGAATTTTAAAATCCATCCCTCTATTTATTTTTTGCCAAAATCCCCTTTATTCATATGGTTACAAAGTTTTGGCCAAAAAAAAAAAAAGGTTACAAAGTTAATTCTTATAATTTAACCAGTCCTCAAACTAGCTCTTAAGTCAACTACTAGCAACTTCAAAATTCATAAGAAAACAAAGAGTGCATTTGATTCAACCCATTGCAGGCTTATAATATAGTGCTTAGTTACTCTTTAGCATGGTACTAGGTTTTCCATGACAATGATGATTACCAAAAAATGGTAATCTTCATTCATACCTTCTTTCTTGTGAATACTCATTATCATCCCATTTTATGGTTGAAAAAAAATCCAATTTACCACTAATTTGTCTTTGTTTCATATGTCTTATTCCACCTGCCACGCCACAACTACCACCACCACTGTCTCCTACTCCTCCATTGCCGCCCTCGCCCTCGCTACCACCACCTCCATTGTTGTTGCCGTCATCGCCATGACACTTGCCGCCGCCGCCGCCACTAGCTGCCTCCTCCTCCTCTACTATTGTCATTGTCACCACTTACTATCACCACCACTACCTCCTCCAACACCACTGCCGCTACCCCCACCTCCAACTGTCGTCATTGTCGCCACCATGACAGCTGCTGCCATCAACACTGCATCCTCCTCCGTTGTTGTTGTTATCACCACCTGCCATCGTCACTACTACCTTCTCATCTCGCCCCCAACGCCATAATAGCTGCCACCACCACCACTACCTCCTCCCCACCGTTGTCGCTTTCACCACATGCCATTGACACAGCCATCATTGCCACACCACCATCTACGTTGCCTCCACCACCATAGCTATTACCATCAAATGATCATCGACGAGGTAGGGTGACGGTGATGATGAAGCAACATGATGGCTCTTAACTATTTTTTTACAAAAATTATATTAAAAGTAAAATGGACATTGTCTAATATTTTAATTTTAAATAATTATTGAAAATAAATCACTACAGTATGCATAAAAACCAAACCAAACCAAACACTAGCTCTATAATTAATATTGCATTGTATCATCGTACTGCACTACATTTAAAGGGGCAATGAGATCAAACCAAATAAGTCCTAAAGTATGGATATATAAATTTATTATTTCTTGTTGAAAAAAAGGTGGGACTAAGTCCGAATAAAGCTCATTTAACAATGAAAAAAAAAATTCATGTAAACAAATTTTATTTGCTAGACAAATTGATCCTTGTATTGAAGGTTGTTTCAGACACTACCACTTGTTTGCAAGTCACTGCATGCGGATATTTCTTCACGTAGGTATTTGAACTTTGTTCACCATGTTGTAAGGAAATAACTCCTTTTGTTAGACTCAACCCTCATTAGTTTTTTTGTAAATAATTTTTTTTCTAGCCACAAATATCCTCCTATTAAAAGCTAATCTTGTTCGTGGCACAGTATACTAAATGTAGACTTGTCTCCGTGAAATTTTTATTTTTATTTTATACAAAAAAAAGTTCTGAAGAGATTCGACATCAGTCTTTCACCAAGGCTAGAGCACAGCCCCATGCTCTTTGAGCACTTAATGGGAACTTACGAGATCGTTTACCAAAGAAGTCCTAACGACAACAACAGGATCAAATATACATCTCTTTAGAACTTGAACAAATCATTTACTATCCATACCAACTCTCTATGGCTCTCCGTGAAAATGTAAACTTTGGTTCGCATTACTTAATATAAGAACAAACGATTAGAGAGGATTTAATGGGCCTCTCTTTTCCTAGATTCTGTTTTAATTGTAGGCCTCAGATCTGGCCCGTCTGTACCTTTCATAATAAAAGATTAATTTAAGAAAACTATCCACTCCTTCGGCCATGTGAACGATATAGAATCTGTACCTCTCGAAAAGGAAATAATATAATGTAAACACATTCTATCAAATCCGACCAGTTATGCTTGCAAGGGATAAGTCACCACGTCACAAGAGGAAGAGGTGATATTATTGTTTTTTTTATTAGAAAACGACAAATAGTCTTGGGCCTTGGGCCCCATTTGAATAGTAACAGCCGGAAAAAAAAAGTCAGATAAGGACAAAAGTTTACCATTTGGTCTATCTTCATGAGTCAGCTCTACGTGGTCCATGTGAATATGTCAGCTGACTATCAGCCTTATTAATATGTTGAGATTTGCAAACTTAGAAACGATCAAAAAATAAAACCATTTGGCAGAGACTAGTCGAGCTCTATCTCTATCACTTCACTTTGCCTTCTCCTTCTCCACTGTGCTCTTGAGATCATCAACGATGATCAGGTTTCTTGTAAACAGAGGAGTGCAAACTTCAACTTCGCGGAACTCTCTTGCCTTTTTCAGCCTCTCACGGTAACTGTTCCGTTCACAAATTGATCTTGAACATTTCTGCTTACTTTTTTCTGGGTTGTTTCGTTTCTGATGCGTGGATGAATTGGTCCCAAGCTTCGTTTGCTCCAATTCCTAAATTTTTCTGTGGATTGTTAAAATTTTGATTGTTTCCACATCGGTGCCATCTTTGATCGTTCCTCCTATTTCTTTATATAATGTGCATAGGGATAAAACTAGGTCCATGGTATGATCGCTAATACTTTGTCTTCCGTCGAAGGTTGAAGGTTTTTAATTGGCGTTTTAAAATTGGTTGTTGTCAGAGGGAAGACCTGTGTTGCAGAACATATTTAAATGAGTGTTGGCGATCACCTGAGAATATTTGTAATTATGGAAGATATGAAAATGAAATTATATACAAAAAAATTTTTTAAGGTAAAAACAAAAGAATCAGAAATCAGATGGTTTAGGTATAAAAAAATATGCTAGATTGCAGGAAACTAATAACATAATGTGATTACTGTTCGGCCTCTGGCAATTTGTAAAATAACCAAGTCTATCTATTGATTCAGTGAGTAATTGATAAATATTTATTTATTGCAAATATAAAATTACTCTGTTGGCAGGATTAAATTTAGATTGTGCCTTTTTTGGGTACTGGGCTTTGAAGCCTTTCTATCTGCTGAAACTGAATACGCAGTTCAGTTTTTCAAAGTCCAAATACAATTTGTACGAATTTCTTTGCCAAAAAAACTGAGTGCAAGAAACAGAAATTACTATATTGTGTTGTGTCCAACACAACGATTTATGTGGAAAAGAAAAAAAAAAGAAACAAGAAACATTGGCTTCACCTGATGATACTTTATCACTAAGCTTGGTATGATAAGATATTATCAAATCATATAGGGTTTTTTAATGCATTTCATACTGTTTATTTTTAATTGTTCTTATATGTTATTTTAGATATCTTGAACAATTTATTCTTAACTCTTTGATACAATTCTTACTATGATAATTGAATACTAAATTGATTAATGATTAGCAGGTCTGCTTATTCATCATTTGCAACTGTTGAAGCTGAAGAGATATCAGGTTCTAGACCTGCTGAAGTTCACAACTTGGGTAGGTTTTGTTGCCTCCAAAACATGACTTGTTTACATGTAATCCTTAGTTCCCTTACAAATTTTACAACACTTTGAGTAAATTTGTGCAAAAAAGGAAAAAAAAAAGGGAGCATTGGAAGAGGTGAGGAAAAACAAGGAGACCATAATAAAGTTTACACTAGAGTTGTGAGCTCTGAAACAGATATACTGTGTCTGTATCGTTTGATTCCCTCTTGTACTTAGAAAGACTGAATGACACATAATGCTTTTAGCATAGTTTAGTGAATGAACTCATTTGTTTTTTCATTATTCTCATTGCTTCATTCTAGGATGGAGATTGTTTTGATTGTATTTTCTCCACTTTCAGTGCAGGGTAAATGGATAGGATCCTCGAAGTGGAACACTATTGTGGATCCCTTAAATGGAGAGCCCTTTATTAAAATTGCTGATGTTGATGAAACAGGCATTCAGGTCTTCGTGATGAATTATCTATTGACTTACTGTTTTTTTTTTCTAAATCATGTAAAATTTCTGTCTTTTGAAAATATGCCTTGGTATGTTTTTTGGATGTAACACTTGTCATACTTCTCACGCTTCAAAAATTAAAGTGACCAAGGCATAATAAATGTCATTTGGAAATGCGAGTTTGAAAACCTAACAACCCCCTTTATCTGAGTATTCTCTAACTTCAAATGGGAAGGACAGACAACTTTAAAATAAAAGCTTTAGATGAATGGGTGAAATTCTGCTATATTTGCGAAATAACAGTCTAGACTGAAATTTTTCATCTGTTAAAATTCTCAGCCTTTTGTGGAAAGCTTGTCCAGCTGTCCGAAACACGGTCTGCACAATCCCTTTAAAGAACCAGAAAGGTATGTTCAGCTTGTCCGTCTTTTTTTTATTCCTCCTCCTAGAAGCAACACATAAGATAATTCTCTTTTGCACCTATATGTTCATGCAAGTGAAGGGAAAAAATGGCACCCCATATGTATGTCTTCGCCTCCTGTTGCTTATTTTATAGAACTAGCCCGCCTTCATTCTTTTGCTGTAAATGAATACATGTAGGTGGATGATCTAGATTATTCTGAAAGCTCTAGTAATCTTTATGTCAATATTGTCACAATCATTTCGTTACACTCTGGTTGAAATGTAAACCTGAAGCCATCTTTGGATAGTTGGTTAGCTGGCTAGGTGTATATCTCTGTGCTAGTTGTTTTGATGTTGAGGGCTGTATCCATCTATTTTTGGACTTGTGTTAAGAGGAGTAATACCAAGACATTGAAAAAGACTGGTATTTCTTGTAACCAGTATCTCACTTCATTATACAACAAGCATAACGGAAATGTACCATGTCCCCTTTCTCTTATTTACAACTCACAAGATTAATGGGTTCGTTTTCCATCAGTTAGTTAAATCTCCTAACTGTCGTTCTGAATTCTGTTCAAACCACTATTAACTACCTCTTATTGTTTCCACATAACAAGGAGGAACTAAAATCCATGGGAGTTTGGATCCTTGTATTTTAGTAAGTATGAGATTATATCAATTTATACTGTCATATGCCTGGCATTTTCACACTATAGAATGACTAGCCACTTAATTTTAGGTATTTGATTCATAGGGATGTGTTATCAAACCTTATCTTGTTATCTGTCTGTCTCAGTACTGTCTAAAAATGGTGTTGCACTATAAATTGTTTTGCAGATATCTTTTGTATGGAGAAATATCTGCTAAGGCAGCTCACATGCTATCACTTCCAAAGGTATGGATCAAGAAAGGGAATTTTATTTCTATTTCTTTTTCCTTCCCCCCTCGACTTCATCGCTATTTGCTATGAATTATGTGTTACACACTGCCCTCTGTTTGTTTACAAGATTTTACCTTTTCTTTTAATTGGAACACTCAAAATTGTTACATTAATATTTATGCATTCATCCTGTTCAATTCTCAGGTTTCAGATTTCTTTACAAGGCTAATACAACGGGTTTCTCCAAAGAGTTATGCACAGGCTCATGCAGAAGTTTATGTAACACAGAAGTTTCTAGAGAATTTTTCTGGAGATCAGGTGCATCAAAGCTTATGTTACTAAAATCCTAAGTGGAAGTGTGGCATCCTCATATATGGAATAACCTGAATTAAGGAATCTTAAATTGTTGCTTCTCTTTTGAGCAGCGTATAGATAATCAATTGAAGAACAATTAGTTTTGCGGACCCTATGTCTAGTTATTTGGAACCTATAGCTATATGTTATCTGATTTCACTAGTAAATCAATTGAAGAGTGTCATGTGATTTCTTAGCTTATTCATTTTTGGAAATTCTTGGCAGGTTCGTTTCTTGGCAAGGTCTTTTGCAGTACCTGGAAATCACCTTGGACAGCAAAGTCATGGTTTTCGCTGGCCATATGGTGGGGTAAGTTGTTTTTTGATTAACATAAATAAACTCTCTATTTAATGGCTGGCTGCTGTCTGTGACTGAATAGAAGTTCCTAATGTCCTATGAGTGTGACTTTATCATTAAATAGGAATAAAAGAATAAAATGTCTTCTGATGTGACACTGGATTATGCTTAGATTAGTGGTGCCATACGGAGATGTCATACAGTTTATCCTTGAACCTCAGGTTAAGTGGATCTGTGGATTACTTTGTATGCACTTGCCCTTTCCTCCCAAAAAAAAAATCTAAATAGTATTTGTTTCTGCAGGTGGCACTCATTACTCCTTTTAATTTTCCCTTAGAGATACCAGTCCTTCAGTTAATGGGTGCACTTTACATGGGCAACAAACCAGTCCTTAAAGTCGACAGTAAGGTGTGCATTTATGGCTTTATAGGGAGCAGATTTAGTATACAAGGAAATTACTTCTAACTATTGGTTGAAATTATTTTAGGTGAGCATCGTCATGGACCAAATGCTACGTCTGCTTCATTGTTGTGGGTTGCCTGTTGATGATGTTGACTTCATAAATTCTGATGGGAAGACAATGAACAAGCTATTGTTGGAGGTAGGCTTTTTAATACCTCCTTTTGCATTCAGCACTTGATTCTTGGTGATGTGGTTCCTATAATTACTCCTGAAACGTTCTTAGTTTACTTTTTGATTATGTTTTAGTGTTAAATGCATGTATTCAGCAAAAGCCTTGTAACTTGTAGGAGGAGTGCCTCCTTACAAGAAAGAAAGAAAGAAGGCAATATTTATCTTTACCAACTAATCATTACTTTGTTCATTTACTATCTTATCCTCCCAGTCTTCTTCTGAATCTGTTTGTGGCTACATATATATTTTCTGTAACATGATATTAAATTATGTGGTAACTGGTAACTTTTATACAGGCAAAACCTCGGATGACCCTTTTCACTGGTAGCTCAAGAGTGGCTGAAAAGTTGGCTGGTGATTTAAAGGGTCGCATTAAATTGGAAGATGCTGGATTTGACTGGAAAATACTAGGCCCTGATGTCCAAGAGGTTCCTTATATCTATCTGTGCATGTGTCTTTGTATAGTAAGCCTCAGAAAGCGCTGGCACAGCAAGCAATTATATAATAATTTGTTCTCTTTTGTTTCTTCAATGCAGGAAGACTATGTTGCCTGGGTCTGTGACCAGGATGCATATGCATGCAGTGGCCAGAAGTGCTCAGCACAATCATTGTTATTTATTCATGAGGTTGGTAAATCCCCTTCTCTTCAAGGATGAAGTTGCGTTTGTCATTCTGTCATTTATTATGCTGAGACTTTCATGTTCTTATTTTAATAATAATAATACTCTCAAAGAGTTTTACATTTTCCTTGCACAGAATTGGTCTAAAGATTCACTTATATCTAAGTTGAAAGATCTTGCTGAGAGAAGGAAACTAGAAGACCTGACCGTTGGTCCAGTCCTTACTGTAAGTGTGCCTGTGTAGATATTTTTCCACCTGTTTCCATGTATATCGGCCTAAATTATTAAAGACATAAACTTTTGGATGCCAGTAACAACTGTTTATAATATGTGCTTAATTGCATGTGCAGCAAAATAGTTGTTTTTTCGAGAGACCTGTTGTTGCTTAACTTTTCTTTGGTGATGGTGATAATATGTGCTCGATTCATTGTCAGATTCTTCATTTCTCTATACTCATTTGTTACAGGTAACAACTGAAGCAATGCTAGAGCACAAGAATAACTTGCTTCAGATACCAGGTTCGAAGCTGTTATTTGGGGGCCAACCTTTGGAGAAACATACAATTCCTTCGATATATGGTGCTATAAAACCAACTGCCATTTATATTCCTCTTGAGGAAATTGTGAAGGAAAAAAATTATGAGCTTGTTACAAAAGAAATTTTTGGCCCTTTCCAGGTATGGCAAGGGAGTTTCTTATGAGTATAATCTTTCAAGATTTTTCAAATTACCTCTGGTCCTAATTATAAGACCGAGTTTATAGTGCAATTTGCAATACAAACTTGGTCCTATAATTAGGATCGGAGGGAGTATTATTTTGCTTCTTTTTTTTTTTTTGAGGTATATAACTTCCATGTATGATTCCCAGGTTATCACTGACTATAAAAGCAATCAACTTCCAGTGGTACTTGATGCATTGGAAAGAATGGATGCCCATTTAACAGCTGCTGTAGTTTCAAATGATCCCCACTTTTTACAGGCAAGACTTAAATAAAAACCCTAGTTCTCTGGTTTTACAGGCATGAGATTCCCTCAAATCTTGTTCTGAGCATAATAAAAAAGAAGGTTGTCTTGTCTATAAAAACATTGCTTTATAGTTCATAGTTGTGGTCATTTATATGAATTTGCAGGAAGTCATTGGCAAAACAGTAAATGGGACTACTTATGCTGGTCTAAGAGGAAGGACAACTGGGGCTCCTCAGAACCACTGGTACCTGAATTTAAGATTCTGTTTTTCTTATGAACAATAACACTCTTGATCCTAAAAAAGTTGACAAAAAACAATAATGTTGCAACAGGTTTGGACCTGCTGGGGATCCTAGAGGCGCAGGAATCGGAACCCCAGAGGCAATAAGGCTTGTCTGGTCTTGCCATAGAGAGATTATTTATGATGTCGGTCCCATCTCGAAGAACTGGGAAATTCCACCTTCATCTTAAACAGTTTGAGGCAGGGCATAAATCTTAGTAATATATTAACCTTGTTGGCTAGGAGCGAGGTAGTGTGTCTCGTTTTTGTCTTGCAGACTGAAAGAATGAGTTTATTGTGGCTCCTTGATCATGAGAGAATAAATTTGAGGGAATTTTTGAGGTTGTTACTGGTGTCTTCCTAACTTACTGTACGAGAGAGCTTGGATCTTATTCTATGAAATATTAAAATACCAAAATTCTCTTAGGCTGAACTATTGCACGTCGTTTATTGTTCCTTTTTTCCATTTTCATCAGACAAAAAGACAAAAGTACTCATTTGGTATAAAGGTTCAGTTTGGTTCCTTAATTTTTAAGAACATGTATTGTTTTTTAACCCTAACATCCTTAGTATCAAACGATGATTTTTCGTAAAAATAATTATTTTGAAAAAATAAACCTCATACGTCAGCATTTTAACAGTCTTTTTTTTCAGCATTTATTAAAGTTTCAATATTTGTATATACCAAAAAAAAAAAAAGTTTCAATATTTGTGTTAATGTCCTTAAGGTTAAAGGTTAAGAAGACAATTTTTAGAGTTAAAAGACCATCATAAAATGTTGCTGAAGTTAAAGAATCCAATGGGTACACTTTTACCTTTTCATTATTTAGTTACTACCTCCAATTTTTAATTAAAAGCTTAGTTGACTTTTTTATTTAAAGAAATTAAGAAATCTAATTAAGTTGTATTAAAGTGTTCATATTTATAGATTTTTTTAAAATTAATTTATTTGACTTATAAACCGATATATAATTTAATGATATATAATATATACTATGATTAAGTAATTTATTTAGCTTCTTTAACCTTTAAAAAAAAGTCATTTATGTATTAAATGTCAAAAGTAGTATTATTTTTACTCTAAAATACTTCATTTCATATGCGTTGTTTTACGTTTTTTTTTTGGGTTTCAAACTATTGTTTTACTCTCATTTACTTAATATCACTTTGACTTAAATTTAAAAAAAAACTATTTTTTCACAAATCAAATACACTTATCACCAATGTGGAGATTAAATCTCATGCCTTTTCACTTTTATTCTTATTTAATTAAATGAAAAGTTTTTTTTTTTCATAGAAGAACAGAGTAGTATAGCAAGACAAATGTTTTGAATTAAAATAAACCCGTAATTTTATACAAGAAAGACAACCCAAAAACATGTCCAGATGCAAAACGATAATATTAAAGAAAAGTGACAAATACAATTAAGCTCCTTGTGACATGCCTCAGTGGTTACTGATTCTTGAGAACATGTTACAAGACACAAGCATCATTGAGAATTGACACTACTAGCTAGACTAGGATTTAACCACAATCCCATCAACTGGGATAATTTGCAGACGCCGTCTCTGAAAATCACAAGCATCACTGGAAATTGACAGTACTAAACTTGACTGGGGTCAATCACAATCCCCTCAATTGGTTCCGACCGCCGCCTGCGACTTCGACGTCCTGTTAAGGCTGGAGGAGCAGATAGTTGAGCAGTAGGAGGCACAGGAACTTGGTGTGAGTGTCCAGCAATGTAGAGGGCACCAGAATCATCTTGCTCCCAATATACTTCTACCATTATCCCTCTCGGGTTTTCAGCTGATTCAGTTCCTGGAATCCCCACAAATCTTGCTCCTACAGGTATCTGCATTATTATTGTTGAAGTTCACCATGTTTGGGTCAGGAGTGATAGCTGTGACTAAACATATTCATTTAGCAATTAACAGAAGGACAAAAAATGGATGCTGGACATATTGAGAGGTTTAACCTTTATGTCCCTGTCTAGATATGTATGCTATCTATGATAGAAAACTTTTAATAGCCCAAATCTTCTGAAGTTTAATTCAGCTGAAGTAAGGAGAAAGGGAGAGGGAGAGGCAGTGCCCACTTTCCCCTCCGTAGGTTTCATACGAGTCCAGCTATTTTTTCTTATGTGTTAATCTCTTTATTAGAGGGATTAACATATTTTTTTTAATTTTTTTATATATTATATTTATTTATATTTAAATTATATGTTATTTTCTGAAATGTTTTTTTTTACATCCAGTATCTCAAATTAATTAGTTTTCAGTCTTGTAATGGATTAACACATAAGAAGCACCTAAGAGAATAGCACCAAATGTGGATTTGTTTTCATAGAGATGGGTTTTACTCCCCCCTTTTTCTGTTGAAATCAATTCAAAAGATCCTGTTCGAGCTTCTAGAATTTTGATAAAGAAAGAACTTTTGAGGACGAATAGTTAAGGTCTCAAGAATTCGAGCTTTTTACAGCAATAGAATACAATGGCACTTACCTGAACAGATTCACCAGAAGTCAGCGTCAGAGTTGTCAAGCTCCCTTCAGCAGCAGCACTTTCTAGCTCTGCTTGTCTTGCAATATTTAGGAAAACCTCTTCCAGAGTTGTAAGACCAAGATGGATTTCAGATATGCCAAAAATTTCTTCTCTATCTTGAACTTCCTCAAAAAAATTCTGTTTGAGAAGCAGTAGGAAAA
The DNA here is from genome assembly GCA_037074495.1 of Acacia confusa. Classification (NCBI taxonomy): domain Eukaryota; kingdom Viridiplantae; phylum Streptophyta; class Magnoliopsida; order Fabales; family Fabaceae; genus Acacia; species Acacia confusa. The sequence continues at coordinate 43,765,396 of CM073505.1, read as the reverse complement.
TAGGTTACATTAAAAAAAACAAAAAACATAATTCCCTCCTATCATCCCTAAAATCATAAAATTTGAATTTTTCCAGATCAGTCAACTGCTATATAGAATTAAAATAAAATGAGTTGTTATATTTTAATTAGTCAGAATATAAATGAGATGGCACTCTTGAAGTGTATGTAAGTATTTTTCTTATTCAAGGTTGTTAAACTCACAAATTTAAACAAACTCATGACAATGATGTAAACTCGTATTGTAAAGTCGAATAATAAATTCATAAAATTTTACATTTATTAATAAATAGGAATTACTAGTATATAATTAAATAAATAAAATATAAAAACGATAACAATTTAATTTAACTATATTTTAATTCTAAATAATTGAAACTAAATCTATCAACATTCATCATTTATCATATTTAATAAAAAAAAATTATAAAATCTATTTATAAAGCCATTGAGCATGATTAAATCAAAAAAGTAAACATGTTTTTTAAAAGTAAGTTAACACAGTTTTATAAACTATAAACATAAAAAAGGTAATTTTAGTGTATAAATTCATGAGTTTAATTGAATTTACAACCAACACTAATTTACAGTAATTCAACTTATTTTTATAAGCTAGAATTGTAAAAATGGCAAACTCATATCTATCATTCCCTGTGTCTGTCCACGTGGAGTTATTATTGATAAAGAGGAATATTTCTGCTTTATGATATCTATGGCATTAAATGAAAGGGAAAACATGTTGTAGGAAAATCATTTTCTCATGTCATACACACATGAACTGGTAGGACCCACATATACATATATCTCATATATGTATATGTGGGTCCCACCATTTCATGTGTATGTAGGAAACTTTTTTTTCATGTAACATGAGAAAACCAAAACCCTAAGGCTATGTTTGGTTTGAGGGAAGGGTAAGGAAGGGAGTGTGAGAGAAAAGATGTTTTAGGAGTACATTGACTAAATTATCATTAATGAAAAGAATATTCTTTATTGTTTAGAGTATATTTTAGTAATATTGAAAATTTTCTATGGCCAATTTTGTAAAAATGAGAGAAAAATTTCTCTCTCAACTTTCCTTTCCACTCCATTTCCTACCCTTCCTCAAACCAAACATGTTGTAAATAAAATTGCCTTTAATTAATGCCAAAAAAAAAAAATGTTTCAAATTGTAGAAACAGTACGTATAATTCATATTTTTGAAATTCTATAATCCTGCTTAAAAAAAAAATCTATACATCAAAAGTCAAATCACAGACGAGACTGTTAATTTGTACTAATTATTGAGTTCATATTTTATAATATTCCTTAATAATTGTAAATCAGGCATTTGAGGGTGGAAAACACGCTTTCCATTTTAAGTTGTTTAGCCGTTTAAGTTAATTGAAATATTATATTCTAATTTAATAAACGGATTGTAACATAATTTTGTCGAAATTTTCAAACGTCTTTACTTAAAGAAAAGGATTAATACGTATGAAATGAAGTGTTCAAATGCAAAAGAAGCACTTGATTAAGTCCATATGATAAGGAATATAGGTGCCGATATAATGTCATATCTATCATTTTCATCAGTGAAGACACTGTAACTTTTTTCCATAGAGCTGAGTCCATTTTCACAACTTTATCCATTAGTCGGTGTTACGGATATCTCATAAATGGGCCCAGCCCAATAACTAAAGAGCCCAGTCAAAATGACTTCAGTTATGCTCATAACCGCTTCCTTGAAAATAGGAGTGGTTTTATCAAAATATCTATCGTTATGATAACTGCCTATGTATCAAGAATATCTATCAAAAACGCATATCTTGATATCCCTAAAATAAAGGATGAATCCAACTGAGTAAGATAAGGCACAGGTACGCCTATAAATAGGGTGAACCCCTTACAAGGTACACACTTCTGAAACCCTAGCTTTTCTATTCACACAGAGCACACACACCACCCCCTCTGGCTATCATTAGCCTGTCGTATACCCTCGAACTACGTGGACTTTGATCCACACTGTGGTACGTAGGACCCCGGGATTTCACCCCGGGCCAAGTCCAACCCAACTTGTGATCTACACCGGATCATTGGCGCCGTCTGTGGGGACTGTAAAGTCCTATTCCTGTGACCCGTGATGGCTAATACCAGAAGCAAAAGCCACCCGCATGCACACGAGCAAGGTCAGGAACAAAATTTTAGCGAGACCCAACAGCAAGACGTTCAAGGCGTTAATCAGGAACAAATGGAGGAGTCCCCGGACTCAAACCTGGATGGACGAGCAGGCCAAACGCTGGAAAATACTAACCACGCTGGTCCCTCAAAGTTTCAGATTGGAAGCCCAGACATACGGCTCCTACATAACATTGCTGAGTCAATGATGAAACGGATCGAGAATGTGGAAGAACGCGACAATCTTCAGAGCCAGAAGATTGACCATATGACCGAGGTGATGAATCAAATTCTTAAACACTTACAAGACCCTCTTCAGGAGGAACGCCGGGACGGTCAGCAGAATGAGGACGAAGAAACCAATCACCAAACTATTGATCCCCTACAGGAGGATCATCCCGGTCAAGGCCGAATAGCTTCAACAAAAAATTCTCAGCAAAATAATCACCAGGACGCGAGTCAGGAGGATCAAGCCCGGGCACATAGGAAGGACAGCCGTACCTCGGACAATCAGGGAATTCCGCAAGACTCCGACAGGTACAAGACGTGGTATGGGGAGGGAGGACAAAACAACAGCCCGTTCTCAGATGAAATTACAGAAGCTGAGTACCCAAGGAAATTTAATACATCCGACCTCCCTAAGTACGACGGAAGTCAGGATCCCCAGACACACTTGAACACTTTCGACACTGAGATGCTGGTCCGAGGATTCAAGGGGCCAATCATTTCCAGGCTGTTCACCTCAACGTTACGAGGAGCCGCCCAAATTTGGTTCCGGACTCTATCTCCCAAGTCCATCACCGACTTCAACAACCTGAGCGAGAAGTTCCTGCTGAATTTCGCGACAAGCAAAAAGCAACCCAGGTCGGTCTACACGCTGGACAGAATCAAGCAGCAACCCGGTGAAACCCTTCAGAAGTATTTGGATCGTTTCAAGGCTGCCGCATTACAAATCCAGGGATTAACGGAAAGCGTCCACGTACACTTGCTCATCTCGGGCTTAGATAGCGAATCCAGAATGGGGAGATCGGTCATATCTGGCGAGATCAAGACGCTGGAAGAATTCCATAAACGAGCCAAAAAGTATCTGGACATAGAACAGATGCAAATAGCCAACGCGCCGGGAAAAGAGAGACAGAAAAGCCCACCCCCGAAAGGGAAGGACCGGGCATCAAGAGACCGACCCCGTAACTCGGACCAGAAAACACGAGGACAAAGGCATGAGGGGAAGTATGAGAGATATACTCCAATAAATGTCCCTCGTTCACAGTTATGGAGAGAGGTAGCCCTGACCGAGATGAGGAAGGTGGAGCGACCCCGACCACTTTATAATAAGGGAAAGTTGGACCACATACGGTTTTGTGAATTCCACAATGGACCCGGGCACACAACAGATGAGTGCTGGGACCTTAGAGATGCGGTGGAAAAGTTTATCCGAGATGGAAAATTACGTCAGTACGTTATCAAAACACAAGGGCAGAAAGCCAAGCGCAAGCAGACGGATCGGAGTACAAGCCCGGTCTCCCAGAGGAGAAAGCCGGACGAAGGCCGGAGAAAGCACGACAATGAGGACGAGTTCCCGGAAGCAGAGTTTGACTGCAATGTCATTAGTGGAGGTTACGGAGGTGGCGGCGATACGGCCAATCAGCGGAAGAAATACCTCCGGGAAGTCTTAACCATCAGGGGACGACCGACCTTCAAGCCGGAGCCATCACAAACAGAAGAGCCTCCTAAGCTGTTCTTTACTCAGGAAGATCTGAGGGACGTAATCCCGGGTCATCAAGACGGACTGGTCATAACCGGCCTCCTGGGAAAATGCCGTGTAAAGAAGATATTCATCGATCCTGGCAGCGCGGTGGATATCATCCTGTGGGATGCCTTTAAGCGCATGGACCTCGACCCAGAGAATCTAAGGCCGTGCAGGACAACCTTAATCGGGTTCAACGGACAGGATACAAACCCCAAAGGGTGTATCGAACTTAAAATGACCTTGGGCTCTAAAGAAGCCTTCAAGACTGAGCGAGTTAAGTTTATTGTAGCAGATTTCCCTTCGTCCTACAATATAATCTTAGGCAGACCAACCATTCATAATTGGGACATGCTCATATCAACTAAGCATCAGAAGCTGAAAATGGTAAGTCGGAACAATAAAGTCGTCACCGTCAGAGGTGATCAGAAGGAATCCCGGCAATGTTATTTCTCGACAGTTAAAAACAACGAACCCGGAACATCGAGCTCGCAGCAGAAAGGAACTCGAAAGTCAGCGCCAATTGCGCCGAGCTCGGTCAACATGGTAGAGCTGGATGTAAGAGAAGAAGCAAAGATGATGAAAACAGAGCCTGATGGAGAGCTCACAGGCTACCAACTAGGAGAGGATCCCGGACAAATAACACAGATCGGGAGTGCACTTGCCGAGCAAGAAAAAAGCGAGCTCAAAAAGCTGTTATGGAGAAACAAGGACGTATTCGCTTGGAAACCTTCGGAGTTACCAGGAGTCGACCCGGCGTTCTGCTGTCACAAATTGACCATAAATCCACGATATACGCCGGTCTCGCAGAAGAAAAGAAAGATTGCACCGGACCGTCAGGAAGCCCTAACCGAGCATGTAAGAGAACTGCTGGATGCGGGATTCATCAGGGAAATCCAGTATACCACGTGGTTGTCAAATGTGGTAATGGTCAAGAAACCAAATGGCAAATGGAGGGTATGCACCGACTACACCGATCTCAACAAAGCATGCCCCAAGGATGCTTACCCCATGCCAAATATTGACCAACTGGTGGACAATTCCTCGGGTTTCCAGTTGCTCTCATTCATGGATGCGTATTCCGGCTACAACCAAATAGCTATGCATCCTGAAGACCAGGAGAAAACAGCTTTTATCACGGAAAAAGCAAACTACTGCTATAATGTCATGCCTTTCGGGCTGAAGAACGCAGGAGCTACTTACCAGAGGATGATGAATCAAGTGTTTGAGGCACAACTCGGCAGGAACGTCGAAGTTTACATTGACGATATGATCGTAAAGTCAGTTAAGCGATCCCACCACATCCAAGATTTGCAAGAAACATTTGATAAGCTCCGGGCCCACAGAATCCGACTTAACCCAGCTAAATGTGCATTCGGGGTACCAGCGGGTAAATTTCTCGGATTCCTGTTGACAAACCGGGGGATTGAGGTCAATCCGGACAAATGTCAGGCCGTCCTCAATATGGCTGCCCCAAAAAACAAAAAAGAAGTACAGCAGTTGACCGGCAGACTGGCCGCGCTGACAAGGTTCTTACCGAAATCGGCAGAAAATGCTCTTCCTTTCTTCAAGTTATTGAAGAAGGAAGCACGGCATGGAGAATGGAACTCAGAGTGTGAAGCCGCGTTTGACAAGATCAAAAAATGCCTGTCATCACCACCCGTGCTGACAAAACCCGAGCCCGGGGAAGATTTGATATTATATCTATCCGTGGCCCCAGAAGCGGTAAGTGCCGCCCTGGTGAGAGAAGATTCGAGGGAACAGAAACCGATTTACTTTACAAGCCGGGCTTTGCAGAGTTCGGAGCTAAGATATCAAAGGTTGGAAAAGGTGGCCTTTGCGCTCCTAACTGCCGCGAGGAGATTACGCCCTTACTTCCAGGGGCATAAAATAATTGTCCGAACCAGTCAGCCCATACGTCAAATACTCCACAAACCTGACTTAGCAGGTAGAATGATGAGTTGGGCAATCGAACTATCCGAATTCGACATAGTATATGAAGCTCGGCGTGCTATTAAGTCCCAGGCTTTAGCCGACTTCATTGCAGAACTGGTGCCAACAGAGGTAGTCCCGAAAGCAGACCTTGACGTTTGGAAAGTATTTGTAGACGGCTCTTCAAACGCCAAAGGAAGTGGAGCCGGGATCATAGTCGAAAGCCCGGAAGGAGTCGCCATGGAACACTCCCTGCAATTACACTTCAGAACGTCCAATAATCAGGCCGAGTATGAGGCTGTATTAGCCGGGCTATCACAGGCAAAAGACAATGGGGCCAGGAGGGTTCATCTCTCTACCGACTCTCAACTAGTCGCGGCCCAAATCAACGGTTCATACACGGCCAAGGGACCCTTGCTAATTAAGTATCTGGGGAAAGTCAGAGAGGCAATGGCCGACTTCGATGATGTCCTAGTCACCCACATACCCAGGGGAGAAAATGCGAGGGCAGATATCCTCTCCAAATTAGCAAGCACCAGGAACCCGGGAAATAATCGGACTGTAATACAACAAAGTCTCAAGGAACCCACGTGTATCATGGTCATCGCGGCAGCAGAAGACTGGCGAAAGCCAATCTTAAATTACCTGGAAAAGGGAGTTAGCCCGGACGATCCCGGGGAAGCAAGGCAAATAGCACGGACCGCGTTAATGTACACGGTGGTCGATGACCAGCTCTACCGAAAAGGCCTTCAATCCCCCATGATGAGATGTTTAAACCAGGCAGAGGCCGAGTACGTGCTGTCGGAGATACACGAAGGGATAAACGGACAACACATGGGGGCAAAGGCGTTAGCCCGGAAAGCCTTAAGGGCTGGATACTACTGGCCGACAATGGTTGCGGACTCCGGACAGCACGTACGGACTTGCGAAAGCTGCCAAAAACATGCTCGGATCCTCTGGCCACCTTCGACCGAGTTGAGAACCATCACGGCTCCTTGGCCATTCTTTAAGTGGGGTATGGACCTCCCTGGACCGTTCAAACCGGCCGCAGGGCAACTGAAATGGCTTGTGGTGGCTGTGGATTATTTCACTAAGTGGATCGAGGCCGAACCACTGTCGACCATCTCGGCTGCTCGAATACAAAAATTCTTCGAAAGAAATATTGTTGCAAGGTTCGGGATTCCTGCCGAGATCGTAACTGACAACGGTACTCAATTCGTCGACCAAGGTTTCCAGAGGTTGATGTCCGATCTCGAAATCAAGCACCATTTCGCCTCGGTAGAGCATCCGCAATCTAACGGGCAAGCCGAGGCAGCCAACAAAATCATTGTTGACGGGCTCAAGAAAAGGATGAGTAATGCAGAAAGTAACTGGGTCGAGGAACTATACCCGGTACTCTGGGGATACCGAACTAGTGTCCAAACCTCGACCCAGGAAACACCCTTCCGAATGACATATGGATGCGAGGCCATGATCCCGGTTGAAATTGGGCAAACATCATGGAGGAAAGCCAAAGTCATGGAAGAGGGAGAACACGCTAACAACGAGCAGTTAGCAGCCGAGCTAGACCTCATCGATGAAGTGAGAACGATGGCACACTGCCGAGATCTGGCAACGAAGCAGCTGGTGGCGGCTAAGTATAACCGCAAAGTTAGACCGCGAGCGTTCGATAAAGGTGACTTGGTATTACGCAGAGCGGATATCGGAAATAAGAATGCCCGGGATGGAAAACTTGCAGCAAACTGGGAGGGTCCTTACCGTGTTTCGGACAAAATGGGGCCCGGGACTTATGCCCTTGAGACGTTAGATGGCACGCCCATTAAACGAACATGGAACGCGAACAAACTAAGGACTTACTACAGCTAAAGACCGGGAGGCACTCGGAATAAACCCACAGCGGATGTCAGTGGTGACTGTGAACCGCTTTTTAGCTTCAACGGATGTCGGTGGTGACCGAGAACCGTCTTTTATTACGCACTGTCTTGCTTTTAGCAGTATTTTCCATTGATTAAAAATTGTGTAATTCTAATTATTTCAATCAATAAAAAAAGGTGGTTCAATTCATGGGCCAACCTAGTTATTGCTTGTGAAATCAATGCAAAGATAGGCTGCGACAAAAGCAAGATAATTAAACAAAGACTTGGGTTTCGCGATCCCGGTCATGATAAGATTTGTCAACAAGTCTTGTAAAGCTTACGATGCATCGGAACTGTCCCCTGGGGTGGTGTGAGATTGCCATAAAAGATCCTGATCAGGTCGAAATGTTTAGGCTCCTATTCAAAAAGGATATTAGGGCCCGAACATATGGCAGTTGGCTACCATCTCGGTACGGTACTTTATAAAGTACTTAGATGATTTTTGAAAATCGTCTGTTGTTTAGAATGCCCGACCATTAATAAACGTGGCCCGTTTGTTAAAACGTCGGTTGAATAACCAGCAGATTCTGCGCAATATATCTTGACTTTGGCCAAGTCATAAAATAAAGAACCGAGCTTCGTGCACGGATTACGTTCCCCTTTACTCATCAACTGGTGAATTCAAACACGAGTTTGGTTTAAAGGATGAAAATAAATACATGTAAGATGGACGAGCTGAGGATGCTAGAAAATCCGGGAATACCGGCTTGTCATATTATTAATTTTGAGGGCAAAAGGCCCCAGATTACAGAAGAAACAAAAATGAAAATGAAAATACTACATAAAAAAAAAAAAAGGATCCTAGAAAGACGGCATCAAGATTGGGCTTGGCCGGGCACAGGAGGGCCAGGGGCGTCGGTCGTCGGAGCATCTTCCCCAGCTAATTGAACACGGTCATCCTCCGCGAGATGCTCGGACCCTTCGACCGGAGAAAGCGGCGCTGGTACAAATAGCCCGTCCTCTACCGAAGCTCTGAAATCCACAGCATCTAAGTTCATCGAAATGTCCGGATTCAGAGCTCGGACTTGGGCCAGGCATACGTTGAAAGCTTCAGCAGCCGTCTCCACGACCAGGACTTCCAGCTTTTCCACCTCGGCAGCGGACGCCACGAGCTCGGCCTTGGAAGCGTCGAGGTCGGATTGGGCAAGATGGAGGTCCTTCACCAGCCCCGCATACTGACCCTGCAGGGTGTGCAGCGAGGCATTGAGGGTGTCTTCTCGGGCATGACTGGCGTCAAGCTCAGTGGAGAAATGATCCCTCTCAGCAAGGGCCTTTGATAGCTCCTCCACCGCCCTTATCTGCGCCTCTTCCGCTTTCAGGCGCGCCTCCTCAGCCTCCCGCTGCCTGATCTCGGCCTCCTTCTTTTCAACCCGAGCTTTGGCAATCTCGGCTGCAGCCCTGGCGTACTTATGCTTAACAGAAGCATAAGCGTCCAACACGCCGGCCGTCTCCATTAGGTGGTCCTGCAGGACCTGCAGGTGGTCGAGGTCGGAGTCGGCAAAGGCCTCACCACTAAAATACTTGCTTGGGGGCTTCACCGCGTATTTCAGCTCCTCCGAGACCCCATCAGTCCATACCTCACCCCGTGAGTGAAGGCGAGACTTAGCAGGAAATGGGGGAGGGGGGACGCTTGTGGCAGCACCGGCGTCCGGGACAGAGGCCGGATTCTCTTCTGCTACCGAGATCGACGACGCCACAGACTTCGATCGCTTGCGCGGAATAAGATCCGTAGAGGCCGGAGAGGACGCAGCCCTCTTTTCAGCAGTAGTCTCGGCAGGCGAAGGAGCCGCCACAGCTTTGCTCTGGGAAGAGGACTCCCCTTTCTTTTTGGCCTTAGCCCGGAGCTTCTCGGCCAGTTCTTGGAAAGAAGCCTTCCCCATGTCAGGCACTACAAAAAACATAACAAACATCAGAAATGACAAGGGGCATACCAAAAAAATAAATAAAAAAAAAAAAAAAAAAAAATTCATACTCGGTGAATACAATTCCTCCACCGACTGTCGGATAAAAATCCGGGAATCAATAACATCCTTCTCGGCCACGTGGTCAACCAGAGCTATCACGGTTTCAACCTCGGCTGGCTCTAGGCTATCATCGGAGGATGCAAATATGCTTTGGTCTTGGTCATAATGAGCTTTCGACCAATACAGAGGAAATAGCAGCTCCACCGAGCTGGAGTCGACGTCCTTAAGAAACCACGGTTTATGACCGGGTTCAGCGTTGATTTTAAAAAAAGAGGCCTTGAAGCCTTTCCAGGTGTCAGTTGCCACATGGAAAAGCTTCTTGTCCGGTTTCCCCCGGAAAGAAACCCAACCCCTCTTTTCTTCGGGCTCCCCGGGTTGACGAGCCCGTTGGATGTTAAAAAAATAAAAGAATGTCCCGGTGGTGGGAGTACGATTTAAAAATCGGCAAAGCCGCTCGAATGCAATAATAAAGCCCCAAGAGATGGGATGAATCTGAGTGGGGGCCAGCTGAAGAATGTTTAAGAGATCTACTTGAAACCTAGAAAATGGAAAGCGAAGGCCGAGTTTTTTGACGAAGTCTAGATAGAAGAAGAAAAAGGAGCGCTCGTTCCCTTCCCGGGCAACGCACACCGGTTCAGAAGGGCCGGGGAGAGATAAAGAACAATGATCCCGGTCCCCTAATGGGAGCTCGGCGATCTGACTGGTCGTGGCTTTTGATAGCCTGGACAGCACCCCGGTCGCAACCCAGTCATACTTCTCAGCAATATGACGTGGAATACTGACGGCCGCTGACTCCACGGATCCGGAATCTTCGATAGGACGCGGAGAAGTTGACATACTACCTAGAAAAGGCAAAACAAAAATAAATTAGAAACGAAAATGATACCTGAAGATAGTACAACGGGACGGGTAGAAACGGCTCCAACAACCCGCGGTTGGATATGCCGGCATCGTGAAGCTATTTCGTCAGCTTCCCATGACCGGCCAACCATCGTGGCCTCAGATATCAGCCAGGAACACTCCTCGCACGGGCCGATAGGCCGGGTAAGGGAGATGAGGGGCTCCGCGCGTGAAGGAAAGGAAGAGGCGGGTAGAGGAAGACTTTCCCCCCTACCCTTTCCTAAGGGCGGCTCTGAAGAAAAAACCCTAGTGGCAGTAATCCCCCGGTCTAGACTTTCGGGCTCTACAGACTCAGACCGACCTCGAGCCCTTCCCCTAACCCGACCAGAACGACCTGGTTGACTACCACCTTCTCCGCCATAACCACGGAGAACGTTTTCCCTCTTTTGTTCTTCGGTCAGAGGCTTCCCGTACAGCCACCAAGCTGTCTGGGGAGGCATACGCTGAATAAGCTCGGCCTCTTCCGGGGAAAAAGCATTTGGATTAAAAGACGGAGGAGAACCTTGATGGCTCATCCCGAGAGGATAGAATTTAAACAGGAAACCGAAAACCAAAGACGGAGAAAAAGGATTGAATAGACCAGAAGTTCAGAGAAGTTCAAGAACAAAGCAGAAGCCAGAACCCAAAGGGGAAGAAACTCGAAAGAACTCACAATAAACCTACCCAGAAAAAAGAAAGACCAAGAAATAGAGAAAGAGAGAAGAAAACACAGCCAAATAACCAGAGAAGGAAACAAGGAAAGTACCTGGTTTGATATAAGTTAAGGGAAGAGGAAACGCGCGAGCCACGAAGAGCAGAAATGGGAATCTGAGGAAGATGAACGGGTGACTGGTTGCAAGTTTCTCTCAAGAAGGAAAATTCAAGGTTTGGCAGTTTTCAAAATGCAAGAAGCAGAAAGTCGATGGCTTTTATAAACAAAACAAGCAGACGGGTGAGAGGCAAGAAACTCAACCGTCAAAAGCCCAAAGGGCCCATACACAAATAATGACGTGGACGTTAAAAGACGTGCACATTTAATGCTGATGGTGGGCAAACACGAAAACCAAGATAATGGGGCAGTTGCTCTACTCAGAGACCGGCCAGTAAACATCAAATCAGCAGAAGGCAATGATGACACTCATGGCCTCGAAATAAGACGAGTGTTGGATCAACAGATGAAGCGGACAATGATCCCGGATCGAAATGTTCACGTGGCCAACCACATGAATACACCCCGGTTGCCCGACCTAACTCCCCGTGCAATCTCGAACTTGGGGGCAACAAATCCCGATCCACGAAAAACTGGACAAGGTACCTGTAAACGGGGAGTAAGACGATATAGAAATATTAACACTACCCGACACGAATAAAGAGGGGAAGTTCGAGAAAGCATGGGAGGAGTTCGGCCTAGAATCAAAATTATAGAACATTAAGACCAAACATTAATGTTCTCTCGGGATAGCAAACGAATGCAACCCGCGTTAACCGGGATGGGGGGGGCACCCGTGTCCCACTTAAATAAACCGGAATGCAAATTGGTGACAGAGGGGGTAACCCGGGGACCAAAAATGTCCGACCTCGGAAAAAGAACTAGAAATCAAAAACCTCAGAACAACGAGATGAACTAGAACAAAAGACGTAACCTGACAAGTGCATCCCGGCTGCTCGGAGCCCTGAACAACCGGGCTGGGGGGCAACTGTTACGGATATCTCATAAATGGGCCCAGCCCAATAACTAAAGAGCCCAGTCAAAATGACTTCAGTTATGCTCATAACCGCTTCCTTGAAAATAGGAGTGGTTTTATCAAAATATCTATCGTTATGATAACTGCCTATGTATCAAGAATATCTATCAAAAACGCATATCTTGATATCCCTAAAATAAAGGATGAATCCAACTGAGTAAGATAAGGCACAGGTACGCCTATAAATAGGGTGAACCCCTTACAAGGTACACACTTCTGAAACCCTAGCTTTTCTATTCACACAGAGCACACACACCACCCCCTCTGGCTATCATTAGCCTGTCGTATACCCTCGAACTACGTGGACTTTGATCCACACTGTGGTACGTAGGACCCCGGGATTTCACCCCGGGCCAAGTCCAACCCAACTTGTGATCTACACCGGATCAGTCGGTTTTGTTGAAGTATATTTGAAGGGAATATCATTTCTGCTTTAAGTTAAAATTAACTCTTTCTTAAATGAAGAGATGAAAGGAAAAAAAATAGAAAGAAAAAAAAAGAGCATCTTATCATTTCTTCATTTAAAAAAAGAGCTAAAACGACGTCGTTTTGACTCAAGGCAGAAATGATATTTCTATATTTAAAATAACGGGGGAAAATCACCATTAAGTTTCACACAATTAAAAAAAATGAAATAACCAAATGACTCGATAATAAGTTAGTATTATGGGTCTGTTAGTCATTTTCTGAAACTTTTTATCACATATCACTTTGTAGAATTTTTTGGTGATTACATTAGATACTTCTAAAAGAATTGTTTGCATCTTTAGTCTCTCATCGAAGTTATAATTATTATGTGTTGATCCAATATTCGTGAATGGTTGATTCTTTTGGACAAATAAAGACTTCAGGTTTCCTTCTTTATCTCTTTCTTAAGGTTTGTCATAGTCCTGTGTTTCAAAAAAGAAGTCTCGCACATGAAAATAGTAAATAAATGAAATAAGTTTCGTAAAGATAAAAATAAAAATAACTCTTTCAATAAGTATATATTTTTTATCATGTCAATAGGGGTGGAAATAGGTCAGGCCCTTATCAAGTGGCTTGGCCTGATTTGGCCTGGTCTATTTATTAAAAAGGTCAGGCTAAAGCCTATTTAGAGGTCTAAATGTGTAAATAGGTCAGGCTTATTTTGTTAAGACCTGACCTATAAGCCTTTAAGCCTGACCTGTTTAGACCAAAAATATTATTTTATTTTTATCACATATGTATATAAACAATATTTAATTTATATGTGTTTTATACTCATTTTTATATGTTTTTTATTTTTATATTTTAATTTTATTCACAACCATTATTATTGTATCATCGTCTTTTCCGTATTCCGTTCTAACTTTTGCTATTCCTCTCCCTCGTTTAGTCACTTTGTTGTTTGCTATTCCGCTCGGCTCTCGCTCATTATGTTGGGTGTCGCAATTGGCAATCCAAATCCTCTTGCTCTCCTTCGTGGCTCGCTCGGATTTCAGCAGGAAACCCAAATCGCTCACTATTGCTTTGTTGTGGCTGTAATCTCTTTTTCCTGGAATATTTTCTTGACTCTGTAATCTCACCAATGTAGAACTATTTTCGTTTGGGTTTCTTTTGTTGATTCTATAATCTTGCCAATGTAGAAACATTCTCGCCAATGTTTACTCTGTAATCTCTTTTTCCTTGAATAATTTAAGGATTTTAGCAGGAAACCCAAATCGTCTATGTTTAATGGTCTGTTTGGGTTTGTTTTGATTTATGGGTTTGGAAATTGTTCCTGGATACTATCGATATAAAATATTTCTTGTAGTCTTAAATATGGTTCTCAATGCCTGCAATATGGCCCTTTTTTTTAAAGGTTGTAAGTAAGCAAAAAGGCTTCAGGCTTGTTTAGACCTCATGTAGGCTCAGGCCTGACCCAAATAAAAAGCCTATATGTAGGCTCAGACTTCAGTTTTCTATTATAGGCTCAGGCCTATTTATTCAAAGTCCGGCCTGGCCTGGCCTGACCTATTTACATACCTATATGTTAATGAGTTATATATTGATCATGGCCTTGTCACTATAAAATTAATAGCAAAAAATTTCTCTAAAACTTCAGTGTTTACTCGGTATCTTTTTTTTTTCTCTAAGTATAGTATCCTCCTGTTAGAACTTAGAGGTACTGTCAAACATTAAATTTGAATATCTTTCAATGATTATTTAAATATTAGTTTGTCATGTTGTTGTGAGAGATTAGCCCCTTCCTCCGTTGGTTTTAATCTATATTTGATTTGATATTTTCTTCTGCTTCTGAATTTGGATAGTGCATATGGATTCCAATTGTGCATGTACCTTTATTCATGTCACTTGGGCCCTTATGTTTGGGAATCTCCAGTGAAGTGCTCATCTTTTTATGTTGCTATTCACAATACTTCACTAGCTCTGTTCGAGCAATTGTTCACGTCTACACTTCAATTGTATTTCCCATAAGTGTGTGAAGTTGTGCACTGATAAGTTACAAGAATTGTACAAACATTATTTTCATACAAACAAACGAGTACAAGAACACTGTTTGAGAAGTAGTAATAATTACAATATAACTGAAATTTGTAATGATTTTTCTATACAGCAAACGGCACAATTCTAACCAAGAAAGCCAATATCAAGCATATATGTACAAAGGAACAAATAGTATTGATATGCATTGACGAGACTGTCTCTGAGAATCAAAAGCATCACTAGAAATTGACATTACTAACTTGACTGGGTTCAATCACAATCCCCTCAACTACCTCTGACCGTCGCCTGAGGCTTTGACGTCTTGTTAAGGCCGGAGGAGCAGGTAGTTGAACAGTGGGAGGTACAGGAACTTGGCGTGAGTGTCCAGCAATGCAGAGGGCACCAGAATCATCTTGCTCCCAATATACTTCAACCATTATCCCTCTGGGATTTTCAGCAGATTCAGTTCCTGGAATCCCCACAAACCTTGCTCCCACAGGTATCTGCATGTTTAGGGCAAAACATGGAGGATGGACCAAATGAGAGGCTGAACTTTTTTATCCTCAAGCTTTTATGTTTAGAGATGGGTACTGATTATCTGATGAAAACTTTAAATTCCTATGGACCAACATAGAGTTGGTCTAGCGTTGGTCTAGCGGTGTAAGGCCCTGATAAATCCCTCTAGGTTTCAAGTTCAAGTCTTAGAGGAGACACTTATATTGGGAGGAGCAACCACAAACCTCAAACCGGTTACTAGATAACGATATAAACAAAACAAAAAAAAACTTTAAATTCCCAGGGAGTTGAAGCAAGAAGAGAGAAAAAGAGTGGAACTCCATTTTGCCTTTGTAGGCTTCATGGATAAGTCTTACTCCTTCTATTTCTCTCTTTTCACTTCAAAAATATCCTATCCAAACTTGTACAGTCTAGATCAACATGGAAATCTAAGGGTAGAAAAGTACAATTCTCATGGAGCCAAACTTTACCGCAACAGAATACAATGGCACTTACCTTAACAGAGTCTCCTGAAGTCAACGTCAGCGTAGTCAAGGTCCCTTCAGCTGCAGCACTTTCTAGTTCTGCTTGTCTTGCAATATTCAAGAAAACCTCTTCCAGAGTTGTAAGACCAAGATGGATGTCGGATATTCCAAATTCTTCTTCTCTATCTTGGAGTTCCTCAAAAAAATTCTGTGTGGGAAGCAAAAGGAAAATAAGCCTAAAAAAAACATTTGGAACACATTTTACAGAACAACCTATCCAGAATCACTGTGTTATGACTCGTGGGGTGTGTCTGATTAATTCTCATAGCATTTAGAAGCCACCTTGAGCTCCTTCAGATTGATATTAAACGTTATTTTAATGTTTGAAAAGAATCGTCACCACAGAGTACAGGACTTATTCTTAACCTTGTGATAGAAATTTTCATATAGCGCACCATAAATTGGTTTCTTTGTTAAGTAACTATCACTAATTGCCATTGACGGAAGGAATAATGACCTGGCTGATAAGCTTAAAGCAGACTAAAAGGTCATTATGAAACATGAAAGTGCACTAGCATAAATAAGAGAACTACAGAGAAACATATTTCCATTTTGATCAGTAATTGATCAACCGTGAGAGTCGAACCCTTAGTGAAAAAATGGATTAAACGGTAATAGAAATAAAATCCAGAACAAGAAAGCTTACCATCAAGAGTCCCTCTCTATCATGAGGAATCACATAAGTTAAGTAGGCACTCTTCTCTTCTTTTGGTACCACATCTAAATTCTGTCAACTTATTTCAAGGGTCAAAGATCAATCCTTCACAGGGCAAATAAATGTCTATCATAGTTATTCAACTTACATTCTTAAAGAATTGCTTCACTGCCTCATGATTTCTTGTAGAAGTTGCATCTGTATTAGCTGGACTTTGTTCAAGGTTGTTTCCATGAAAGCTGATGTTAGCTATAAAACCGGTACCAAAACGTGACTTCAACCGTATTGAGGTGCCAATGCAGCGAAGTCTTCCTTTTGCCATGATTCCTATGCGGTCGCTTAGAATGTCAGCCTCTTCCATGGAGTGTGTTGTGAGGACAATAGCTCGCCCCCGTTTTGCGTTTTCAATTATGTCCCACACATGCCTCCTTGTTATTGGATCCATGCCTGTTGTCTAAGCAAAATACCATATGCAAAATATCATAAGCAAGTTAGTAGAGGTTCTAACTCTGGAAGAAATATCCTTGCATGCATACCGGTTCATCCAAAATGATTAGCTTAGGATCACCAATAAGGGAAATGGCAACACTTAGACGTCGTTTCATGCCCCCACTGTAACTTCCAGCTCTCACTTTGGCTGACTCTGTGAGTCTCACTTCTGCTAATGACTTCTGAGTAATCTGAATTTTTCAGAATAACTTGAATTAAAAGGAAGAAGAACCAAAATCTGTTTATGTTTATACGGATTTGAGGAAAAACGAGGCAAAAACATCTTCGGCTGTGAGAAACAAGTAAAGGCTAAAAGGAACATACTGATTTGATAGAAGAAGGGGGAAGCCCTTTAATGGTTGCGAAGAGATGGAGGTGTTCTTCACCAGACAATGCATCCCATAAGATATCAAACTGTGAATAACAAAACCCAATAAAGGATCAATAAGAGTTTCAATGAGAAGGAGAAGTCTTTGAAGCATGCCTGAACGCAACGAACACGTGGGGATACAGAGAGAGACAGTGAGGGAGAGGCAACCACCTGGGGACAGACACCTATAAGCTTTTGAATGTTCGACATGCCAGTGGAGCTTCTTATGGAATTTCCATATATCAATGCTGTTAAGTAGGTAAACGAGAGTGTCAGTGAAGTCTTATTAACCATTCAGAAATATTGATCAATGATCAAAATACGCAATACGAGAGAGAGAAATAGAAAATATCACCATCTCCATCAGTAACTGGAGTAATCCCAGTCAAACAATTAATAACAGTAGTTTTCCCAGCTCCATTGGGTCCAAGAAGACAAAACAACTGATCCTTTGCAAAATTTACCCATATGCCCTGAAAATAATTTCCAAATTGTAATCATAATTGGCAAAGTATTACCATCATAACCGACAAGGGCATCACCCTGAATTGTAGTTGCTAATTTATTAATATAATTGCTTACCACCCTACTCCTATTTATAAGTCTAAATTAACTAATTCTCGCATACGAAGAAAAGTTAGTTAGCTCATTAATTATGAGCTAAATTTCCAATTTTTTTCCTTCTCTATAATTGTTTCTTAAAATCAACATGAATAAATTCTTTTTATTTATTGCTATTAATAAGGAGAAAAAAGTAAAAAAAAAAAAACACATATATTACTTTGTGATTGGAATTATAATAAGAACCAAATTTTTGGTGAAAATGACTTTATAAATAAGACCAAATAAAGTGATAGGCAATAACAAATCATAAAATGATATTACTCCATTTAAATAATATTTTCATCCCACCTTACCTGTTGCATTCCTCCCTCATTCTCCCATTTTTTTCATTTAAAAACAAAAAAGGGAACAAAACAAAGCTATGTCTGAGTATTGAAATATAGGAGTGATTAATTGAAAGAAACAAGATGCAAAATCATAGTATAAAAACATAGGAAGAAAAACGTAATTCTTCTGGAGTGCCGGAATATGTCAGATTAAAAGGTTAATCGTAAATCCTTCACCTTAACAGCATTGAAAGCAGCAGTTCTTTTGCATTTACGGCAGCAACCAAAGTTCAATGCACCAGGATATGTCTTTGCAAGGCCACGTATCTGAACAGCGACATTTGGGTCTACCATACCTTCTGCCGCTTGCTGCTTTACAATATTTTCCTCTTCAAGGACATCTTCATCATCCGGTGTGATATTCTCGTGTGGCGGGGCTGAAGCTACACAGCTACAAACCCCACCCTCTACACACATAAATGGAAAAGGGAGTACTAGATTAGTCACAGAGAATAGATGAGAAGAAAGAAAGAAATAGTGCCAACAAAATGGCAAGATCTATCACCTCTCACTTTATCTCCTTTTCCAATCCAATATCTGGGATCTAGGAAGTACAAGACTGATTTCCTCACACCAGAGGCATTTGGGATTATGTTATCAAAGTAGATAGCCAGAATAAACCACAGAAAGAATGTACCCAACAGCCACATATAGAGATCATTCTGTCACCCAAAGGAAATTACAGTAACTGGTAAGGAAGTGATACAATTGGAAAATGGACCAACGAAGATCCACAGAAACTAAATAGGAATAGCTAATTTTTGGAAGCTGTATTTCAGCTGTTGGGACTTAGAGGTCAAATTAATGCATACAATTGTTATGAAACAACCACCGTGATTTGGATCGTCGTTTGGAGCACATTCTCCCCGTTTACTCCATCTAACACCATTGTCTTCAGGAGTGGAAGTTGCTTGTGAAAGCAAATATAGACCTTCAGCAAATGGATTGGGTGGGAAAAGTGACCAGATAGTTCGGAAAGCCTTGGAGGTGTCATGCTCATATGGATAACCTGCTTGTACAACGATCTGCAAATAGAACAATCACAGACAAAAAGAAGATGAGTGTCTAATCATTCTATCAGCTCAATAATCCTTATCAAGAATGTTAAGAAAGACCCTTGCCTGAGTCAAAACGCCGATAATAAATCCAAAGAATCCTATTGTTGTGGTCGAAGATGATTCACGAATGAAGGCAGATAACATGAACGCAATTCCCGTCTAAAATCAAAAGCAATGAAGGACGGTATTATTGTGCATTTGAAAAAAAAAAAAAGCATCCACAATATAAAACAGAAATAACAACGAATTAACATTTAACAGACATTGTGAGATGTTGAGTTAGATGGTTCTAGGAAAAAATCTTACCATGCTGAGTTCAAAAAGGAAAAACAGAAGAAACACGACTGCGAAATTGTTTTTCAGGAAAAAACGAAATTGAAACATCATTCCGGAAAGAACTATGAGAAGTGATGATATAACTGCAATAACTGCTTCCCAGGTAAGCCATGATAACCAGTATGCGGAGTCATAGAGGCCCATCATCTTCATTGCCTGTGAATAAAAGAACAAACATAACAATACCTATGGGTCTCTTTCGAAAGGAAATAAACTTGAAATGTCAGGCTCGCCTAAAACAAATCAATCTAAATGTCAGTGTGTCTTTACCTGACGAAGTTTATTTTCTTTTTCTGCCACCAAAGAGTCCATCTGAAGAACAAAGTTAAACATGGCGATTGAAAGGAAAAATGATGGACCTAATGAACCAACTGCAGGGAAAGATTGTATGGCAGGGTGTGCAAATTCTTTGAACGAGAAGCTCCAGCTGAAGGATGGGTCTGTTTTAATTGTATCAACTCATCAGATTGGTGATTTATCAAAAACACGATAAAACTGAATATTAATTCATAGTTTATACCTCCAATCAGGTGTCTAGCAATTTCCCGCTCCGCAGCTAGCTGAAGTGGGAGTTGAAATGCAAAAGTGGGGTCTTCATAGTGCCCTCGATTAAAAATAGAGGTTGAATTTGTCTGCACACCATAGCTAATGACTGTCGCATTTTTTTCGGTGAAATGTAGGGCACCAGGACAACGCAAAGGATTCTTGAAAAGC